>JASANG010003260.1:0-329136 GCA_030248215.1 Enoplolaimus lenunculus
GGCGTGCAACTGTAGTGACCTGAATAAAACGGGCTAATAAGAAGGAGCCCCATTTTGAGTCCCAATCAATAGGAGTCCGCATCCCTAATAAGAGTCTGTAAGCGGATCGATCCCCTAAAGCCATATTTGAGTCCATAAATGTCAATTGTATCCAGTTTCTCACTCTTGGAAAAACAGTCATTATCGTTCCTGAGATAACTAACTATCGGCGTGCAACTGTGGTGATCCGAATAAGAGGGTGGTGCCTATTTTGAGGCCCAATGGAATAGGAGTCCGTATCCCTAATAAGAGTCTGTAAGCGGATAGATCCCCTAAAGCCAAATTTGAGTCCATAAATGTCAATTATTTCTAATAGTAGCGCGTAAATAACTCTAGGACCAAATAAAGTTGAGTTTGACACTTTAAAACATACTTAAGTTTTGAAAGTACATTCCTAAGTATAACCTTGTATTATCGCTCAAGCTACTAATACAAGACAAACGTTTAATTCGACGGATAAATTACAGTACCGGATATATCAGCATAGCGGTGGAGCGTTTGTTAAAAATAAACAGCAGTCCGTAAACCAAACAACAAGGGGTAAACCTTTTGAGAGGTCAAATAAATATCAGCTTCCCCTTTTATCGGGTTCAATACAGTACACACAGCTCAGAATACAACACATGGAGATAAAACCAACCGCAAACCCTGGTTACAAAAACAACTCGCAGCAACAATCCCGATTCGATCCAATTTCGTACAGTCGTCCAGGATTTCGTTCAACATCAATTCCAATCCTAAAACTAGCCAATGCATAGACAACATGCGACGAATGAAAGGTACAACACACCAAAGACATCCTCTATAAACGTCGTTATAGGTCGTCGTCAATATCCATTGAATTGCTGGCGAAAAATGCACCAAGCATACAGACCGCAAACGGACCCTGTAAAGTCACGCAAAGACTGTAGAACGAATATATTTCGAAACGAAATTCGTGGAATCGTGAGGAAACAACGGGCACCTTTGACAAATTTTAACTAAAACAATTCTCAGGATTGGATTTGGATACTGCATCGAGCTTGCAAACTGAAAACGAACTTGAAACATTTATGGCAGCATGCAAGATTAAGTATTTAAGGGGCATATTTCGAATCGAAATTAAATGCGAAAACAGGCACTTTGTTCATTTTATCTAATAGCAACAATTATGGAGAGTTTCAATATTAATGCAACGTAATTTCGTAGTTCATCCAGACCTGTAGTCAGCTCACTTTGTTAGGAGGGGGAGTTAAAAATGTTTCAGGAGGGGTATGAAAACGTTTTTGAAGACTTAAAAGCAAGGTTGACAATTTGGTAGATGCCAAAATTCTTCCAGGACACTGAGACATCCTGAACCCCCGTCTGGCTACAGACTTTAGTTCAACCAACCGCATATTGCCAATAAATTTGAAAAAAAACAAGGTTTCAAACATTATAACATAACATCATTCAAAACTCAAATTGTGTTAAATTTACACAATATTTTAGTAAATTTAAAGAACAAAATGTGTCAATTTTAACAAATTCGAACATTTTTATTCCGTAGTTTTAATATATTACCTGATACGTCGAATAATTCTGGCAAAATATGCGCAGCATATACACTAACTGCAAACAGTAATGTGTTGCGTATTTTGTTACGATGAAAGCGTTTCATAACGAACAAACAGAATTCGCCAATTGCCATTACAATAATGAATGATCCGAGATTGAGCACGACATATGACAGAGGTTTTGAGCTGATAAAATTTAAAATTGAAATTTTTTTAAGATTATAAAGTTTTTGGCCAATCTAAAGATCAGGGGCAGAACGTTTTTCTGTGCGACTAGAATAGAATAGCTTAAGCTTTAGATAAATTTTTTGTTTGGCTTAGGCTTAGGCTTAGGAATAAACTTATTCTTACGCTTAGGGTAGGCGTAGGATTAGGCTTAGGAATAAGCTCATAATACTGTTGCGCCAATGTTCTGTACATTGGCCTAGTTTGCATTACACAATAACCAAATTTTCGAAGCCCTAAACCAGACTTGAATATAATGGTAGGATATATACTCAAAGTTTTAACCGATTTTTCGTGTGTCAAACACGTAAAATATAAGGTAATACAAAAGCAACTCAAAAACGAACCTTTCCTGGTACTGATAAAGTATTAATAAACATTAGTTTAAAATTTCTATACGCCAAAAAACAACCTTTTTGTATTAATTTTCAAAGCACAAAGAGTTTCCGAAATTTAACCGATATAAGCACGGCCCGTTTCTTCTGATCTTGCGTTCACTGCGTATTTGTGCAACATACGATTTTTCGACCGCTCTCTAAGAGATGGTGAAATGTTTCATTTACATATATGTCGTAGACGCGGCACCAAATTTAGCTACAGCGCCAATATGGTTGTTATCCACGGCACTATTAATTGTCACTGTGGCTAGCTACCCCTGTAACGGCTCCGGATTGGTGTGAATAATCAACTAAATGCATACTGGATAACGTGGTTGGTCCATTTTTGCGAACAACAGAACGATATGGCGGTCAATGATTGGCCAATAGTTCTGTACCGTGATTTTCAAAGGCGCTATGTGCTGGAACGGCACGTGATGTAATTTTCCAGCAAATGAACCAATCAGACGCCATTCCTATGGTAGCTAGCCGCCACGACCATTGGTGCCGTGACAAGCTATTTTGGCGATGTCGCTAAACTGAAGTCATAGCTACTACAACATATTATTTAAGCATTGATATTTGTTTAAAAAACTTACTGCAAAACAACAACAATATATCCGTTAAAGCATACTGTTGCAACAATTGCAATTATTACAAATTCTAAATCTAAAAACAATAAAAGTTGTCCAGTACGTCCCATTGATTCCATATGAAAGCCGGTTGATACAGATTCGCCCATTGTGCAACCTTAAATATTAGTAAAAGTCAATTCAACCCTTTGTCACATGAATATTTTCTAATTCGTTTGAGACCTTATTATAAACCATAATTTCACCCGCACCTTTTGGATAAATTGCTTTTTACAATCACCGCTCAACTATACAAGAGCTGAACACTCGAGTTCCAAAGAGTATGATGGTCGTTGTGGGTATTTTGTACTGCGCATTTGAGAGCAATAATCGTTAAACAGTGGTAAACTGCATATGACACTGCTTAGATAGCTTGCGCTGAGTTGCTCGTAACATGGTTTCGCCGGAAAAAGTCAAATCTAAGTTTGAGTCTTAAATTTCAAGCCTAAAGTTCAACTTAATTTTAAAACTTGGTGCACCAAAGCTGTTAGACGTCAAATGAGCGTAGTATAAATTACCTCAGTCAAAACTTTACGATTATAGCAATAGACGGATTTCAAAACAGCCGAGCCGGTTGCCCTAGTGGGGTCAGGGGAGTTTAGCACCGCTAGTATAATGTTGCTTCCCCCTAGAATATTTTCAGCATTGCTTGTAAGTCAACGAAACCCCAGGTATAACCCGTCTGATAATTTTTTGCCTCCACCCCTAGAAAGCTGAGCTGGCTACGGGCTTGAAAACAGCAAAACAAAGTTTGGTCATTTAGATTTAAACTATAATATTCTCTTAACGTTTTTAACAAAATAGAGTGTGGTGCTAGCAAAAATTTTCTAACCCATGAAAAACTGATATACAAATACTAATATAGCCATGATCGTAATTCGACAAATAATTCGGGACATGATGGTTATATTCAAAATCTACAGCGTAGGATGTGGGTCCAAAGCTCTATAACTTCTAGCTTTACTAGAAAAAATGTATATGTTTGAATTAAAATTAACATAGCTTATGTTTTGACCCAATTTCCGTAATTAAAGCCAAAGCTGTATTATTCTGTGAATTATGCGGGTATAATTGTCGTATAAGCTAAGTGTAATCACGCTAGATTACATCTATCAAGTAACCAATCACAAAACACACAGCTTTACAACACATAATTCCGCCTTAGGCTTGCCCAAGTCGTAGTTCCGCTTTGGACACTAGTTCCATTCAGAATTGGGCGGAAAAATGACTTCGCCTGCGACATAATTCCTATATACTCGTTGTCTAAGCTTCGATCAATCAATGCTTACCAAACCCGAGCATAAACCAAGCTAACAGAAACGAGGCATTGAATTGAAATCCAGAACAATCGGGGGTGACTCTCAAATACTCGGATATCCCGTGAAATATCAGGGCAACTGCAAACGAAGGCACAACCGTTGCGAGTAGGGTATAGGCAGCAATTGAAACAGCCCGCGCCGCAGTTAGTAAATGAATTGGGATTACGTAGCCGGAATAGAAACAAAATATTGGCGCACAACAGTGATACAGGGTCCGCTGGGTTGCAAGATGTTGAATAGCGTCGATATAACCGACTACGGAATAACCGTAACCAGTGTTGTGTCCTGAAATTTTAAATATAACACTGCCACAGGGCGGACATGCCGCGATAGCCACTGTGAGAAAGAGTGACGCAGCCATCTACAGCCACCTGTTCTATAAATAATTTTGACAAGTATATTTCTGTTAATAACTAGACGCTACACTGTAAAAAATGGCGAGTCAAATGGACTCTTTCAGAAATAAGCTTTTCCTGACTACACAAACTGAGTCAAATTCGATTCGGCCAGAGTCAAATTCGACCCACTGAGCGATTCACTGAATCGAATTTGACTCTGGCGGAGTCGAATTTTGACTCGGTTTGTGTAGTCAGAAAAAGTCTATTTCGGACAGAGTCAATTTGACTCACCATTTTTTGTAGTGTAGTTGAGACAAATAGACTTAAAAACACAACCATGTCCAACGATACAATTCCATGTGACCGAATCGTCCGCAAATTTTAGAGGAACGCTTACTATTTCTAAGCCTTTACCTAAACTTACGCCTTATTCCTAAAACGCCCATGCTACTTATGGGAGCAGTGTTTACTGGGAGACAAAGAAACTGGACAATTTAGAGACTGGGAGGCTTATGCGTATGTATAGGCTTGCGCTTAATGGGCACATTCCTATAGTTAACATGGGTTGTTCGATGCTTGAATATTTTCTATTGCGTCAGACATCTAATTTCAAGCTGAAATTTGAACGCCGGAATCTCGAGCGTGAAGCGGTTGCAT
Organism: Enoplolaimus lenunculus; assembly: GCA_030248215.1. Taxonomy (NCBI): domain Eukaryota; kingdom Metazoa; phylum Nematoda; class Enoplea; order Enoplida; family Thoracostomopsidae; genus Enoplolaimus; species Enoplolaimus lenunculus. The sequence goes on from JASANG010003260.1 coordinate 5,123, forward strand.
TTTGCTGTTACCATTCTGCTATATAACCTTAATACAATGTGCACCTGTTGTATAGTTTGCAATTAGTTGCTCATAGCAAGAGTGGATAGTGACAAGAGTGTGCAACTCCTGGGTTCCCGCATGGTACAAATGTACCACCCGGCGTTACATTTTTAGCCGACCCCCTTGTTTAGAGGGGGGTCGCTATCAGAAGAATACCCATAAATTAAACTATAAAAAGAGCATGTTTGACGCAGCATACATAAAATGCCCGGCTTCTCATCGGTTGTACCCTCACTTTAAACAAAGGCGGGTAAGCCAAAAACACAACGTGTGTCGGGTACATTCTTTTTTACACAGAATGTACCCAATTGCACACTCTTGTTAAATAGCGATTATCCACTCTTGCTCATAACAAGAGTGGATGATCACTCTTTATAACAAGAGTGTGCAACTGGGTACATTCTGTGTATTAAAGGATGTACCCGGCACGCGTTGCGTTTTTGGTCTACCCCCCTTCAAAGTTTTAATTATGCCACTTATTACGATACTAGCATTCCAGTGCTTCATATTATTTTAACAGAATGCTATTTCGCTACTTTTTTCCTTCTCTTCGAAACCACCGCCAAGCCTTATTCCTTTCTCTTTTTATCCCTTTTGTCCCTTTCTTTTTTTATTTTTGGATTATCCCTAAAAATATAATAACTCTTCATTACTTCTCACCTTCTCATTTAACACAATTTATTTCTCTCTTCTCTTTCAAATCTTTTTCTCTCCCATCTTTTTTTCCCTTTTCTCTCTTCCCAAGATTTTTCCCCCACCCACAATTTTTTATTTTCTCCCCCCCCACCCTTTTTTTTTTTTTACCAACTTTTCAAAAAATTTTTTTCTCTTAAAATCAAATTAATATTTTTTAAACACACCCCACCCCCCCAAACACTTATTACCCCCCTACCCCAACAACACACCACACTCCCCCACATGGTTTTCTTGCATTCGGGCATGTATGGCAGTCAATGTATGCAAGTTTTATATACGTAGTAATGCTACGGACGCGTGCAAATTGTAACCTACCCCCCTTCATTGGGGAGTTTTATATCGTAGTATGTAGGAGGGGTAGGTGTACTGAAGCATACTGTTAATCTCTTGCTTAAACCCCCCTGATTGAGGGGGGGGGGGTCGAACAAAAACGCAACGCGTGCTGGTACATTTAGTACCATGCACAGCCCAAGCAGTTGCACACTCTTCTGCAAGGTGGACATTATCCACTATTGCTCATAGTAATGTAAAAGTATTAAATGTTGGTTGAAAGTGTACAAGAGCCAATAACTCAAATTGCTTACGTTGCAGTTTAGCCAGCACGACACCCACAATTGCAGCCGTAGCAATAAGCGCAGCGCCATAATTCAACGATCCGTGGGTATCTGATTTACGTCGAAACAGCTTCATAAATATCAGGCCAAGACAAATTGCCGATAACACAGTTACAAATAGACCCAGCAAACAAGTATCAATAGCAATATGAGAAGATGCAAGGTCTAACTTTGTCAAAAATGTCACATTTCTGGGCGTGTCTGCGGTAATGTTCATGGCGAGGGTAGAATTTGAGGGTAGCAACTCTAGCGGCAAATAGGAATGGTCTTCTGATGGGACTATAGGGCCGCGAGGGAGCCACGGTTTTGCCATTGCAGAAAGTATAACTTTTAAGATAGGAGTAGAATTAAGGTGAGATTAGCCTAGGTTAATCATTTGAGGTAAGATAGATTAATATGGGATATTGAAGTATATTTAGTTTAAGATATATGTACATCATGGTAAAACGCTAAATATAGATATGTCTTCTAAAAATGAGTTAAAATTAACTTTGTGTGTATATTTTTGGATGAATGGGTTAAGCAAATTCAGCTGAGCGTGTACAGTGCCGCTCGAGTAAACTTAAAATAAAGCTGAGGCAGCATTTCTATGGCACGTGTTCAATACTCCCCCCAAAAAATGTTCACTGCAGGTATACTTAGTAACTGAATTAATAGGCTTTGGTTTGGGTCGCGGCGGCTAGGGTATCCGAGCCCATTCCCGCCTGAGAGATGAAGCGCCCATTGTAAGGTATCAATCGGAGACACAGCAGCGTATCTAAAATCAGGGGTCACACGTGAGTGGGCATAAAATATAATGGCACAGAAAAAATTAGCACGCGAAGAGAGCGAAAAGCCAAATAAGCATTAATATCTTAATGTGCAACTTTAATTCAAATTTTTTGAAACCGAAATACAGATCTGTTTCGCCGGGACCCTTCAGGATGTCCCCTGGAGGGCGGTAACCGTTAGGAAACTAATAAACAGCGGTGTGGGTGATGTTTTGTGTTGTGTCAAATTAACACTAATGTGTGGGAACGTAAGAACATTTTCAAAAATAAACCACTTTAAAACAGTTGAATACATCATTGCTTGAAAAATCTGGCTGGTTTCAATTTACGATTTCAATACAGCTCAATATTTGTTATATATGATTCAACAGTTGAAGTTAAATTCAGCGATTCTCGCTCTAAGCGGTGGTAGTCTTTTAAAAATTCAGTTCTAAAAGCCCGTATTCTCAAATGTGTATAGCATCTATTACCAGTTGGTGATATGTCTTGTAAGCGTTTAAACCAGAGAATGGTGAAGTTTGAAATTCAGCAAATTTACTGCATTTGGTATACTCTACTTTTGTGCAAATTTTGATATCTACAAATGCAACAGTTCGTTACTTTGAAAACCTAGTACTAAGTGATGATAGGTGCTATATGCATTTGAGAATATAGACCCTAGTCACGCAAGGGTGTTCTTTGAAGTTTATATACAGACCCAAAATTTGGATTGCACGAATCACAGACATCGACACAGCGGTTAAAAATTGAGTTTAACATAAAATTGGTAAATTGTTTACGATCATTCAATACTTCAATATGTCTATGTGACAAAAAATAAGGCTGAGGCTAAGATATATTGCCCCTGACCCGTACGCGAGCCCTTACCTAAGGTTGGCCGGGGTAGGCTCAACCACCTGAACAAGCTTTGGCTTCCCGCAAAAAATTTTCAACCTTGCTAGTATTAAGTCAATGAAAACCCTTGTATGCCACTCTTGAAAATTTTTTAGCCCAACCCTTGTAGCAAGGGTGAGCTGGCTACCGGCATGCCCCCATGCAACTTGATATGCTGAGTTTGACTACAGACAAGGAAACATATCAAATTTCTTGACTTTACCTTAAATATTTTACTAATGAAACATTTTTTTGCTAAATTTTACACACGTTCATTATGCGAACTGAAACACTCGCGTGCGGGTAATTGGAAAATATTCACCTGCAAATTCTAAAAATTCAAAAAATAACCGTGCACGAGCCGGTTGACGCTGTAAGAACACGGCGGGCAGGGCGAGGATTTCGTCCTTCCACCCACAGGTGTCAACAAACTTGGTCCACGACAACAATGAACCAAGTTTGGTGATTGCTTTTATTACTTGTTTAATACTTACACCCACATACTATTTATATTAATAAAATAGGCTTAGGATTTGTTACACGTAGGCTTAGTTTAAACCTAAGCCTAAGTTAAAGCTTAGAAAAATATAAACCGTACTGAATATATCTGAACCTTTCGCCTTCTATCAAATTATTAACACTAGCGCGTGGGGGGGTAGTAATCAAGTACTGGAACCTGAACAGCTTCGCTAGAAATAGACTAGTTCGGATGAAAAACTGTCATTCATATCTCCTTGCGGACTCGCCTACCATTGGATATGCGAAATTTAAAATGATCCATTTCGCATTTGCGTCCGAATCTAGGGTTCATGATTAATGGCGGAACAAACAGGCTTTAAGCTCCCCCCTCCCTCATAATTTTTTCAGCCTGTACGTTTAATCGTACAGAGTGTAACTTTCAGTGCCGGAGTAGGGTAGGGTGGGCCCCCAAAATTCCAGGGTGGGGTCCGCTTGCGTTGATCAAAATATTTTTCAATTTTTTATTTAAAATCTTGATACGGTGTGGGCCCTCTTTGGTAGTTTGGACCCTCAATTGGGTTACTGGGGGTGGGGCCCCCTTTTCCTACGCCTAAGCCTTAATACTTTAAATGTGAAAGAAATGCCCACGTTTTCTAGAGTAAGATCGTATCGTTAAACCTCAAATTTCAAGTCTTGGGAGATCTAACAATTTACTTGTAAACACTCTACTCAGTACTCATATATTACTCTGGCAGTTGCCAAAATTAAAATACTATACATAACAACAAAACAAACCTCTATATATACAGTATAACAAAACCTGGTTTAACGCTTATACCTATTCATCCATTCTGGCAATATTTTAGAAAACTGATGCCAGGGAGCGGCCTATGCCTTCACATCGCGAATAAAAATTTTGATAAGCGTTCGCTAGTAGGACTATCATACAGACTTTGTGACTATATAACGGCTGCTATATTGCAAAATTGACCAAGTGCCTTTCGCCAATATATTTTTGACAATAATTACCGCCCTGATGATCTGGCAAACAAAATTGTTTTTAAACCAAAAAGTCAAACCAAAAATCGTCGTACCCCACCAGTAGAACAAAAACCAGGTTTATTGCTGTGCTGGGCGTCGCAACAAAAAAGCGTCTGTAAGATGGGGTGTGTCCGAAACCTATTTTACAAGATTTATATTTCCGTATACACTAATTATATGTTATCTGAGTGTAAAGCGAATTACCCCCCAAACTATATATATAATTACTGGGGCATCCACCGTTGAAAGCTTAATACAATTCTGGCTCCGAGACTGGTAGTATTTAGCCATATTAAAGCGTTAAAACTGAACCAGTTAAAAACGTCTTTGGAGAGTTTCAGCCATGGAAAACTGAAAACTTGTAATATTTTTTTTGGTGAAACGGGGTAATCAAGTTAAAAGCTTGGTTAAACAACTCTATTGCAGCGTTATTTTGGGTTGCAAAGAACCAAACTACTTACCATTCAAACCTAAACCTATTTTTTGCGCGTGTAGCAGTCATAGTAGACCTTTTGACCTACTAGAAAAATGTGTCAACGAAACTAGTCAAAGTGGTTGCAATATTTTCACCGCAAATATGGACTGAGATAAATAATGTAGCGTATTCCAGCTTTTACTTAGTTCTGTATTTTGTTAATATATCGAAGAAACGTATCATGGGCCTTGTAGTTTTATGAATAACATTTTACCAAATAAGACCTATTTGATACAGAAATTTTTAAACGAAATTACTGTAAAATTCGGACAGCATACGAAAATTTAGTCAATCAAATTAATTTGGTCAAAAATTATGCGTCCGATGCCTTCTGCTCAAAAAAGCGTTAAATGTTTCGCAAGTTTAAGTTTTTAAAAAATTTCAATGGCTGGTATTCGTAAATATGTAATATATTGCGAATTAAACAGTTGCTTTAAATTATATCTTAAAGCCCTGTTCACACATTCAAGTTTTTGCAACGAGAACTTGCAGCTACAACGTGCACTTGCAAGTTTTGTATCAAATCCCGTCCGAAAAACTTGTAGCTGCGTATAATTCATTAAAAATCATAGCTAGGAATTAAGTTCACATGTGTCAGCAACCGTGCAAGTTCATTGAGTTATTGCAGCCGCTTTCTCATTGGCTGATGAAAAAATGCAAGTTCTGCGTGCAATTTGCAGCTGCACGTTCTCGCAGCAAAAACATGCACGTTTGAATAGGGCTTTTAGGTTTATAAAATTCTGAAATCTGAGAGCGGTGATATCCGCATAATTGATGACAGGCCCATAGCAAGCTCTACCCTACTAGGGAGCTAAAATACTTTCAGGCAAAGCATACAAGTGTGTTCAAAGACATACAAGCAAGGTTGAAACTTTTCTAGAGTGGCCCAAATTTTAGCAGGGGAAAGCTCAGCCTCACTGCCCTGATCCTTGGTTGCGGGCCCGATTATTGATCGTCTTTTCTAGAATATATCAGCTTGATCCTATAGGCGTCTTTTATTCTTGTGCCTATGAGCAAAAATAACAAAGTTCAATACTGGTATCCAATATTTTAAAAATCACTAAAATACCATATGGCACCACATAAAAGCTCCGCTACACAACCACTAAAAAGCCGATCATATTTCGGGTCTTAGTTCACTATTGCTCCTGCAATATATAGGTTGCCATTGCCTACCAAATACGCAACAAAAGTAAGTTATACCCTGTTCACGTGTGACTCAAATCATTACACAATTCCTCGCATAATAAGAGGGGTCATTGAAAAGTTGAACAAATTTATTGCAATTTTAATGCGAAAAATGCTCAATTAACCTGTGTTTTGTCGAGAAACTGCTTAATTTTTCACACGGAGAGATATCTACTTCACTTTTACCCCCTCAATCGTTAAAGATAAAGCCGAGAACAGCTGGTCGAAATAGTGATAAATAGATCATCGTTAATACTTGAAAGCTATTATAATTTAGTCTAGAAAACGCAGCGGTTTTTTGTTCTATGTTTCCTATAAGTTACATGTAGTTTTATATTCGGGTTTTTTTGACAAATATTAATTTTGCAAAATCCAACCAGGAATTGGCAATCGACCGGAGTAGTTATAACCCCCCCATGGGGGGGGGGGGGGGGGGTTATAACTACTGACCGGCAACTCGACGAAAAAACGTGAGCAACGGCAACTTCCACACGATTCGTTTGAACGGGACTCAGAAAATTTTGGGTTGAGGTTAAAAATTTCGGCTCAATGCTTACTTGACGACTGTTGTGTATTGTGCATGATGGTTTACTTGAATTTTCACCGTCATGTGGAATATCATACCGGCAATCGACGGCGTCTCATGTACTAAATCGAAAAACGACACTAAAAGTTGAAATTTTGATTTTTTTAAATTGAAAAAACCAAACGCCAACGAGTTAAAAATCAAATTTAATACAAGAAAAACTGAACTAGCATCTGCAAGCCAATAGATTTGGATTAAATTTTATAAATTTCGTAAAATTAAGGATTTTCTCAAATTTTTATTTGAAACAAAAACAAACAATTTTTGCCAATAAGAAATGGTTTTAGGCTTGGCAAAAGCAAGCCAGTCATTTGGAAAGGGACCCAAAATTATTTAGTGTTGGCTGATATATTTGAAGAAACTCAAGTTCACTCAAAAAGTTTAAACATAAATAAATTCACCTACCGTAGAGACCCGAATAAGAAGGTGCGGGGAAAAAAAGGGGAGGTCCCCATTTTGAGATCCAATCAATAGGAGTCCGTATCCCTAATTAGAATCCGTAAGCGGATAAAGTCCCTAAACCCTAATTGGAATAGGACCAAATAAAGTTGAGTTCGAATCATTAAGGTATCTTGAGTTTTGAAAGTACATTCCTAAGTATAAGCAGGCATGATCCCTTAAGCTGCTATCGACACAAGATAAATTAACGTTTCATTCAATGGATAGTTTCAATAATAGATATATATTAGTAACGAAGGGCCGCGAAGAGTGGATTAAAAATAAATAACAGTCCGTAACTGAATAACAGGGGATACAATCTGGAGAGGCCAAATAAATATCAGTCCCCCTCCTCTTATTTGGGTCACTACCGCATGTGCAGACGATCCATTGCATCATACAGGTAAGGCATTGGCCAAAATTTGAGATCGGGAAGATAGGTTGGTTAGCACTTTTCAGTGTGGAAAATCAAGATGTTTCAAAAATGACATACACTTGGTCATAAGAGTTTAAATTTATGCGTCAAATTTACACGAAAACAACTATGTGCAACGCTATGTTTCTACTTCACACCTTCAATCATATGCAACTATAATTTATACCGACACTATTCATAATATGAAAGTTGAAAAATAAAATTTGCCAAAATTTTAAAATTAATTTTCTTAAAATATATTAATAATACGTTTTGAGCCCTTGAGCATTTTTCCTTCCATTACAGTTTTGGAAAGTTTTAGATTTTGGCAACATATTTTTATCGCACGATTGGGCTAAAGCTTAGAGCCTTGCTTAGGATTAGGTATACAATCTGGCGTAGGATTAGGCTATTATTTTACAACTTAGAGTAATATAAACTTTAGACAAGTGTTGAACCTGTAGGGGGCTCTGCCACACTCAAACCATAATTCAAACTAAAAACTAAAACATAAAATAAAACCAAACCTTAAATCAACACCTTAAGGGAGTCTCTAGCTCAACCTAGTCTCTATTAGATCTTAAGTTAGGCTGTTAGGCTTAGGCGTTGGTAGAAGGGTGTAAAAGTATAAATGTATGCTATGGCGGCTGCGTCCGCAATGCACAACTTACCTGGTCATTGTATGGCCGTTAAATATTAGTTCATATTACTTTGGCTAGATTTGTGGTTGAAAGACATAGGTAGGCTATATCAGCACCCAATATGGGTGTCTATGAATTGTTGTTGTTGTGTCGAGGCGGAAGAGGTGTGTCGTTCCTCGTTTGCAAAGGTTGGCGGACACTCACGTGTGGGTGTCGATCGACATGCAAATGAGGTCGAGATACCTATGGGGTAGCCAGGACAGGAATTCATTATGAATTCGGGTGATGACAAGTTGGTGCGAATATTTGTGAATCTCTTAGCGTCTGATTTATACGTTTTCTTGGAAGCTTAAACAATGTTGACTTAACTGTATTATAGTTTATTGAATCTCAACTTACCGCGGAAGTCCGATGTGAAGGAAAGGAGTTGCGTTGTGCTTTCCTGTTTGCGCGTAGCGTGTGGAAAACTCCGTTTTATCTCTTAATGGGGAAATTAGGAGATAATCGGCGAACGCAGTCTAGTAACTCTAACGGGGTTAGTTTAACTACTCTGCCAGGAACTTGGCCATTCTAACGTGGTTAGTTTAGTCGGGAAATTTGTGTAATTCTAACGGCGTTAGAATACTCGGCTTTTTGGAGAAAACTTGTTGAAACGGCTGGAGAATCTGAAGTTGTGACACTTGTGGCTAGACTAAACAGAATCTAGGCATTAAGTACACCGGATAGTTGAAACGTTTCAGGCGAAAAAAGGACTACGCCAATTAGGGCATATGTCGTGTGTCGTCATTGTGTGTATTGAATTATCGGTGTTATAACGCTTATTGGCTGGGGCGTTAAAGATTTATCCGGCTGCTGCGTTACTGAATCAGAGCGATAGCTTGCATCGGGATAGAACAACACAGAGTTCTGGTTTAGGGTTGCTTGCTGCTAATAAATCACGAACTTCTCATAGAACCGATGTATTGGTATCTGTAACACTAAAATATTGGTCTCGGTGTTTTTTGCACGCCGATACCAGTACTAGTTTAGTTATTCCTGAGTTAATAACAATATACTTTAAAAATAAAGAAAAATTGTTTCAGACATACGCGCTGGCATAGCCAAAATAATGATTGGCTTTAAAGGCGTCAGACAATTCGGATTAGCTAAAATGGAAACATTCGTGCAATATTTTTTGAATGTTCGAAGAACAAAGAAACAGTTAAAAGAGTGCTTTCATACAACCGCTTATACTGCTGACTCCAAGGAAGCCTAGTGCTAACTGCACAAGCATATATATATTTGTATTCATAGCGCGACAACTCGTTGCCAACCCGAAATTTCATGGGTTCGACAACACATCGCCCATCATTATGCTTAGCCTTAGGCTTAGATTTAGGATTACGCTTTGACACAGAAAATTACTCATATTCGCTTCTGCGACCGGTAATAATGAAAAATATTAATTAATTACAATAGTTATCCTGTATATATTTTGGCTTCCAGAATTGTCCGAGAAATAGCAGAATAGGTTTGAATTGGCTGATAAATAATACAACATATATTTATATGTAAATAAATAAATATTTATTTATAATTATATATACATATATATATAAATATATGTTTATGTATATATGTATATATTTAAACATGCTTGATGAGTATTTAGAGACTGGTAGCAGTGCTTTGTAGTTCCTGACACACCGCTATCAACGAATACTTAAATCTAATCTAAACTAATTCAATAAACCTAATCAGTATTCGAAAACTTCCAATATATATTTTGATTTTAAATAAAAAATTATTCAACGAAGCGAACAAATCAAGATGCTATTTAGCATATAACCGCCAACTTAAATCAACAGCGGCAAACGTGATGGTATGTAAGCTTATAAACGATTAAATCACAACTGCAACCATATTTAGGTTGCGTTTCAAAAAATTCTCAATAACCAAAGAATGCTTCGAAAAAGGCACGAATTATTTGCTTTGTACTTATTGCGAGCATTGACGAAATTAGGACCACCAATGTGCTGGTCCGCCAACCGGGTTCAGAGCGAAAAATTTCAAATTACGATTAATTACTAAAATTGCACTTGGCTTCTCGCTCGCAAGTTTTCTACATTATTCACTGTTATATATTTCGCAGTTTCATCTGTGGAATAATTTATGAAACCAGCTCTTACTGACAGTAAATTAGTCGTTTATTTTAAGCCATAATATTGTTAAACGTACGAAACAAAAACATTTTGCCAAAAAAACAAAGCAAAACGTCACATTTTTTACACAAATGATGCTTGTTTACCAGTTATTTTTTTAAATACTCAGCAATCAATGATACCATATTCGGTTTTGTTTCGCTACCGGTCTTCGGCACTTCGGCCAATGTTACTTTTTGAGCCGTAACAGTAGATTAAGCGTATTCCTAAGCCTAAGCCTAAGCGTTGCAAAATCGTATTCCCAAGCCTAAGCGTTGCAAAATCGTATTCCTAAGCCTAAGCGTTGCAAAATCGTATTCCTACGCCTAAGCCTAAGCGTTGCAAAATCGTATTCCTAAGCCTAAGCGTTGCAAAATCGTATTCCTAAGCCTAAGCCTAAGCGTTGCAAAATCGTATTCCTAAGCCTAAGCCTAAGCGTTGCAAAATCGTATTCCTAAGCCTAAGCCTATCCCTAAGCAAAAAAATGTAGTCTAGTATGTAAGCCTACTCTGTTTACAGACCTACCAGAAACCGGGACGGCCCTTCTGTAAGCGTTTAAAACTGGCAGCAAACAATGTTTGCAATTTTGACTAAAAAAATTTTAATTTATTTTTCACTGATAATAAATTATGCTTAAATTGTAAAATTTAATTGTACGAGTAAACGCGAAATATTCTGAAAATACAATGAAACTATCACATGATAAAATATTGAATAAGAATCCTGCTTCCAAAGGCCTCGACGGGTCCAACTGTTACACACTGGAATCCGTAAACAATTTTTATACGTGTAGCTAAATAGAGTTTAAATTGTTAAAAATTTGAATCTGTAGCAGCTGATTTAAATTTTTTCCACAAAGTCGCAATTGCATACCGCAAGCCAATTTTTTGCCAGCGTTCATGTTTACTTCCCAATCTCACCCATCTTAGTTACAGATTATGCTCTTTACGTCAAACAAATAGACTGTACTAGTCGACATGGTTGCAAATTTGCAACCCAAGCCATTCCTGCACAAACTTTTTACTCTTGAAAATTGCGCAATAATTTTTTTTATACTTCGGTCCACTTTTTAATTCTTTGCTACATCGTTATACATTTAAATTAAAAAATGTGTTCTAGTTTACATATATATGTGGTTTCTTTAATAGATGTGAAACATTCATTACAACAGCTGAAAAGCTGGCCAGAATACGTATGTGGGACGTTCCAGTTTTAATATAGTTTTCACAAAACTGTAACTCGAGCCCTATTCGCATGAGAAATTTCTTAGCTGCAATTTTTTGTGTTAATATGCACTTAAAACTTACAGCTGCAATACAAAGAAATTTACATTTTAATCTAAATTTTGAGTAGCGGATGATTTTTCGAATAAACATGCACGTTCAGCTTGCAACTGAAAAAACACTTATAGGTGTTATGGCCTAAAAATTTAAAACTAAACTATTTTAAATTTGTCTTACTTTAGTCGCTGGGTGAAGTTTAAATCAAAGTTTAGCATAGGGGCGTAGCCAGGGTAAATCAAGGAGGTCATGCCTCCCAATGGTTTTGGAAAAATATCATTTTTGAATAAATTGAAACCATGATCACCTGTGCGATTCATTCTCACACACTAGTTGTTGGCAATTTTCTATTCTTAACCGATATTGCTTTAGTGGTATATGCATCAAAATTAGTGACTGTTTTGTACGATTAACACTGTATCTTTAAAATTGTTGTGTGCTTCCCAAACAAAACTTCTGGCTACACCCATGGTTTAGCAACACTTCAAACTTCAAACGCTGCTAAACTAATAACGTCATCATGGACATAACTGTGAATAACGTAAATTAAAAAAATTGCACGATCTGATTAGTCAAAAAAACTTGATTGCAAATCGCAATAGCTTTATAGCCTTTAGGCATCGAAAATTGTCGCAATATAGTTAAATCTATCTTGTAAATGAAACTTTGTGCCAGTTTTTTGCCTAAAGCGGAAAACAAAAAAAGTACTATTTTAATATATTAATCTTATCTGAATTCAAACAAAAAAATTGCTTACACTTTGATAAAAATAGAGTTCGTTTTGAAGGAGTAAAAATTGGTTCAATATTTGAGCCAAGATAGCGGAAGCAGCAATAATTGTGTTTACGCTACTCTAATGCGGAACGCAAAATGTTTGTGTGCCGAACGAATTGCAGAATAGGCGGCTCCTAATGCAGCACACGTTCAAAAACAATTTAGGGTTACGCTAACAGACTAGATATGTATGCCCTCTGCAAAGTCCAAATATCCCAAAAACAGTATTGCTTTGAACCTCCCATGCAGACAAGTGGGTGGACAATTTTTTACAGTAGCGTAGACAGTATATTAACGTGGACGACTTATTATGATGACGTCCGTCACCGTACGGTATCGCACGCGAATTACTTACGTACGATACCGCATATGGTGACGGACGACGCCGCACGACAATGCCATCCTCTTTGATGTAAATCGTTATCTCAAATTTTTGCAATAAAATAACAATGTCCGCATTCTGTTAACTTTGTACGCAAAATTAATTAAAAATCACGTTCATAACTCGAAATTTTTCACTACAAAATGCTGCAATTGTTCGATATGTGATAAAAATTACAAAATTCATCCAAAATCGTTAAACCGGTACGTCCGCAATTTTTTCTTTAAAATTTTAGAAAACCACACACTGCTGCTCCAGAACGATCCTTAGACTTCGATGTACAAACGATGCAAAAGCTCAAAATAAATTAGTCTGTGAAAGTAAGTGTGTGAAGTAGTATACTAAGACATTAAACTTATTGCATTTAAAATCTGTTAACATACAGCGGTAAAAACAGTACATTTTACGGCGAAATTCAACAGCTTCGAAAAATTTAAATATAATTCAATGACAGTTTTGAAATAATAAATTAATATTTGAATTCAACCATATGGCCCTGTTTCGAGAAATAGAAAGCGTGTTTTCTAATTTACGCTGACGATTCGAAACTTAACATGTGAAGTCATTGTTTTGGTTTTGTCACGTTGTGTTTCCGTGTATAAGAGCCAACCCATCATGAGCATTACTACACTGGCTGAGGGGAGGCCAACTGGATAACGACCCTCGACAGGGTATTATGAAATTCAATGTTTGTTGCTAAGGATTACTACTAAAATTGTGTTTGGCTTCTCGTTCGATTCGTTCGAAATGTTTTCTTTCGAGCGAAAAGACAATCAGCAATTTTCGTGCACGAAATTCAAAATTTGTAAAATAGCATGAAAATTTGCGACGGGTCTGCTGCCCCCGTACCCTTCTCTGAATAAGAGCCGCCTTGGCTACTGTGTGTAGCTCGCATACTGCTTATATTTGGTTGCGTTGTTCATTGTATATATACTCTATGAGGGAAAGGGTTATAGATTATTAACTGAAAAAAATTTTTTCCATCAACCATTTCTCACACGAATATTTTCAGTTTCATCTGAGATGTCGAAGTAGGATTCAAATTCCAGTCTCACTGTTGGGAAGCGTTTACAGGGACCATTCAGCAATAAGAGCATTAACGCTCGAGCCCGAGGGGGTTGACACGTCTTGTGGCGATTTTTAACAGCCCGTTTATGTAAAAACTGTTTAGCTCGCATGCTATCAGTATTTAGTTGCTCATAGTATAATCGCCTGCATAACCTATTTTTTGAAAAGGTTAATAAACTTGGGACGCAACGTAATTTGGGCGTTATCGCATAATATTGTGGTCCATGTTACTTTTAGCGCCGTTCCGGTTTCTGGTGTCTTTGTACAAGAGTAGGCTTACAATCTAGATTGCATTATTTTGCTTAGGCGTAGGCTTAGGCTTAGGCTTAGGAATACGCTTTTGCAACGCTTAGGCTTACGTTTAGGGTTAGGAATACGCTTTTACAGCGCTTAGGCTTACGCTTTGGATTAGGAATACAATTTTGAAACACGTAGGCTTACGCTTAGGCTTAAGAATACGCTTAATCTACAGTTACGACCCTAAAAGTAACATTGGTCGCAATTGTTGTGTTTATAACTTCATGTAAACAAATAATAACATAATCCTGATCAAACAGTCAATATTAGGGTTTCGGCTACTTCCTTGTTCTAAAGACGCAGTCATTGCAAATATTGCAACCACTTCGACTAGTATATTTAATAGCTTGATTATTGAAATAAAATACAACTACAATTTCAAGAATAAAAAATGAATAAAAAATGCATTAAAATGTTCCTACTTTCTCTTATTTCACCGAAAACATTTTTTTTACTGTGCAGCCAATACGCTGTGAATTGAAAAAATCTTCTTAGAAATCGGCTTTTCGTTGTGTAATATTGTAGTTTTAAGCAACTGCATCATATTTCACACATTCTACACTACTTTTTATGAGCTCAATTTGCTATATTCAATATAATAAACGCACTTGATGTGTAAGTTTTAGTGTTCTTTTTTTAAAAAAATTGATTTTCAAGCGCCTTTTTGCAATTTAAAATGCAATATTGCGATGCTTTGACCGCGTTTATGAGCCGCATTTTAATTTTGTATACCTCGCCAATTTTGGCACACATCAACGCAATTTTGTCAAATCAGCGAATCTTGAATTATTAAGTTTTGAGTAAAAATTTCCCTGAACAGTAAATAAGAAAATGTGCTTCAGTGTTAGTATAAAATTATTTTTTGCAAAAACAACCGAAAATTTACTGTAAAAATTCGTATCAGAGTAATATTAATAGAAACTTCACCAAAAAATGGATTCGGATTCTGGTGGTTATTTTTCGAGAAAAAGCCTATGGTAAAATTTAATAAAACTGATACAAACCTATTGTGACAACCAAATTATAGTTGGAAAATTTTTTACGTATCTAAAAATTACTTACCCAATTAGCAAAGTTCATGAGAACAAAGAGAAAATTAACAAGAAAATATATATTCTTTGTTTTGTGCGTAAAACGCTATGTAATTTTTAACTGCTTAAAAAATTGCGTGTATAATCAGTTTCTTTATGGCAGTATTTTCTTGACATAAACTTCAATAAATGTGTCTTTTGCATGATATTTCAAATTTGGTCTCATAATTTTTAGACAATTAAAATTGAACAAAAAGCGAAATTTTCAAATTACACAATTATTGTGGAATTAAAACAGATTCTTGAAAACAAGCGACAAACAACTAAATTCGTATCAATTTTTGGCAAATGTAACGATTTGCGGCGGAACGTTTTTCTGCATCACTGCCATAAAGTAAACTTTACTTTAAATAGATGCATTTTTTGCTTAGGATAGGCGTTGGCTTTACGCTTAGGTATATGTTCTTTCTTACGCTTAGACATAGGAATTTTGCTTTATACTACTGTTACGGCCGTGTTCTATATATTGGCCCAATTTTTACATAGCTAAAAATTAAACAGATTGCTAAATTTCTAAATTACCCTTGATAATGAAATTAGAAAACATTATTCAAAAAAGAATCAAAAATCATTTTTTATAAAATACATAAAATGAGCAAATAGCGAATAGTAATACTGAAATTGAAATATTATTTCGAAGAAAACATACGATAACCAATCAAAATTTTGTTTCCGTTTTGCACAATTAAAAATAACTGAAAATAGCGAAAGTTAACGATTTTTGGCAAAATTGAAGTGTTATATTTTCAGAAATCAACCAATTTTGTGTCATTTTTTACACAAAAATTACTCCAACAACGACATCTTAAAATAATTACACAATTGTACTTGAAAGTGCGAAAATTTTCTAAAAACAAGATAAAATCAAATGAATTTGTTTATATTTTTTACACAAATCAAACATCGTATACGCACACAAACATAGCCAAACAAATATTGGTCTCACAAATTATTACACAATTATAAACATTAGTTAACTGCTGCAGGGGTACATACACTCATTAAAAGCGAGCGAGCGCTGGATCGGAAAACATGCTTTGATACTAGAATCCAGAAGGCCATCCTGCACCTTGAAAAGAACCTTTTTGTCCCGACTGTCAAGAAAATTTGACGTATATAACTGCAGATTGGCTTCCATGTTAATTGACCTGCATCAAAAAACACAGAAGCAATATGTGATGTGCGAAGCGTCGAAAATTCGCGATATTAAAAAACAATTATATTTTTAATACAAATATAAAAATTAATAATTGCAGTCAAAATAATGTTGCTAAACAGAAAAAAACAAAATTGACAACCAAAAAATATGACGTGATTATGCTAATACGCGGCAATTAAAAATTGCCGTGAATAAATGCAAAGTTGTGCATTTTGGCTGCGCTAACGAACCTTTGAATGTTCGCTACTATATTGGCAGCGAGGTCCTTGCCAGCGCAAATGAGGTAAATGATCTTGGAGTTATTTTCGAGCGTTCATTGAAATTTTCTAGGCACTGTGATTATATAGCTCATAAAGCAAACAAGACAATAAACATACTTTTTAGATGCTTCCCGTCTTTCTCACTATCCCAGTATATATCTGCGTATAAGTCATTTGTTATTCCAATATTGGATTATTGTTCAAATGTATGGAACCCTGTTTTGCTGTGTGATATTGACAAAATTGAGAAAGTACAGCGCTATTTTACTAGAAGACTCTATTTCAAATTTAAGTTAGGAGACAAAACTTACCGTTCTAGGCTAGGGGAACTTGAGCTTGAATCGTTAGAATATCGCCGACTAAAGTCCGATTTAGCCATGTTGTATAAGCTTATTTTTAAGGAACTTGATCTGCATATAGATAGCTGTTTGCAGTTTTCTGGAACTTCTCGCACCAGGAAAAACGACCTTAGCTTGAATTTTCCGAAGTTCTTTAATTTAGCTGGTCGTGGTTCGTTCTTCTATCGGGTTGTATCCTCCTGGAATAGCCTACCTAACAATATAAATGGGCTACCGGTTTCCCGAGCAGGTTCTCTTGCCCAGTTTCTTCGACGACTCCCCCGCGACGCACTTAAAAAATTTCTGAAGTATGACCGCCATGAACAGTTAACCTTATAGATCGATTTCGGCTGGATGTTAGAGAGGTTTGCCCCTCCTTTCCAACTTATTTTATTTACCTATTCATATTCGTATCTTAAATACGCATGTATGTTTAATCGGTGAATAAACTTTTGACTTTGACTTTTGACTTTGACAGTAAAAACAGTTGAAAACGATATCAATGTACAATAAATGAAATATTTGTAAAATGTTTTCGAAAAGTAAATTTATTAATACCCTCTTCTAAATTCAAATAACCATTAATTAATGAACCCCCAATACGTAATCGCGTTAAACAGACGGAGTCAGGGTTTAATCGGAATTCCTGTTCCGGCCGGAATTCCTGCAAAATTTCAATTCCTGTTCCAGTTCCCTGTTCCTGCATTCATAGATGCAGCAACGAGATTTTTTCGGTTTTGTGGCAAACTATTTCTAATCATTTAAATATTGGACACTTTGTATTAGAAAAATTGTTATTTCGACATGACTGTTTTTGCAATTATATGCTAATAAGCTGTTTATGTTGTGTTTTCACAAAACTTGATGATGAAATATAGCTGAAAATTCGTTTAAGCAAATTTTTGTCAAGTTTTTTAAAGGTCCAATAGTTATAATAGGCGATAAAAATTATTTCGAATTCCGGTCACGGTTCCTGCTCCGGTTCCTGCAAACAAATTCAATTCCTGTTCCTTTTCTCGTTCCTTCAAAATTTAGTTTCTGTTGGAACCCTGCCTGGGGAGAATAGGGGCCTGCGAGTCTTTAGCCCCCTTCTTTTTTTTTTGTTCTCCTTAGTTGAAATTATACGATGTTACGCCTTGCAATGAGTGGTTTCTGGGCGACCAATTGTCGAGTCAACGACATTTCGGGTTACAAGTTGTTGTTGGGCAACAAGTTGTCAGACGACAAATTGTCGTGATATCATACAGAGGAATTCTAAGTTTTGAGTGATTGGATACATTTTCAAATTGAAATTAATAAAAAGGCTGACAACGAATGTGAGATTTTAGCAATTTCACGCTAAAAACTCTATATAAAAGCGAAAAAATATTATTATTCCGTTATAGATCACAAATTTTTAATACAGCGGTTTAGACAAAAACACTAGTAAAATTAAAATAGAATCATTTGGATTCAATGACAGATAGTTGATATCTAAAAGATATTGCACAACGCTCATAATCATCGCACCAACCAATACGTAATGAATCTGGCTTCGATTTCGAAGTGCACTTTACAACAAAGAAGCTTACGCAATCTCACAAAGCGAACTTTTCAAATTTAAAATTAAATTTTACAAAATTTCAAACAAACCGTTTTTTATAGAAACGAAACAAAATACACATCAGTATCAATTTCAAACACAGCATGTGGCATATATCAACTAAATTACCTCAATACTTAAAAAAGGTGATTGTTATGATAAAATATGACTTTGAATTAAACAGCAGCGAACCGAATAGTCGGTTCTAAGGGGCCGCTGGATGTGTACGTGATAATAACAAGTAATGTTGCCTTAAAAACGTATAACACAACTTTGTTCCTAAGGGATTTGGCAGTGGGAGACAAGGAGACTGGTGGGCATAAAGGCTGGGACGCTCAAGCACCTACTGAGGTTTAGAATCATGGGGATTAGGCCTAAATTAAGGCTTACGCTCAGGATCGTGCTTGCCGTTGCCTGGGTCTAGTTCAAAAACCAAACTGCGGGATCGTTAGCAGGGGAGCGTCCAATTTTTTTCATGATGTAACATCGGAGTCCGAGGTTGGGTAAACTTACTCGCACTCGGTTACCTCGGAAACCAATCTTTCGAACTCGTTTAACACCGCCTAAATTTTTCAGACCTTATGGAACCAGGTCGAGTCGTCCACCATGTATCCAGTTGAATTGAAATATCGCAAGCGAGAAGCCGAAAAAACTATTGCCTGAACAGCTGTGCCGAACTTCAGTTAGAAATGTGTTCTGGGAGTCGAATATAGAAAAAGGTACCTAAGATATATCTTAGCAACCGAGATTCAAAACTGATAAAAGAATACTGAAGGAGACTCCGCGATCGAAGTGAGCGAGAAACGAGGGCTAATTTGACTCGAAAAGAAAAGCGCTGCTTCAGCTTGGCTCCAATTGGAAGATCCATTTTAGTACGCCATCTATTGAGAAAGCTATCGAGCGAAGCGAGCCAGAATTCAGAGGCTTGTTTTTAAATTCAAAAATCCAAAAAATTATTTTGTTGTTCTGCACCGAACTTATCCATATAGTTGTTTTAAGTCCCAGATATAGTGCTTGAATTAAGATTGGTAATTTACACAATATCCTATCCCAGAACGCTTAACTTCTCGACCATCTATGAAGATGAGATTCAATTTCAATCCGTTGGTACGTATTTACATAAACATTTCCTATCCTCTGTAAGGTGTGGGACCGATTTGACAAAAAACAGAAGTGCTCAGGCGGAGACTCCGTTTCTACGACTTGCAGAGGGTCGGCTCTTATATTCAGTATACCTACACTATACGTTGTGTTTCCCCGCTCCCCACGACCATAATTTGCTACCCGGCGCCACTGGATGTTGTAGAAAAAACACGCATGACTGTCATTTAAACTTTTTGATACACAGAATGGTCCCAAGATTGCATACTCTTGCTAACACAAATCTTACTGCAAACCGTTGGTAACTTTTTACTTTTCTCCCTTTACAGTCAATTTTTCAACGAAGAGAATGTTTCTTTAACTACACTCAACGAACTTCCTTGCGCGTGCAACACATTGCGATATTGCAGCGCAACGCAAATATATTTGCAATTTTGCAGTTGAAACAGCACAAACTCATTCTGGTGGTGCATATTCTCGCTCGGTGATTGTTGTATTGGCTTCCAGTACAACCAACATCCCCTCTCCACCCCTCACCAACCACCAAACAAAAACCAACCAACCCCCAAAAAACCCAAACACGAAAAAAAAAATCTCCACCGCCCCAACAAACCAAAAAGCAAAAAAACAAAGAAAAGCAAAACAAAAAAAAAAAGCCCAGAAAAAAAAAACGCAAGCCAACAAAAAAGAGCTCCAGCTCGCAGCAAATAGGCTAGGCTAGGCTAGGCTAGGCAGCTAGATATAAAGACGCAGTAGATCAACAAAGCAAATATCAGCTCTCAAAAGCTCAAAAACAAAAACAAAAAACAAAAGCAAGAACCGCGCGAACAAAAGCTCGCCATCCAAGCAAAGACAATAACCATCGCAAAAAGCGAAATAGAAATTTCCGAGAAACAAAAAAAGAAACTCACAACAAACAAGCAAGGCGCACGCTCGGCCCTAAGGACGAAAGTCGAAAAATACCGAAGGCGAGATCAAAAAACGCCGAGCCGAGCGACGATAACGCCGAAGCCGAGCCGAGGCAGACTCTACAGCTCAGCAAAAAAGCAAAAAAGAGCTATACAGTACAAAAAAGGTCGCAGAGACAATAGCTGAACTGAAGGCAAAGGCCAAAAATCCAAAAAGCATAACTCAAAAGCCCAGAAAAAGCATATATTCACAGCTCTCCAGCGAGAAAAAGACGAGGGACGCAGAGAGAAAATATCAAAAAAAAAAAAAAAAAGCGAAGCCACACAAAAAAAACCGCATCCAAAGCCAAACCAAACCCACACAAGCGAAACCATCCAAAAAAACCACAACAAACAGGAACAACAAAAGAAAAAGCAAACAAAAAAAAAAACAACATACAAAAAACAACTAGCCAAACCAACCAAAAAAAACAAAACACAAAAAAAACCAGCAAAAAACAACCAAAAACAGAAAACGCGCAAACAAACAGCAACAAAGCGGGCCAAAAAAAAAATTTCGACCCACAAAAACAAACAAAGAGTAAGTATCATCTAAAAAAATAGTATATCAGTCATAAAAAAAAAAAGATAACTCACTAAAGTATGATAATTTATAAATTAAATCAGAATGAAGTTGAATCAACTCAGAATTTTGAGTTCACTCTGAATTATAAAAACTTCAAAAATTCAATAATGATAATTCGTTCTGAGTTAAAATCAACTCACTGGAATTTCATTGAGGTAATTCTACAACCGGTATAAAGTATGTATTATATATTATTGTTTCTCAGGAAATTTACTAATTTCGCAATTTTTCCAGCCGAAATGGTTACTATCACGTCTTACATGCCTTAAGGATAGCAAGTACGATGTCCAAAACTACGTATAGCAGGCGTTCTGCGCTAACCTGAATTATTACATTAGTGTTTTTGTATATATTATTCGAGCATAAAACATAATCTGAACAAACCGACGTGATTACAAATCTATATATGCAAAAAATCAAAATTAGAAAAAATCAAATATAACTGCAAAAAGTCTTAAATAATAAGAAAAAGTCTAGCCTAAGCCTAAGCCTAAGCCTAAGCCTAAGCCTAAGTTTAAGCCTACGCCGAAGCCTAAGCAAGAAAAAAACCGTGTTCCACAGTTAACGTGGCTTGCGACTTTTTTTTAATATTTCTGCAACAGAGCTTTTAAACTTGAAACTTTTAGCAAACACAAAATATTTGCTAAATTGTATCTAAAGTGTCGCATAAACTATGTTGTAGCTTGTATAGAATACGCAGTAAAATTGACTGAAATGCAAACAGCCGGGTGGACAAATCTAGTTTTTTTTGTTCTTTCACGTCACGAGTTAGTAGGGAAGAACAAACATTTTTTCAGCAGACAAAGGAGCGAAAAGTTTTAGACTTAGAGCAAAATTTTAAAATGTTCTAAAATAGCCGATTTTTGAGGTAGAAGAGATTAAAGAGAACGGCGGATGTTGGTTGTAAAAATAAACAATACAAAAAAAGCGAAATATGCAAAAATGAGTTTGTGCTGTACTGCAAAATTGCAAATATATTTGCGTGCGCTGCAATATCGCAATGTGTTGCACGCGCAAGGAAGTTCGTTGAGTGTAATTAAAAAACATTCTCTTCGTTGAAAAATTGACTGTAAAGGGAGAAAAGTAAAAAGTTACCAACGGTTTGCGGTAAGATTTGTGTCAGCAAGAGTATGCAACTTGGGACATTCTGTGTATCAAAAAGTTTAAATGACAGTCATGCGTGTTTTTTCTACAACATCCAGTGGCGCCGGTAGCAAATTATGATCGTGGGGAGCGGGGAAACACAACGTATAGTGTAGGTATACTGAATATAAGAGCCGACCCTCTGCAAGTCATAGAAACGGAGTGTTCCGCCTGAGCACTTCTGTTTTTTGGCAAATCGGTCCCACAACTTACTGAGGATAGGAAATGTTTATGTAAATATCGTACCAACGGATTGAAATTGAATCTCATCTTCATAGATGGTGCGAGAAAGTTAAGCGTTCTGGGATAGGATATTGTGAAATTACCAATCTTAATTCAAACACTATATGTGGGACTCAAAACAACTATATGGATAAGTTCGGTGCAGAACAACAAAATAATTTTTTTGGATTTTTGAATTTAAAAACAAGCCTCTGAATTCTGGCTCGCTTCGCTCGATAACTTTCTCAATAGATGGCGTACTAAAATGCATCTTCCAATTGGAGCCAAGCTGAAGCAGCGCTTTTCTTTCGAGTCAAATTAGCCCTCGTTTCTCGCTCACTTCGATCGCGGAGTCTCCTTCAGTATTCTTTATCAATTTTGAATCTCGGTTGCTAAGATATATCTTAGGTATTTTCATATTCGACTCCCAGAACACATTTCTAACTGAAGTTCGGCACAGCTGTTCAGGCAATAGTTTTTCCGGCTTCACGCTTGCGATATTTCAATTCAACTGGATACATGGTGGACGACTCGACCTGGTTCAACACTTATAGGTCTGAAAAATTTAGGCGGTGTTAAACGAGTTCGAAAGATTGGTTTCCGAGATAACCGAGTGCGAGCAAGTTTACCCAACCTCGGACTCCGATATTACATCATGAAAAAAATTGGACGCTCCCCTGCTAACGATCCCGCAGTTTGGTTTTTGAACTAGACCCAGGCAACGGCAAGCACGATCCTGAGCGTAAGCCTTAATTCAGGCCTAATCCCCATGATTCTAAACCTCAGTAGGTGCTTGAGCGTCCCAGCCTTTATGTCCACCAGTCTCCTTGTCTCCCACTGCCAAATCCCTTAGGAACAAAGTTGTGTTATACGTTTTTAAGGCAACATTACTTGTTATTATCACATCACACATCCAGCGGCCCCTTAGAACCGACTATTCGGTTCGCTGCTGTTTAATTCAAAGTCATATTTTATCATAACAATCACCTTTTTTAAGTATTGAGGTAATTTAGTTGATATATGCCACATGCTGTGTTTGAAATTGATACTGATGTGTATTTTGTTTCGTTTCTATAAAAAACGGTTTGTTTGAAATTTTGTAAAATTTAATTTTAAATTTGAAAAGTTCGCTTTGTGAGATTGCGTAAGCTTCTTTGCTGCAAAGTGCACTTCGAAATCCAAGCCGGATTCATTACGTATTGGTTGGTGCGACGATTATGAGCGTTGTGCAATATCTTTTAGATATAAACTATCTGTCATTGAATCCAAATGATTCTATTTTAATTTTACTAGTGTTTTTGTCTAAACAGCTGTATTAAAAATTTGTGATCTATAACGGAATAATAATATTTTTTCGCTTTTATATAGAGTTTTTAGCGTGAAATTGCTAAAATCTCACATTCGTTGTCAGCCTTTTTATTAATTTCAATTTGAAAATGTATCCAATCACTCAAAACTTAGAATTCCTCTGTATGATATCACGACAATTTGTCGTCTGACAACTTGTTGCCCAACAACAACTTGTAACCCGAAATGTCCTTGACTCGACAATTGGTCGCCCAGAAACCACTCATTGCAAGGCGTAACATCGTATAATTTCAAATAGAGCACAGGACCCACAGACAAGAATGCTCCATAGAGGTTAAAGCCCAACTCAAAAATTTTTGGTCTACCGACAACGTTTTCAGCCGAACGAAAAAATTATGTGACATCCACACAGGCTGCGTCAGAATTTTTTTGGTTTTGGCTATAAACTTGCGATGACTACCAAACGTGCAGGCCCTCTATCTTGCTCCCCAGGCAGGGTTCCAACAGAAACTAAATTTTGAAGGAACGAGAAAAGGAACAGGAATTGAATTTGTTTGCAGGAACCGGAGCAGGAACCGTGACCGGAATTCGAAATAATTTTTATCGCCTATTATAACTATTGGACCTTTAAAAAACTTGACAAAAATTTGCTTAAACGAATTTTCAGCTATATTTCATCATCAAGTTTTGTGAAAACACAACATAAACAGCTTATTAGCATATAATTGCAAAAACAGTCATGTCGAAATAACAATTTTTCTAATACAAAGTGTCCAATATTTAAATGATTAGAAATAGTTTGCCACAAAACCGAAAAAATCTCGTTGCTGCATCTATGAATGCAGGAACAGGAACTGGAACAGGAATTGAAATTTTGCAGGAATTCCGGCCGGAACAGGAATTCCGATTGAACCCTGACTCCGTCTGTTTAACGCGATTACGTATTGGGGGTTCATTAATTAATGGTTATTTGAATTTAGAAGAGGATATTAATAAATTTACTTTTCGAAAACATTTTACAAATATTTCATTTATTGTACATTGATATCGTTTTCAACTGTTTTTACTGTCAAAGTCAAAAGTCAAAGTCAAAAGTTTATTCACCGATTAAACATACATGCGTATTTAAGATACGAATATGAATAGGTAAATAAAATAAGTTGGAAAGGAGGGGCAAACCTCTCTAACATCCAGCCGAAATCGATCTATAAGGTTAACTGTTCATGGCGGTCATACTTCAGAAATTTTTTAAGTGCGTCGCGGGGGAGTCGTCGAAGAAACTGGGCAAGAGAACCTGCTCGGGAAACCGGTAGCCCATTTATATTGTTAGGTAGGGCTATTCCAGGAGGATACAACCCGATAGAAGAACGAACCACGACCAGCTAAATTAAAGAACTTCGGAAAATTCAAGCTAAGGTCGTTTTTCCTGGTGCGAGAAGTTCCAGAAAACTGCAAACAGCTATCTATATGCAGATCAAGTTCCTTAAAAATAAGCTTATACAACATGGCTAAATCGGACTTTAGTCGGCGATATTCTAACGATTCAAGCTCAAGTTCCCCTAGCCTAGAACGGTAAGTTTTGTCTCCTAACTTAAATTTGAAATAGAGTCTTCTAGTAAAATAGCGCTGTACTTTCTCAATTTTGTCAATATCACACAGCAAAACAGGGTTCCATACATTTGAACAATAATCCAATATTGGAATAACAAATGACTTATACGCAGATATATACTGAGATAGTGAGAAAGACGGGAAGCATCTAAAAAGTATGTTTATTGTCTTGTTTGCTTTATGAGCTATATAATCACAGTGCCTAGAAAATTTCAATGAACGCTCGAAAATAACTCCAAGATCATTTACCTCATTTGCGCTGGCAAGGACCTCGCTGCCAATACAGTAGCGAACATTCAAAGGTTCGTTAGCGCAGCCAAAATGCACAACTTTGCATTTATTCACGGCAATTTTTAATTGCCACGTATTAGCATAATCATGTCATATTTTTTGGTTGTCAATTTTGTTTTTTTCTGTTTAGCAACATTATTTTGACTGCAATTATTAATTTTTATATTTGTATTAAAAATATAATTGTTTTTTAATATCGCGAATTTTCGACGCTTCACACATCACATATTGCTTCTGTGTTTTTTGATGCAGGTCAATTAACATGGAAGCCAATCTGCAGTTATATACGTCAAATTTTCTTGACAGTCGGGACAAAAAGGTTCTTTTCAAGGTGCAGGATGGCCTTCTGGATTCTAGTATCAAAGCATGTTTTCCGATCCAGCGCTCGCTCGCTTTTAATGAGTGTATGTACCCCTGCAGCAGTTAACTAATGTTTATAATTGTGTAATAATTTGTGAGACCAATATTTGTTTGGCTATGTTTGTGTGCGTATACGATGTTTTATTTGTGTAAAAAATATAAACAAATTCATTTGATTTTATCTTGTTTTTAGAAAATTTTCGCACTTTCAAGTACAATTGTGTAATTATTTTAAGATGTCGTTGTTGGAGTAATTTTTGTGTAAAAAATGACACAAAATTGGTTGATTTCTGAAAATATAACACTTCAATTTTGCCAAAAATCGTTAACTTTCGCTATTTTCAGTTATTTTTAATTGTGCAAAACGGAAACAAAATTTTGATTGGTTGTCGTATGTTTTCTTCGAAATAATATTTCAATTTCAGTATTACTATTCGCTATTTGCTCATTTTATGTATTTTATAAAAAATGATTTTTGATTCTTTTTGAATAATGTTTTCTAATTTCATTATCAAGGGTAATTTAGAAATTTAGCAATCTGTTTAATTTTTAGCTATGTAAAAATTGGGCCAATATATAGAACACGGCCCTAACAGTAGTATAAGCAAAATTCCTATGTCTAAGCGTAAGAAAGAACATATACCTAAGCGTAAAGCTAACGCCTATCCTAAGCAAAAAATGCATCTATTTAAAGTAAAGTTTACTTTATGGCAGTGATGCAGAAAAACGTTCCGCCGCAAATCGTTACATTTGCCAAAAATTGATACGAATTTAGTTGTTTGTCGCTTGTTTTCAAGAATCTGTTTTAATTCCACAATAATTGTGTAATTTGAAAATTTCGCTTTTTGTTCAATTTTAATTGTCTAAAAATTATGAGACCAAATTTGAAATATCATGCAAAAGACACATTTATTGAAGTTTATGTCAAGAAAATACTGCCATAAAGAAACTGATTATAGACGCAATTTTTTAAGCAGTTAAAAATTACATAGCGTTTTACGCAAAAAACAAAGAATATATATTTTCTTGTTAATTTTCTCTTTGTTCTCATGAACTTTGCTAATTGGGTAAGTAATTTTTAGATACGTAAAAAATTTTCCAACTATAATTTGGTTGTCACAATAGGTTTGTATCGGTTTTATTAAATTTTACCATAGACTTTTTCTCGAAAAACAACCACCAGAATCTGAATCCATTTTTTAGTGAAGTTTCTATTAATATTACTCTGATATGAATTTTTACAGTAAATTTTCGGTTGTTTTTGCAAAAAATAATTTTATACTAACACTGAAGCCCATTTTCTTATTTACTGTTCAAGGAAATTTTTACTCAAAACTTAATAATTCAAGATTCGCTGATTTGACAAAGTTGCGTTGATGTGTGCCGACATTGGCGAGGTATACAAAATTAAAATGCGGCTCATAAACGCGGTCAAAGCATCGCAATATTGCATTTTAAATTGCAAAAAGGCGCTTGAAAATCAATTTTTTAAAAAAAGAACACTAAAACTTACACATCAAGTGCGTTTATTATATTGAATATAGCAAATTGAGCTCATAAAAAGTAGTATAGAATGTGTGAAATATGATGCAGTTGCTTAAAACTACAATATTACACAACGAAAAGCCGATTTTTAAGAAGATTTTTCAATTCACACCGTATTGGCTGCACAGTAAAAAAATGTTTTCTGTGAAATAAGAGAAAGTAGGAACATTTTAATGCATTTTTTATTCATTTTTTATTCTTGAAATTGTAGTTGTATTTTATTTCAATAATCAAGCTATTAAATATACTAGTCGAAGTGGTTGCAATATTTGCAATGACTGCGTCTTTAGAACAAGGAAGTAGCCGAAACCCTAATATTGACTGTTTGATCAGGATTATGTTATTATTTGTTTACATGAAGTTATAAACACAACAATTGCGACCAATGTTACTTTTAGGGTCGTAACTGTAGATTAAGCGTATTCTTAAGCCTAAGCGTAAGCCTACGTGTTTCAAAATTGTATTCCTAATCCAAAGCGTAAGCCTAAGCGCTGTAAAAGCGTATTCCTAACCCTAAACGTAAGCCTAAGCGTTGCAAAAGCGTATTCCTAAGCCTAAGCCTAAGCCTACGCCTAAGCAAAATAATGTAATCTAGATTGTAAGCCTACTCTTTTACAAAGACACCAGAAACCGGAACGGCGCTAAAAGTAACATGGACCACAATATTATGCGATAACGCCCAAATTACGTTGCGTCCCAAGTTTATTAACCTTTTCAAAAAATAGGTTATGCAGGCGATTATACTATGAGCAACTAAATACTGATAGCATACGAGCTAAACAGTTTTTACATAAACGGGCTGTTAAAAATCGCCACAAGACGTGTCAACCCCCTCGGGCTCGAGCGTTAATGCTCTTATTGCTGAATGGTCCCTGTAAACGCTTCCCAACAGTGAGACTGGAATTTGAATCCTACTTCGAAATCTCAGATGAAACTGAAAATATTCGTGTGAGAAATGGTTGATGGAAAAAATTTTTTTCAGTTAATAATCTATAACCCTTTCCCTCATAGAGTATATATACAATGAACAACGCAACCAAATATAAGCAGTATGCGAGCTACACACAGTAGCCAAGGCGGCTCTTATTCAGAGAAGGGTACGGGGGCAGCAGACCCGTCGCAAATTTTCATGCTATTTTACAAATTTTGAATTTCGTGCACGAAAATTGCTGATTGTCTTTTCGCTCGAAAGAAAACATTTCGAACGAATCGAACGAGAAGCCAAACACAATTTTAGTAGTAATCCTTAGCAACAAACATTTTATTTCATAATACCCTGTCGGGGGTCGTTATCCAGTTGGCCTCCCCTCAGCCAGTGTAGTAATGCTCATGATGGGTTGGCTCTTATACACGGAAACACAACGTGACAAAACCAAAACAATGACTTCACATGTTAAGTTTCGAATCGTCAGCGTAAATTAGAAAACACGCTTTCTATTTCTCGAAACAGGGCCATATGGTTGAATTCAAATATTAATTTATTATTTCAAAACTGTCATTGAATTATATTTAAATTTTTCGAAGCTGTTGAATTTCGCCGTAAAATGTACTGTTTTTACCGCTGTATGTTAACAGATTTTAAATGCAATAAGTTTAATGTCTTAGTATACTACTTCACACACTTACTTTCACAGACTAATTTATTTTGAGCTTTTGCATCGTTTGTACATCGAAGTCTAAGGATCGTTCTGGAGCAGCAGTGTGTGGTTTTCTAAAATTTTAAAGAAAAAATTGCGGACGTACCGGTTTAACGATTTTGGATGAATTTTGTAATTTTTATCACATATCGAACAATTGCAGCATTTTGTAGTGAAAAATTTCGAGTTATGAACGTGATTTTTAATTAATTTTGCGTACAAAGTTAACAGAATGCGGACATTGTTATTTTATTGCAAAAATTTGAGATAACGATTTACATCAAAGAGGATGGCATTGTCGTGCGGCGTCGTCCGTCACCATATGCGGTATCGTACGTAAGTAATTCGCGTGCGATACCGTACGGTGACGGACGTCATCATAATAAGTCGTCCACGTTAATATACTGTCTACGCTACTGTAAAAAATTGTCCACCCACTTGTCTGCATGGGAGGTTCAAAGCAATACTGTTTTTGGGATATTTGGACTTTGCAGAGGGCATACATATCTAGTCTGTTAGCGTAACCCTAAATTGTTTTTGAACGTGTGCTGCATTAGGAGCCGCCTATTCTGCAATTCGTTCGGCACACAAACATTTTGCGTTCCGCATTAGAGTAGCGTAAACACAATTATTGCTGCTTCCGCTATCTTGGCTCAAATATTGAACCAATTTTTACTCCTTCAAAACGAACTCTATTTTTATCAAAGTGTAAGCAATTTTTTTGTTTGAATTCAGATAAGATTAATATATTAAAATAGTACTTTTTTTGTTTTCCGCTTTAGGCAAAAAACTGGCACAAAGTTTCATTTACAAGATAGATTTAACTATATTGCGACAATTTTCGATGCCTAAAGGCTATAAAGCTATTGCGATTTGCAATCAAGTTTTTTTGACTAATCAGATCGTGCAATTTTTTAATTTACGTTATTCACAGTTATGTCCATGATGACGTTATTAGTTTAGCAGCGTTTGAAGTTTGAAGTGTTGCTAAACCATGGGTGTAGCCAGAAGTTTTGTTTGGGAAGCACACAACAATTTTAAAGATACAGTGTTAATCGTACAAAAACAGTCACTAATTTTGATGCATATACCACTAAAGCAATATCGGTTAAGAATAGAAAATTGCCAACAACTAGTGTGTGAGAATGAATCGCACAGGTGATCATGGTTTCAATTTATTCAAAAATGATATTTTTCCAAAACCATTAGGAGGCATGACCTCCTTGATTTACCCTGGCTACGCCCCTATGCTAAACTTTGATTTAAACTTCACCCAGCGACTAAAGTAAGACAAATTTAAAATAGTTTAGTTTAAAATTTTTAGGCCATAACACCTATAAGTGTTTTTTCAGTTGCAAGCTGAACGTGCATGTTTATTCGAAAAATCATCCGCTACTCAAAATTTAGATTAAAATGTAAATTTCTTTGTATTGCAGCTGTAAGTTTTAAGTGCATATTAACACTAAAAATTGTAGCTAAGAAATTTCTCATGCGAATAGGGCTCGAGTTACAGTTTTGTGAAAACTATATTAAAACTGGAACGTCCCACATACGTATTCTGGCCAGCTTTTCAGCTGTTGTAATGAATGTTTCACATCTATTAAAGAAACCACATATATATGTAAACTAGAACACATTTTTTAATTTAAATGTATAACGATGTAGCAAAGAATTAAAAAGTGGACCGAAGTATAAACAAAAAATATTGCGCAATTTTCAAGAGTAAAAAGTTTGTGCAGGAATGGCTTGGGTTGCAAATTTGCAACCATGTCGACTAGTACAGTCTATTTGTTTGACGTAAAGAGCATAATCTGTAACTAAGATGGGTGAGATTGGGAAGTAAACATGAACGCTGGCAAAAAATTGGCTTGTGGTATGCAATTGCGACTTTGTGGAAAAAATTTAAATCAGCTGCTACAGATTCAAATTTTTAACAATTTAAACTCTATTTAGCTACACGTATAAAAATTGTTTACGGATTCCAGTGTGTAACAGTTGGACCCGTCGAGGCCTTTGGAAGCAGGATTCTTATTCAATATTTTATCATGTGATAGTTTCATTGTATTTTCAGAATATTTCGCGTTTACTCGTACAATTAAATTTTACAATTTAAGCATAATTTATTATCAGTGAAAAATAAATTAAAATTTTTTTAGTCAAAATTGCAAACATTGTTTGCTGCCAGTTTTAAACGCTTACAGAAGGGCCGTCCCGGTTTCTGGTAGGTCTGTAAACAGAGTAGGTTTACATACTAGACTACATTTTTTGCTTAGGGATAGGCTTAGGCTTAGGAATACGATTTTGCAACGCTTAGGCTTAGGCTTAGGAATACGATTTTGCAACGCTTAGGCTTAGGCTTAGGAATACGATTTTGCAACGCTTAGGCTTAGGAATACGATTTTGCAACGCTTAGGCTTAGGCTTAGGAATACGCTTAATCTACTGTTACGGCTCAAAAAGTAACATTGGCCGAAGTGCCGAAGACCGGTAGCGAAACAAAACCGAATATGGTATCATTGATTGCTGGGTATTTAAAAAAACAACTGGTAAACAAGCATCATTTGTGTAAAAAATGTGACGTTTTCCTTTGTTTTTTGGCAAAATGTTTTTGTTTCGTACGTTTAATAATATTATGGCTTAAAATAAACGACTAATTTACTTTCAATAAGAGCTGGTTTCATAAATTATTCCATAGATGAAACTGCGAAACATATAATTGTGAATAAAGTAGAAAACTTGCGAGCGAGAAGCCAAGCGCAATTTTAGTACTTTATCGTAATTTGAAATTTTTCGCTCTGAACCCTGTTGGCGGGCCAGCACATTGGTGGTCCTTAGGTTCGCTCGACCATGTATAGAACAGGGCCGGATCGTTCTCCGGAGGGGCTATAATAGAGTCCGTTTAAGCTTTAGACTAATTTTTTTGCTTAGGCTTAGGCTTATGCTTAAGAATAGGTTCATCCATACGCTTAGGCTTGAATAGGTTCATCCATACGCTTAGGCTTAGGCTTAGGCTTAGGCTTAGGAATATGCTTATACTGCTGTTCCGGCCCTGTTCTATACATGGGCCAATTTTTTTGAAACGTAACCTAAAAATGGTTGCAGTTGTGATTTAATCGTTTATAAGCTTACATACTATCACGTTTGCCGCTGTTGGTTTAAGCTGGCGGTTATATGCTAAATAGCGTCTTGATTTGTTCGCTTCGTTGAATAATTTTTTATTTAAAATCAAAATATTAGAAGTTTTCGAATGCTGATTATGTTTATTGAATTAGTTTAGATTAGATTTAAGTATTCGTTGATAGCGGTGTGTCAGGAACTACAAAGCACTGCTACCAGTCTCTATATACTCATCAAGCATGTTTAAATATATACATATATACATATACATATATTTATTTATATATGTATATATAATTATAAATAAATATTTATTTATTTATATATAAATATATGTTGTATTATTTATCAGCCAATTCAAACCTATTCTGCTATTTCTCGGACAATTCTGGAAGCCAAAATATATACAGGATAACTATTGTAATTAATTAATATTTTTCATTATTACCGGTCGCAGAAGCGAATATGAGTAATTTTCTGTGTCAAAGCGTAATCCTAAATCTAAGCCTAAGGCTAAGCATAATGATGGGCGATGTGTTGTCGAACCGATGAAATTTCGGGTTGGCAACGAGTTGTCGCGCTATGAATACAAATATATATATGCTTGTGCAGTTAGCACTAGGCTTCCTAGGAGTCAGCAGTATAAGCGGTTGTATGAAAGCACTCTTTTAACTGTTTCTTTGTTCTTCGAACATTCAAAAAATATTGCACGAATGTTTCCATTTTAGCTAATCCGAATTGTCTGACGCCTTTAAAGCCAATCATTATTTTGGCTATGCCAGCGCGTATGTCTGAAGCAATTTTTCTTTATTTTTAAAGTATATTGTTATTCACTCAGGAATAACTAAACTAGTACTGGTATCGGCGTGCAAAAAACACCGAGACCAATATTTTAGTGTTACAGATACCAATACATCGGTTCTGTGAGAAGTTCGTGATTTATTAGCAGCAAGCAACCCTAAACCAGAACTCTGTGTTGTTCTATCCCGATGCAAGCTATCGCTCTGATTCAGTAACGCAGCAGCCGGATAAATCTTTAACGCCCCAGCCAATAAGCGTTATAACACCGATAATTCAATACACACAATGACGACACACGACATATGCCCTAATTGGCGTAGTCCTTTTTTCGCCTGAAACGTTTCCACTAACCGGTGTACTTAATGCCTAGATTCTGTTTAGTCTAGCCACAAGTCGTCACAACTTCAGATTCTCCAGCCGTTTCAACAAGTTTTCTCCAAAAAGCCGAGTATTCTAACGCCGTTAGAATTACACAAATTTTCCGACTAAACTAGCCACGTTAGAATGGCCAAGTTCCTGGCAGAGTAGTTAAACTAACCCCGTTAGAGTTACTAGACTGCGTTCGCCGCTTATCTCCTGATTAAGAGGTAAAACGTAGTTTTCCACACGCTATGCGCAAACAGGAAAACACAACGCAACTCCTTTCCTTCACATCGGACTTCCGCGGTAAGTTGAGATTCAATAAACTATAATACAGTTAAGTCAACACTGTTTAAGCTTCCAAGAAAACGTATAAATCAGACGCTAAGAGATTCACAAATATTCGCACCAACTTGTCATCACCCGAATTCATAATGAATTCCTGTCCTGGCTACCCCATAGGTATCTCGACCTCATTTGCATGTCGATCGACACCCACACGTGAGTGTCCGCCAACCTTTGCAAACGAGGAACGACGCACCTCTTCCGCCTCGACACAACAACAACAATTTATAGACACCCATATTGGGTGCTGATATAGCCTAGCTATGTCTTTCAACCGCAAAACTAGCCAAAGTAATATGAACTAATATTTAACGGCCATACAATGACCAGGTAAGTTGTACATTGCGGACGCAGCCGCCATAGCATAGATTTATACTTTACAGCCTTCTACCAACGCCTAAGCCTAACAGCCTAACTTAAGATCTAATAGAGACTAGGTTGAGCTAGGGACTCCCTTAAGGTATTGATTTAAGGTTTGGCTTTATTTTATGTTTTAGTTTTTAGTTTAAAATATGGTTTGAGTGTGGCAGAGCCACCTACAGGTTCAACACTTGTCTAAAGTTTATATTACTCTAAGTTGTAAAATAATAGCCTAATCCTACGCCAGACTGTATACCTAATCCTAAGCAAGGCTCTAAGCTTTAGCCCAATCGTGCGATAAAAATATGTTGCCAAAATCTAAAACTTTCCAAAACTGTAATGGAAGGAAAAATGCTCAAGGGCTCAAAACGTATTATTAATATATTTTAAGAAAATTAATTTTAAAATTTTGGCAAATTTTATTTTTCAACTTTCATATTATGAATAGTGTCGGTATAAATTATAGTTGCATATGATTGAAGGTGTGAAGTAGAAACATAGCGTTGCACATAGTTGTTTTCGTGTAAATTTGACGCATAAATTTAAACTCTTATGACCAAGTGTATGTCATTTTTGAAACATCTTGATTTTCCACACTGAAAAGTGCTAACCAACCTATCTTCCCGATCTCAAATTTTGGCCAATGCCTTCCCTGTATGATGCAATGGATCGTCTGCACATGCGGTAGTGACCCAAATAAGAGGAGGGGGACTGATATTTATTTGGCCTCTCCAGATTGTATCCCCTGTTATTCAGTTACGGACTGTTATTTATTTTTAATCCACTCTTCGCGGCCCTTCGTTACTAATATATATCTATTATTGAAACTATCCATTGAATGAAACGTTAATTTATCTTGTGTCGATAGCAGCTTAAGGGATCATGCCAGCTTATACTTAGGAATGTACTTTCAAAACTCAAGATACCTTAATGATTCGAACTCAACTTTATTTGGTCCTATTCCAATTAGGGTTTAGGGACTTTATCCGCTTACGGACTCTAATTAGGGATACGGACTCCTATTGATTGGATCTCAAAATGGGGACCTCCCCCTTTTTTCCCCACACCTTCTTATTCGGGTCTCTACGGTAGGTGAATTTATTTATGTTTAAACTTTTGGAGTGAATTTGAGTTTCTTCAAACATATCAGCCAACACTAAATAATTTTGGGTCCCTTTCCAAATGACTGGCTTGCTTTTGCCAAGCCTAAAACCATTTCTTATTGGCAAAAATTGTTTGTTTTTGTTTCAAATAAAAATTTGAGAAAATCCTTAATTTTACGAAATTTATAAAATTTAATCCAAATCTATTGGCTTGCAGAGGCCAGTTCAGTTTTTCTTGTATTAAATTTGATTTTTAACGCGTTGGCGTTTGGTTTTTTCAATTTAAAAAAATCAAAATTTCAACTTTTAGTGTCGTTTTTCGATTTAGTACATGAGACGCCGTCGATTGCCGGTATGATATTCCACATGACGGTGAAAATTCAAGTAAACCATCATGCACAAATACACAACAGTCGTCAAGTAAGCATTGAGCCGAAATTTTCAACCTCAACCCAAAATTTTCTGAGTCCCGTTCAAACGATTCGTGTGGAAGTTGCCGTTGCTCACGTTTTTTCGTCGAGTTGCCGGTCAGTAGTTATAACCCCCCGGGGGGGGGGGGTTATAACTACTCCGGTCGATTGCCAATTCCTGGTTGGATTTTGCAAAATTAATATTTGTCAAAAAAACCCGAATATAAAACTACATGTAACTTATAGGAAACATAGAACAAAAAACCGCTGCGTTTTCTAGACTAAATTATAATAGCTTTCAAGTATTAACGATGATCTATTTATCACTATTTCGACCAGCTGTTCTCGGCTTTATCTTTAACGATTGAGGGGGTAAAAGTGAAGTAGATATCTCTCCGTGTGAAAAATTAAGCAGTTTCTCGACAAAACACAGGTTAATTGAGCATTTTTCGCATTAAAATTGCAATAAATTTGTTCAACTTTTCAATGACCCCTCTTATTATGCGAGGAATTGTGTAATGATTTGAGTCACACGTGAACAGGGTATAACTTACTTTTGTTGCGTATTTGGTAGGTAATGGCAACCTATATATTGCAGGAGCAATAGTGAACTAAGACCCGAAATATGATCGGCTTTTTAGTGGTTGTGTAGCGGAGCTTTTATGTGGTGCCATATGGTATTTTAGTGATTTTTAAAATATTGGATACCAGTATTGAACTTTGTTATTTTTGCTCATAGGCACAAGAATAAAAGACGCCTATAGGATCAAGCTGATATATTCTAGAAAAGACGATCAATAATCGGGCCCGCAACCAAGGATCAGGGCAGGGAGGCTGAGCTTTCCCCTGCTAAAATTTGGGCGACTCTAGAAAAGTTTCAACCTTGCTTGTATGTCTTTGAACACACTTGTATGCTTTGCCTGAAAGTATTTTAGCTCCCTAGTAGGGTAGAGCTTGCTATGGGCCTGTCATCAATTATGCGGATATCACCGCTCTCAGATTTCAGAATTTTATAAACCTAAAAGCCCTATTCAAACGTGCATGTTTTTGCTGCGAAAACGTGCAGCTGCAAATTGCACGCAGAACTTGCATTTTTTCATCAGCCAATGAGAAAGCGGCTGCAATAACTCAATGAACTTGCACGGTTGCTGACACATGTGAACTAAATTCCTAGCTATGATTTTTAATGAATTATACGCAGCTACAAGTTTTTCGGACGGGATTTGATACAAAACTTGCAAGTGCACGTTGTAGCTGCAAGTTCTCGTTGCAAAAACTTGAATGTGTGAACAGGGCTTTAAGATATAATTTAAAGCAACTGTTTAATTCGCAATATATTACATATTTACGAATACCAGCCATTGAAATTTTTTAAAAACTTAAACTTGCGAAACATTTAACGCTTTTTTGAGCAGAAGGCATCGGACGCATAATTTTTGACCAAATTAATTTGATTGACTAAATTTTCGTATGCTGTCCGAATTTTACAGTAATTTCGTTTAAAAATTTCTGTATCAAATAGGTCTTATTTGGTAAAATGTTATTCATAAAACTACAAGGCCCATGATACGTTTCTTCGATATATTAACAAAATACAGAACTAAGTAAAAGCTGGAATACGCTACATTATTTATCTCAGTCCATATTTGCGGTGAAAATATTGCAACCACTTTGACTAGTTTCGTTGACACATTTTTCTAGTAGGTCAAAAGGTCTACTATGACTGCTACACGCGCAAAAAATAGGTTTAGGTTTGAATGGTAAGTAGTTTGGTTCTTTGCAACCCAAAATAACGCTGCAATAGAGTTGTTTAACCAAGCTTTTAACTTGATTACCCCGTTTCACCAAAAAAAATATTACAAGTTTTCAGTTTTCCATGGCTGAAACTCTCCAAAGACGTTTTTAACTGGTTCAGTTTTAACGCTTTAATATGGCTAAATACTACCAGTCTCGGAGCCAGAATTGTATTAAGCTTTCAACGGTGGATGCCCCAGTAATTATATATATAGTTTGGGGGGTAATTCGCTTTACACTCAGATAACATATAATTAGTGTATACGGAAATATAAATCTTGTAAAATAGGTTTCGGACACACCCCATCTTACAGACGCTTTTTTTGTTGCGACGCCCAGCACAGCAATAAACCTGGTTTTTGTTCTACTGGTGAGGTACGACGATTTTTGGTTTGACTTTTTGGTTTAAAAACAATTTTGTTTGCCAGATCATCAGGGCGGTAATTATTGTCAAAAATATATTGGCGAAAGGCACTTGGTCAATTTTGCAATATAGCAGCCGTTATATAGTCACAAAGTCTGTATGATAGTCCTACTAGCGAACGCTTATCAAAATTTTTATTCGCGATGTGAAGGCATAGGCCGCTCCCTGGCATCAGTTTTCTAAAATATTGCCAGAATGGATGAATAGGTATAAGCGTTAAACCAGGTTTTGTTATACTGTATATATAGAGGTTTGTTTTGTTGTTATGTATAGTATTTTAATTTTGGCAACTGCCAGAGTAATATATGAGTACTGAGTAGAGTGTTTACAAGTAAATTGTTAGATCTCCCAAGACTTGAAATTTGAGGTTTAACGATACGATCTTACTCTAGAAAACGTGGGCATTTCTTTCACATTTAAAGTATTAAGGCTTAGGCGTAGGAAAAGGGGGCCCCACCCCCAGTAACCCAATTGAGGGTCCAAACTCCCAAAGAGGGCCCACACCGTATCAAGATTTTAAATAAAAAATTGAAAAATATTTTGATCAACGCAAGCGGACCCCACCCTGGAATTTTGGGGGCCCACCCTACCCTACTCCGGCACTGAAAGTTACACTCTGTACGATTAAACCTACAGGCTGAAAAAATTATGAGGGAGGGGGGAGCTTAAAGCCTGTTTGTTCCGCCATTAATCATGAACCCTAGATTCGGACGCAAATGCGAAATGGATCATTTTAAATTTCGCATATCCAATGGTAGGCGAGTCCGCAAGGAGATATGAATGACAGTTTTTCATCCGAACTAGTCTATTTCTAGCGAAGCTTTTCAGGTTCCAGTACTTGATTACTACCCCCCCCCACGCGCTAGTGTTAATAATTTGATAGAAGGCGAAAGGTTCAGATATATTCAGTACGGTTTTTATTTTTCTAAGCTTTAACTTAGGCTTAGGTTTAAACTAAGCCTACGTGTAACAAATCCTAAGCCTATTTTATTAATATAAATAGTATGTGGGTGTAAGTATTAAACAAGTAATAAAAGCAATCACCAAACTTGGTTCATTGTTGTCGTGGACCAAGTTTGTTGACACCTGTGGGTGGAAGGACGAAATCCTCGCCCTGCCCGCCGTGTTCTTACAGCGTCAACCGGCTCGTGCACGGTTATTTTTTGAATTTTTAGAATTTGCAGGTGAATATTTTCCAATTACCCGCACGCGAGTGTTTCAGTTCGCATAATGAACGTGTGTAAAATTTAGCAAAAAAATGTTTCATTAGTAAAATATTTAAGGTAAAGTCAAGAAATTTGATATGTTTCCTTGTCTGTAGTCAAACTCAGCATATCAAGTTGCATGGGGGCATGCCGGTAGCCAGCTCACCCTTGCTACAAGGGTTGGGCTAAAAAATTTTCAAGAGTGGCATACAAGGGTTTTCATTGACTTAATACTAGCAAGGTTGAAA
Source organism: Enoplolaimus lenunculus (assembly GCA_030248215.1). Classification (NCBI taxonomy): domain Eukaryota; kingdom Metazoa; phylum Nematoda; class Enoplea; order Enoplida; family Thoracostomopsidae; genus Enoplolaimus; species Enoplolaimus lenunculus. The sequence goes on from JASANG010003260.1 coordinate 44,689, forward strand.
ATTTTTTGCGGGAAGCCAAAGCTTGTTCAGGTGGTTGAGCCTACCCCGGCCAACCTTAGGTAAGGGCTCGCGTACGGGTCAGGGGCAATATATCTTAGCCTCAGCCTTATTTTTTGTCACATAGACATATTGAAGTATTGAATGATCGTAAACAATTTACCAATTTTATGTTAAACTCAATTTTTAACCGCTGTGTCGATGTCTGTGATTCGTGCAATCCAAATTTTGGGTCTGTATATAAACTTCAAAGAACACCCTTGCGTGACTAGGGTCTATATTCTCAAATGCATATAGCACCTATCATCACTTAGTACTAGGTTTTCAAAGTAACGAACTGTTGCATTTGTAGATATCAAAATTTGCACAAAAGTAGAGTATACCAAATGCAGTAAATTTGCTGAATTTCAAACTTCACCATTCTCTGGTTTAAACGCTTACAAGACATATCACCAACTGGTAATAGATGCTATACACATTTGAGAATACGGGCTTTTAGAACTGAATTTTTAAAAGACTACCACCGCTTAGAGCGAGAATCGCTGAATTTAACTTCAACTGTTGAATCATATATAACAAATATTGAGCTGTATTGAAATTGTAAATTGAAACCAGCCAGATTTTTCAAACAATCATGTATTCAACTGTTTTAAAGTGGTTTATTTTTGAAAATGTTCTTACGTTCCCACACATTAGTGTTAATTTGACACAAGACAAAACATCACCCACACCGCTGTTTATTAGTTTCCTAACGGTTACCGCCCTCCAGGGGACATCCTGAAGGGTCCCGGCGAAACAGATCTGTATTTCGGTTTCAAAAAATTTGAATTAAAGTTGCACATTAAGATATTAATGCTTATTTGGCTTTTCGCTCTCTTCGCGTGCTAATTTTTTCTGTGCCATTATATTTTATGCCCACTCACGTGTGACCCCTGATTTTAGATACGCTGCTGTGTCTCCGATTGATACCTTACAATGGGCGCTTCATCTCTCAGGCGGGAATGGGCTCGGATACCCTAGCCGCCGCGACCCAAACCAAAGCCTATTAATTCAGTTACTAAGTATACCTGCAGTGAACATTTTTTGGGGGGAGTATTGAACACGTGCCATAGAAATGCTGCCTCAGCTTTATTTTAAGTTTACTCGAGCGGCACTGTACCCGCTCAGCTGAATTTGCTTAACCCATTCATCCAAAAATATACACACAAAGTTAATTTTAACTCATTTTTAGAAGACATATCTATATTTAGCGTTTTACCATGATGTACATATATCTTAAACTAAATATACTTCAATATCCCATATTAATCTATCTTACCTCAAATTATTAACCTAGGCTAATTTCACCTTAATTCTACTCCTATCTTAAAAGTTATACTTTCTGCAATGGCAAAACCGTGGCTCCCTCGCGGCCCTATAGTCCCATCAGAAGACCATTCCTATTTGCCGCTAGAGTTGCTACCCTCAAATTCTACCCTCGCCATGAACATTACCGCAGACACGCCCAGAAATGTGACATTTTTGACAAAGTTAGACCTTGCATCTTCTCATATTGCTATTGATACTTGTTTGCTGGGTCTATTTGTAACTGTGTTATCGGCAATTTGTCTTGGCCTGATATTTATGAAGCTGTTTCGACGTAAATCAGATACCCACGGATCGTTGAATTATGGCGCTGCGCTTATTGCTACGGCTGCAATTGTGGGTGTCGTGCTGGCTAAACTGCAACGTAAGCAATTTGAGTTATTGGCTCTTGTACACTTTCAACCAACATTTAATACTTTTACATTACTATGAGCAATAGTGGATAATGTCCACCTTGCAGAAGAGTGTGCAACTGCTTGGGCTGTGCATGGTACTAAATGTACCAGCACGCGTTGCGTTTTTGTTCGACCCCCCCCCTCAATCAGGGGGGTTTAAGCAAGAGATTAACAGTATGCTTCAGTACACCTACCCCCCCTTAAACAAGGGGGGAGGTTACAATTTGCTCCTAGCATTACTACGATATAAAACTGCATACAGACCCCCCCAATGAAGGGGGGTAGACCAAAAACGCAACGCGTGCCGGGTACATCCTTTTGTAACGTATTTAGGTAATAACACATTATTGCGGATACTTCTATTTCGATATTCACAGATTTAGTAATAACACATATTCATACTCTATTCGATATTGCATACATATGGCATGAATATGTAAAACCTAATGTAATTATTTTTGTCTGAATGCAATTGGTTAAAACCTTAATTTGTGAATTGATTTTTGTCTAAAATTATGTACATTTTGTCGACCGAATGCAGTTGCACCAAACACAACAACACACCGAAAAAAGAGCACTAACGAGAGCAAGAGCCAGACCGCAAACAAGAGGCAAGGTACATCGTGTAAAGACCCGACACACGTTGTGTTTTTGGCTTACCCGCCTTTGTACTTTAAAGTGAATATACTAGACCCCCACACCAACAACAAACCAAAATCAATAATAGGGTACAACCGATAACACACGACCAAAAATACAGCACAAAACCCAACACACCAAATAAAAACGCCTAGAACAAAATATCGTACAACACACCACCATATCCCATACACGACACCGCGAACACACCAAACAACCAAAGACAAACCAACAGAAAGCGCCAACAATACCAACCACACGCAAACAACACAAAACACCACCACAACAACATAACAAAAACGAAAAAACACCATCAACAACAAAAACACAACCAAACAACACCAAAAAAAACAAACCCAAAAAAAAACACCCCCCCCCCCCCCACACCCAAAGAAGCCGGGCATATTTCATTGTATGCTCCAAAACAAAACCAAGCGTCAAACATGCACGCCCACCCACCCCAACAACAAAACAAAAAACCGCCACCAAACGAAAAACGCCCCACAACAAAAAAAAGCTCTTTTTATAGTTTAATTTATGGGTATTCCAAAACAATTCTGAATAGCGACCCCCCTAAACAAGGGGGTCGGCTAAAAATGTAACACACACAAACAAAAAAACAGAACGCCGGGTGGTACATTTGTACCATGCGGGAACCCAGGAGTTGCACACTCTTGTCACTATCCACCTCTTGTTATGAGCAACTAATTGCAAACTATACAACAGGTGCACATTGTATTAAGGTTATATAGCAGAATGGTAACAGCAAAATGCAACCGCTTCACGCTTGAGATTCCGGCGTTCAACATTTCAGCCTGAAATTAGATGTCTGACGCAATAGAAAATATTTAAGTATCTAACAACCCATGTTAACTATAGGAATGTGCCCATTAAGCGCAAGCCTATACATACGCATAAGCCTCCCAGTCTCTAAATTGTCCAGTTTTTTTGTCTTCCCAGTAAACACTGCTCCCATAAGTAGCATGGGCGTTTTAGGAATAAGGCGTAAGTTTAGGTAAAGGCTTAGAAATAGTAAGCGTTCCTCTAAAATTTGCGGACGATTGGGTCACATGGAATTGTATCGTTGGACATGGTTGTGTTTTTAAGTCTATTTGTCTCAACTACACTACAAAAAATGGTGAGTCAAATTGACTATGTCCGAAATAGACTTTTTCTGACTACACAAACCGAGTCAAAATTCGACTCCGCCAGAGTCAAATTCGATTCAGTGAATCGCTCAGTGGGTCGAATTTGACTCTGGCCGAATCGAATTTGACTCAGTTTGTGTAGTCAAGGAAAAGCTTATTGAAAGAGTCCATTTGACTCGCATTTTTTACAGTGTAGCGTCTAGTTATTAACAGAAATATACTTGTCAAAATTATTTATAGAACAGGTGGCTGTAGATGGCTGCGTCACTCTTTCTCACAGTGGCTATCGCGGCATGTCCGCCCTGTGGCAGTGTTATATTTAAAATTTCAGGACACAACACTGGTTACGGTTATTCCGTAGTCGGTTATATCGACGCTATTCAACATCTTGCAACCCAGCGGACCCTGTATCACTGTTGTGCGCCAATATTTTGTTTCTATTCCGGCTACGTAATCCCAATTCATTTACTAACTGCGGCGCGGGCTGTTTCAATTGCTGCCTATACCCTACTCGCAACGGTTGTGCCTTCGTTTGCAGTTGCCCTGATATTTCACGGGATATCCGAGTATTTGAGAGTCACTCCCGATTGTTCTGGATTTCAATTCAATGCCTCGTTTCTGTTAGCATGGTTTATGCTCGGGTTTGGTAAGCATTGATTGATCGAAGCTTAGACAACGAGTATATAGTAATTATGTCGCAGGCGAAGTCATTTTTCCGCCCAATTCTGAATGGAACTAGTGTCCAAAGCGGAACTACGACTTGGGCAAGCCTAAGGCGGAATTATGTGTTGTAAAGCTGTGTGTTTTGTGATTGGTTACTTGATAGATGTAATCTAGCGTGATTACACTTTAGCTTATACGACAATTATACCCGCATAATTCACAGAATAATACAGCTTTGGCTTTAATTACGGAAATTGGGTCAAAACATAAGCTATGTTAATTTTAATTCAAACATATACATTTTTTTCTAGTAAAGCTAGAAGTTATAGAGCTTTGGACCCACATCCTACGCTGTAGATTTTGAATATAACCATCATGTCCCGAATTATTTGTCGAATTACGATCATGGCTATATTAGTATTTGTATATCAGTTTTTCATGGGTTAGAAAATTTTTGCTAGCACCACACTCTATTTTGTTAAAAACGTTAAGAGAATATTATAGTTTAAATCTAAATGACCAAACTTTGTTTTGCTGTTTTCAAGCCCGTAGCCAGCTCAGCTTTCTAGGGGTGGAGGCAAAAAATTATCAGACGGGTTATACCTGGGGTTTCGTTGACTTACAAGCAATGCTGAAAATATTCTAGGGGGAAGCAACATTATACTAGCGGTGCTAAACTCCCCTGACCCCACTAGGGCAACCGGCTCGGCTGTTTTGAAATCCGTCTATTGCTATAATCGTAAAGTTTTGACTGAGGTAATTTATACTACGCTCATTTGACGTCTAACAGCTTTGGTGCACCAAGTTTTAAAATTAAGTTGAACTTTAGGCTTGAAATTTAAGACTCAAACTTAGATTTGACTTTTTCCGGCGAAACCATGTTACGAGCAACTCAGCGCAAGCTATCTAAGCAGTGTCATATGCAGTTTACCACTGTTTAACGATTATTGCTCTCAAATGCGCAGTACAAAATACCCACAACGACCATCATACTCTTTGGAACTCGAGTGTTCAGCTCTTGTATAGTTGAGCGGTGATTGTAAAAAGCAATTTATCCAAAAGGTGCGGGTGAAATTATGGTTTATAATAAGGTCTCAAACGAATTAGAAAATATTCATGTGACAAAGGGTTGAATTGACTTTTACTAATATTTAAGGTTGCACAATGGGCGAATCTGTATCAACCGGCTTTCATATGGAATCAATGGGACGTACTGGACAACTTTTATTGTTTTTAGATTTAGAATTTGTAATAATTGCAATTGTTGCAACAGTATGCTTTAACGGATATATTGTTGTTGTTTTGCAGTAAGTTTTTTAAACAAATATCAATGCTTAAATAATATGTTGTAGTAGCTATGACTTCAATTTAGCGACATCGCCAAAATAGCTAGTCACAGCACCAATGGTCGTGGCGGCTAGCTACCATAGGAATGGCGTCTGATTGGTTCATTTGCTGGAAAATTACATCACGTGCCGTTCCAGCACATAGCGCCTTTGAAAATCACGGTACAGAACTATTGGCCAATCATTGACCGCCATATCGTTCTGTTGTTCGCAAAAATGGACCAACCACGTTATCCAGTATGCATTTAGTTGATTATTCACACCAATCCGAAGCCGTTACAGGGGTAGCTAGCCACAGTGACAATTAATAGTGCCGTGGATAACAACCATATTGGCGCTGTAGCTAAATTTGGTGCCGCGTCTACGACATATATGTAAATGAAACATTTCACCATCTCTTAGAGAGCGGTCGAAAAATCGTATGTTGCACAAATACGCAGTGAACGCAAGATCAGAAGAAACGGGCCGTGCTTATATCGGTTAAATTTCGGAAACTCTTTGTGCTTTGAAAATTAATACAAAAAGGTTGTTTTTTGGCGTATAGAAATTTTAAACTAATGTTTATTAATACTTTATCAGTACCAGGAAAGGTTCGTTTTTGAGTTGCTTTTGTATTACCTTATATTTTACGTGTTTGACACACGAAAAATCGGTTAAAACTTTGAGTATATATCCTACCATTATATTCAAGTCTGGTTTAGGGCTTCGAAAATTTGGTTATTGTGTAATGCAAACTAGGCCAATGTACAGAACATTGGCGCAACAGTATTATGAGCTTATTCCTAAGCCTAATCCTACGCCTACCCTAAGCGTAAGAATAAGTTTATTCCTAAGCCTAAGCCTAAGCCAAACAAAAAATTTATCTAAAGCTTAAGCTATTCTATTCTAGTCGCACAGAAAAACGTTCTGCCCCTGATCTTTAGATTGGCCAAAAACTTTATAATCTTAAAAAAATTTCAATTTTAAATTTTATCAGCTCAAAACCTCTGTCATATGTCGTGCTCAATCTCGGATCATTCATTATTGTAATGGCAATTGGCGAATTCTGTTTGTTCGTTATGAAACGCTTTCATCGTAACAAAATACGCAACACATTACTGTTTGCAGTTAGTGTATATGCTGCGCATATTTTGCCAGAATTATTCGACGTATCAGGTAATATATTAAAACTACGGAATAAAAATGTTCGAATTTGTTAAAATTGACACATTTTGTTCTTTAAATTTACTAAAATATTGTGTAAATTTAACACAATTTGAGTTTTGAATGATGTTATGTTATAATGTTTGAAACCTTGTTTTTTTTCAAATTTATTGGCAATATGCGGTTGGTTGAACTAAAGTCTGTAGCCAGACGGGGGTTCAGGATGTCTCAGTGTCCTGGAAGAATTTTGGCATCTACCAAATTGTCAACCTTGCTTTTAAGTCTTCAAAAACGTTTTCATACCCCTCCTGAAACATTTTTAACTCCCCCTCCTAACAAAGTGAGCTGACTACAGGTCTGGATGAACTACGAAATTACGTTGCATTAATATTGAAACTCTCCATAATTGTTGCTATTAGATAAAATGAACAAAGTGCCTGTTTTCGCATTTAATTTCGATTCGAAATATACCCCTTAAATACTTAATCTTGCATGCTGCCATAAATGTTTCAAGTTCGTTTTCAGTTTGCAAGCTCGATGCAGTATCCAAATCCAATCCTGAGAATTGTTTTAGTTAAAATTTGTAAAAGTGCCCGTTGTTTCCTCACGATTCCACAAATTTCGTTTCGAAATATATTCGTTATACAGTCTTGGCGTGACTTTCAGGTCCGTTTGCGGTCTGTATGCTTGGTGCATTTTTCGCCAGCAATTCAATGGATATTGACGACAACATAACGACGTTTATCGAGGATGTCTTAGGTGTGTTGTACGTTGCTGCGTCGCATGTTGTCTACGCATTGGCTGGCTTAAGGATTGGAATTGATGTTGAACGAAATCCTGGACGACTGTACGAACTTGGATGGATCGCGATTGTTGCTGCGAGTTGTTTTGTAACCAGGGTTTGCGGTAGGTTTTATCTCCATGTGTCGTATTCTGAGCTGTGTGTACTGTAGTGAACCCAATAAAAGGGGAAACTGATATTTATTTGACCTCTCGAAAGGGTACCCCCCTTGTTATTTGGTTACGGACTGCTGTTTATTTTTAACAAACGCTCCACCACCTATGCTGATATATATCCGGTACTGTAATTATCCGTTGAATTAAACGTTTGTCTTGTATTAGTAGCTTGAGCGATAATACAAGGTTATACTTAGGAATGTACTTTCAAAACTTAAATATGTTTTAAAGTGTCAAACTCAACTTTATTTGGTCCTAGAGTTATTTACGCGCTACTATTAGAAATAATTGACATTTATGGACTCAAATTTGGCTTTAGGGGATCTATCCGCTTACAGACTCTTATTAGGGATACGGACTCCTATTGATTGGGCCTCAAAATAGGCACCACCCTCTTATTCGGATCACCACAGTTGCACGCCGATAGTTAGTTATCTCAGGAACGATAATGACTGTTTTTCCAAGAGTGAGAAACTGGATACAATTGACATTTATGGACTCAAATATGGCTTTAGGGGACCGATCCGCTTACAGACTCTTATTAGGGATGCGGACTCCTATTGATTGGGACTCAAAATGGGGCTCCTTCTTATTAGCCCGTTTTATTCAGGTCACTACAGTTGCACGCCGATAATTAGTTATCACAAGAGTCGATAATGACTGTTTTTACAAGAGTGTGCAACTGGATACATAAAAAGATAATGTGCATTGAATAATGTAAATATCGATTCCCACAAAAGGAGTTGAGCCAAAAGGCATCTCCCGCGGATACATTTGGTACCATTGCAAAACGTCGTTAGTTGCATACTCTTGTCTAAGATGCATCATAAACTTCTAGCAATAAGTGCTCAAGCAATCTATTTATTCTGACCACTGCGAAAATGTTTAGTCAAATAATAATTGTCGTCAATTGAATGAGCCAATATTTATTTTAAAAGTTACAGAAGATCTATTTTAACCGGATGATAGGTGCTCATTTTTAAAATAATATGCGTTGGACATTACGAATAGCGTTCTTTCAAAAAAGCACTGGCGAAACTAAACGTCTCGATGATATTCAAGATTGAGAAATTGAAAATTTATGTTTAAAAAATACGAAATTCGCAAATTTTATTAATGTTTGGTTTTGATTTGAAATAAATATTGTTTTTGAGCGAACGTTGCAGGTGAGACATTTTGACAATTATGACGTGGTACGTAAATTCAAAATTGTATAAATGTGCTAATTTCAAATCTTCCACCCGCAGTAAAATTTCATGGGCGTTCATTCCTAGTCTATATATTAAAGCTGGAACACCCCACATACGTATTTTGGGCGCGTCACTTTTTGTTTACAATAATTTTTTACGTGATTGTTCTACTAAAAGCAAATTTGCAAGGAAATTTTTGTGCTTTCGCTAACTTTTGCGCATTGCACAAAGCTGTGGCAGACTAGTATATACTATTGTTGGAATAATAACTTGCATGCTGCATTCAAAACATTGCATGCTGCATTCAAAACATAATTTTTTGCCAAAATTTCAGGCGTGCTCTGCTGTTATGCAATCAATCTTGCGTTCGACACGCTGAGCACGGATCGAACCTGTGGCCTACTGGGTTGCTCAAACAAAGTCTATCGAAAGTCCGCAGGATGCGTTCGAACGCCACTACCGACTCGACCATCGCGGCCGTTTATGCATGAAATGATTAAAATATTCAGTAATATTAGCGGACCGTTGTGTTTATTGATTGCACTCGGATATAAAACACAATTTGCCGACAGTATTGATGAAACGTCAGTTGATCGAATATTTTTTTATTTATGTTGCGTTGTTATGTTCAGGTAAGTGTTGCAAATTTACTGTCAGATAGATAAACAGGCGCCGGATATCCGGAAAAATAGTTCGCATAAATCCAAAGACGCATCCAGAGGGGTGAAAGATGTATCCCCTCGCCGGCCCATGTATAGAACATTGCCGAATCGTTTTCCGGAAGGGCTGTAACAGAGTCAGTTTAAGCTTTAGACTAAATTTGTTGCTTAGGTTTAGCATGGGCCGTAACAGTAGTAGGAGTAAATTCCTAAACCTAAGCCTAAGCCTAGCATAACGATAAGCCTATGCCTAAGCATAGGCCTGAACCTAGGCAAAAATAATCTTAGAGTGGCGCTATACTCGTCGTGCGGCGCGGTTCGTCATCGTCCGGCGCTGTGCGTCACCGTCCGTCACTACACGGTATCATACGTTAGTAATTTGCGTACGATACCGCACGGTGACCAACGGTGACGGACGGTGTCAGACGTCATCAGAAGTATAGCGCCACCCTAAAACTTAAGCATACTCTATTGCAGTTCCGCGGAAAAACCGCCCGACCTTGATGTTTAAATAGGCCGATAAGCGTATTTAACCGCTCTGCTGAGAAAATAATTGCAAGATAATATATAATTTAGCTAACGCAACTTAAACTCGTCTGCTATTGCGGCCATGGCTAAACATCAGATATTGGGAGCCCAACAAATCCGTATTGAAAAATCACGTGAAAGAAATTACACGGGGACAAATAGTGAAGATATATCCCCTATTGCAATCTCCGGAGAAACTTGTAGTAGAGAACGGCTAACAGGATTTTGAATAACTGGGACAAAAAACTTTTACACGAAATCATCGCTTGCCGAAATGATATCTTGGCTATGTCGTTGCCAGGGGCATACCCAGGATTGCTTTCATAAAACGATCATTTCGTCTAAAAGTTTTCTCTAACGAGCGTAGTGAGCGCAAGAAAAAACTTTTAGACGAAATAATCGTTTCCTATGAAATCCTGGCTAGCGAGAAGATTTTTTTAGACCTCCGTACGTTATTCTACAGCCTGTAAACGTACGTGAGTGTTTCTAGAATTTCGGGGGGAAATATTTCGTTCATCTCCTCTGGTAAACGCTCTTAACAGATGCCTGGTGTACGCATGTTGTTTTGCAGATATTGCATAATTTCTTTGCAGTGTTGCAATCAAAGGTACATTCTTTCCATACCTGATGTATCATATGTGTTTTAATCGGCAAGAAATACGTGCAATGCATTTGCAAACGCTCAAACGTAAGCTGGATGCTGTCAGAACGGAAGAAATGTTGCTAATTTCTCAAGTAGGCTTCAAGTTTCGAAAATATTAATTATGAGCGTTTTTGAAGTCCATTGACTACGATTTCGGTTGGAATAATGAATTTGAGCACGAATAAATAACAAACAGGGTTTGATTGGCCCCAAAAATCCGCCCTGCCATTTTGATGTAAACCAGCGGCTCACCGCTGATTGTTTAGCCAAATAATTACACAACCAAACTTTTTCCAATTTGCTGAGTGGCACAAATGCCATCCGATCTGCGGTATGAAATTTAGGTTTAAAAGTTGTCGGCCGACGAGTTGTCGGGCGACAAATTGTTGTGATAAAACATATTCACTCTGTAGCCCAGATGTCCAAGTCCATCGATACAGCCGTATGATCCTGTTCTTTGTTAAATGCGAACAGTTCCGCAACGACGAATTCTCAGTAAAGGGGAACAAAAAATTTCTAGAGTGGTTACGGTAGTATAAAGTTCTTTCGACGAAAATTTTTTGTGGCACTTTGCCTCGCATCTCCCGGGGTTGCGTCCTGTAAACGAAACGCTTAATAGGTCATTTTTGGCGACCCAGACAGCCAGTCCACCCCTGATTAGTAACATGTGCCTGTATTTCATTAGTTGGAACTAATTTTTTTTTGTTTTAGGATCGATTTTTGGCCGAAGCGAGATGGGATTTGGTTCAAAAGGCGTACATTGACATGCCACGCCGGTCGACGATAATTAAATTATCAGGAAATGTTCCGTCAAAACTTGAACAGATGTTTCATCAGTTGATTAGAAAACTTCAAGGTTAGTCATGAAGAAGAGTCCAATAAGCGGAAGGGGGGGTGGTTAGGGTCAAACCACCTTTTGCAAGCATTGGCTATGGATTTTTAAGAACATTACAGTTGGTAACGCAAGAATTCATTTTCGCAATTTTTTCACACCGTAGTTCCAAAACATTGGTGACATACGCGCCTGACTGAGAGGGTAGGCAGTAAAATGAAATTACAGTTTGAAATATTTTGGACCTGTGGCTGATCCAGGAATTTCCTGACGGGTCCGCGCCAGATATGTAGTAGTGAACAAAGCTCTCGAGTGAAGCGAGTAAAGAAGCCAAACGCAATTTTAGTACTAAATTGTATTAAAATGTCAAATTCTGGTTTCGGTCTCTTTTGTGGAGCCGTTTGTATCCGGCAGTGGTTTCGAGTAACGCTGTTTTCGAGTTAATGTAACGCTGGTTTCGGTACAAAAAGCTTTGGAAATTAATTGTTTTAAAAATTTCGAGTATAGTTCGTCATCATTAATGCTTATTTTCTTATAATTGAACATAATATGCTGTATCTTCTATTCAAATTACTATTTATATTGAGTTTAATCCAGATAAGTCTTAGCTTAAGTCCATTTTCTTGTTTTCCAGCTCATACTCGGGTTAAAATCCTTTTGTCAAGAATACAGACAAGCAAGTCACACTCGGCCGAAGTGCTTTCGGTAGCTATCAGTGTCTATTTGTTCCAGGGTCGAACGATTTCTACGAGAGTGGAGTCCGGCGAAAACTGCGGGTCGGAATGTTGCGTGCTCAAATGTCTTCTTATCAACGGCATCACGCCGACGGAAAAATATCAACTTGGGCCATGAAGCTGCTTATGTCATCGACAAGTGACGCCTTGAACGCAAGGTTGACCCTTGTGTCGACTCAAGATGTCAAGTAAGGGTGACGGTATGCTTATTGATTGTTGTAATGCGTTCGTCACCATCTTTCTTGCTCAAGCCAGATATGCCACAGTATTAAGAAAAGTTTTCACTACCTTCCCTTATCGGTAACATAGGTCTCAGTTTGATTGTTGGGAGCCGTTGCATTCACTTTGAAATCAAACCCTGGCTTACTTACTGCGGCATTTAACAACACCAGCAAGCGATTTTTACTAGCAAGCCATCATAGCAAGAAAACAATACCCTCGATAGACGAAGCGGGCCCGTAGCCAAGGGGGGGCAGGGTTGGCTCAGCCCCCCTGGAAAAATTTTGGCCTACCTAGAAAATTTCCAACCTTGCTTGCAAGTCATTGAAAACCGTTGAATGCCCGTCCTGAAAAAGTTTTAGCCCCTCTAACCTAGCAAGGTGAGCTGGCTACGAGCCTGAGATGAAGGCTAAATAACACCTAACAAAATGCTTATTATTCCACCAGGTTTCTTTAAATTTGAAAATTCATTTAAATGCCAGTTTTGTATCGAAAATTGAATTTTGTTATTTATATATTTCAGACAACACATACGGATGACATCAGCTTGGCAGTTGTCTCGTCGATTTCTACGGTCGCTCGAACGAAGACTTAAAATCGATTCGTCAGAATTAACGTCAGTTCACGCTTGGAAAAATTTTATTTTTGAATAAATTTAAACTGTGAACTCCTGTATGTTTCATTGCCACACACTCGTTGGTGCTTTTCTATTTTGAAGCGACATTGCTTTAGTGTATATTTATCTAAATATATTTTCTCACGCCACGCGTTGTTGTGTGTAACTGTGTAGTGACTGTTTTTGTACGATTGACATAGTTATATTTCAAGTATTTGTGCGCCCCCCTAACAGAAATACTGGCTACGCCCATATCCCAGTTCAAATAAATGATTGAGGGTTCGGATTCTGTTTACTAAGAACATAAAGACATACCAGCTCAGTCTTTTCTAACCATAACACGCCATGAATTGTATTACAAAGTTAAACACCTTAAAATTCAAAATTTCGGAAGCTGTTTACTTTACTCGCAAAACTTCAACCCTGCACATTACTGAAAACTTTAAATTGAAATCCAAAATATTGAATTTAAATTTGAGTTAAATTTTCCAATTTTTTTCAGACATCCAGCTCCGCCTGACGCTCCAAAACATTTGGTCAGCGTACGACGTGCATGCTACTACGTTGACAAATCAATTCTGTACGAGCTTATTGTATACGCAGTGTTACTAATTCATATGATAATAACGTTCGTTGAAATGCCTTACTTACTCAAACATGAACCACATCCGTCGTCGAAAACTTTTCTCACAATGAATAAAACGTTTTATTCGTAAGTTAATATTTTTTCATATTAATATTTTTTGCTAATTTAAAGTACTTAAATTTGTTTTTTATTTTTAAATTAAATCACTTAAATTTCTGTTATAGGATGGCGCTATACTTGTCGTGAGGCGTCGTCCGTCACCGTCCGTCACCATACGGTATCATACGTGAGTAATTCAGGTACGAAACCGCACGGTGGAGTACGGTTATGGACGGCGCCGGACGGTGACGGACGGGCAAAACGTCATTAAAATTATAGAGCCACCGTTATTCTTAAGTTAAAATTGCTGTTTTTTCCTTTTGATAATGAAATTTTTTTGTACTTTTAAATTCCCACAAATAAACATTTGTATTCGTAAGTTAAAAGTTCGTAATTTTTTTTATTTATATGCCAAGTTAAATGTTTACTTTAGATTTGTGATTAATTAAATGAAAACCTTCGATTTTCTATTTTTAAGCTAAAATTGTCTATTCTGTTTATCTGTAATTTAAAGTAGTAAAAATTGTTATATTTGCAAGTTTTATACGCAAACGCAAATAGATTTTCTTCTACGTAGCTTCACGCCCTGAAATTTTTTATTCAGATTCGGGTTAAGCATATATTTGCGGATACGCTTAGGCAAGTGCTCATGTCAAAATTTTATGATCCACACCCAGTGTCGGCGGAAGCGCCCCCCAAACCCCATATTGTGGGCCCAAGATCCTTCTTTTTTGACCCATCTTTGGCAAACTGACAATTTTTTCCTGGTCCGCGAAGTTATATAACTGTGAACCATTTCAGTGACGCTCCCTGGGACCTGTTTGGATGGGCAACTATCTGAACGCCAGCCCTGTCTACACTTGTCACACTTCGCTTGTTAGAAGATTATAATGAATACACCCAAGTCAATAGGTTTAGGTTTTTGAACTGCAGACAACGTGGTACTACGAGTGCCGTTTAAATCGGCCATTTTAGCGACATCTGTCGATATTTTAGATTTTATATCTTCGAATTTGGTCTCAAAGTGTTCGCGTTGGGCCGTGAAACGTTTTATACGAAATGGAACTTGCTGGATTGCTTTTTTGCGCTCGTATCCGTTGTGGATTTGTTTCTTGAACTGTATTTACTCAAAATTCTTCGTAAACATCAAACAATTATACGCAATATTGAACTGGTGTTTTTGATAATTCGGTATGTTTCGTGCAATTTTAATTGATATTTTTGCAATTTTGCACACCGTATACACAAGTAGTATTGCCTGTAATGGGGTAGCCAGAGGGGCGGTTGCCAAAGGCCGTGGGGGTTGGTTTGCTTTTTTGGTAAGATTTATTTCGGTTAATAAATGTCTACGAAAAACCGATTGATTTATATTTAACAATTTTCTACTGACACTGCTTAAATTCAAAATCACGGCTCCGTCCTTGGTTGAATAGCAGTTGAATATGTATTGAACAAGTAATCATTTAAGTTTTCCGCGAATTTGAGTCAAAATTTAAATTTGTTTTTGATAAAATTTAATTTATTTGAATTTGTTAACATTTTCAAGCAACGTTTCACCATTTATTTGCTTGACCGAGATTCAGGGGCCGAACCCTAAATTATGTGATATTAAATCGAGGATTTTAAAAACTTTTTTGCATTGATAACACAATGGCTACGCTTCTGATTGGCGTTTCACTAAAATGCTTCAACAAATCAGCGTCTCAGTCCGTCGAATATCACCTACGTATAAATTGTCGAATAAATAGTCCTATTACTTTGGGAGCTCTTGTACACAGCGTAGGAAGTGGGTGGGGATTTTTTACCCGGCCCGCGCTTTACCCACGTAAAGAAAAAATGTTTTACTCGCGAGTATACCCGAGCAAATATTTTAAAGATCGCTGGTGATTCGCGCTTTAATGAAGTTTTGCGATATAGCTACAATGAATTTTACAAATGAAATTTTACTAGAAACAACAAAATTTCAAACCCAGCTAAATTAGACACGGACTGCATCTGACCAGAAATAAAACAGACAATAGCGTAGGTTTTCTACCTTAAAACTTAAAAGTTTGCCGCGGGTAAAAACTGGGAATTTTTTACACGCATGATAAAAATCTTCCCACTCTGGTTGTATATTTCTTCATATACGCTCAGGCTTAGGAAAAGACTTAGCTAAGCTTGAGTCTTTGCATGAGCAGAAACCTAAATGCTAATCATAAACGGGGGGGGCAGAGTACAACATGCAATATGAGCAATAAATATTACAGGCTATGCAAATTAATTCGTTTTATCAAAGTTCTTATTCCGGCCCTTATACGACTGTGTGAAGTGGAAATGCATCGTGCGTTATCTCGAGCTTACGAAGTCCTTCGGGCGCTGGTTTGCGCAGAAGCAGAAGCAATACGTGCGTTGCCCTATTTAGTCGCATCAGAGCTTGAAGATTATGATCAATTTGGCGGTTTTGACGATTGCGAATTTGAAGAATATACAGAAAATCAACACAATTCGCCGAAATCAAACAAAGCCGCCGACGGAAAAGCCAATTTAAGCCGCGAAGCTGGCTTCATTGATGATTGTAACCAATTCGAGTACAATGAATGCGGTGATTGTGTAAGCGACCAATCAAATTGTACAATGCATGCACTTAACCAATCAAATTACAGGATAAACGAACGCAGCCAATCAAGTTCAGGAACGAATGACTATGAAGCTTTGGACGACCAATCAAATTCCACAATGAATAAGCATAGCCAATCAGATTGCACAGTGAATGCACGCAGCAGTTCAAGTAACAAAATCAATGAATGCAAAACCGACCAATCAAAATTCAAAAATCAGTCGAGTCAAGTTCGACAAAGTAGCAAGCCGTCGAACGCTACCGAAATGACAGACGCAAGTGGATGCGATAGTAACATTTCGATAATCGCTGACAAACAGACCAAGATAGATCATGCGGATGACAAATGGAATCAGCATGAAGATGCTACCAAGATTGATCATGCAGATCAAATCATCCCTAATATCAACTCCAACAACTCAACTATGTATCAGAACCACGTCTGTGACAAAGACCGAAGACAGTATGAAAACGATGCAAGTATGAACAACAACAATAGCAACGCAGAAACCAAGATCGATCATGACGACGGTGACCATGGCAACCATTTCTCAACGCAAAATGTGGGACCTAATGTGACCATGGAACAAAGAGCGGAAACTATAAAAGGCAGCGTAAGTGGACAATACAATCGGTATCCGAGTTTGAACGAAAAAGAAGAAGCAACAGGCGGGCCACCAGGCCTTGCTGAATACGTGAATGGTGTAATCGGAGAATTGCAAGCTGCACATAAAGCGAACAGAGCAGATGCTTTGCGGGAAGTAACTCGGTATGTTAGTAGAAAAACTTATTCAACAAGTACGGTACTGGCAACTAAATATTTTAGTACAGGTTCTGTACCTTGCACTTGCAACATTGTGAAAAATGCATTAGTTAGAGAACACGAGATTGACAAGTGTTTTGACGATGTTTCCACTGGATATCTCGGTGCTCAATCAAGGAATGTGATTAAGTCAGTTTACCTCTGTAGAAAATTTAGTCAACTGAAATAAAGTTTTACAAAATGTTATTAACAAAATTGGTCGATTTTGCCGATGTTCGGGCTACGTCGCTGTACGGACGATTATTTCGTGATAATGTCTGGGTTTCTGAAATCTCACTGAAGTATTTATTTAAGTGGTTCTTAAGCATATACTTAAATCGAAGAATTAAGTTAATACTTAACTTTTTTAACGAAAATAATGCTGTTTTTGAGCGACTGTGACAAATCAGTCTGAATCAATTAATCAAAATTAGTGAACTGAAATGTTTAGCCAATGATGAGGTAAACACGCTCAGCAACTTAAGCATCTACTTTACTTAAGCACAATTTTGGAACGAAAAAATGGCCAAGTATTTGTTTAGAAAAAAACGTAACTTCTAAGCTCGCTTAAGTACGGGTTTATCAGAAACCCAACCATTACGTTCGCTTGAGGATTTTTTAGGCTGAATATGAAATATGCGAAAATTATGTGCTCAATAAAATCTCGTACAAGTTTGGCGTACTTGTTTGAAACGTTGCGGAAGAAAGTTGAAACTTGGCGGTCGATGGGTGAGCTTGATCATGGCGAGTATCATTATTTGATTCATTATATTTGGGTAAGATCGCGCATTTAAATAGCACCTATCACCAGTTAATAGAGACTCGCAGTTTCGTATAAAATTATGAGAAAACGTACAGAATATTACATTTGAACAGGATTTGCAATAAAATTTGCAAATTTTTCAAGTTTGAAAAAAAGTGATTTACACGCGGTCTGGTTAACAGTGAAACTGTTAAAATAAACAAACTATAGTTTCAAAAATTATCAAAATCCACGGTAAATTGTACGCACATTTGTAAAATAATGTCCCTACGTTTTGGGTGCCCGCCACCCGCCTTGGCCCTACCCAATTTCTTCATACACTGTCTGACATATCAATATGTCATTGTGTAAGCCTTTAGACAGAGAATATGCTCTAGGCATAAATATTTACTTGTGCTGACATCAGTATCAGGAACTGTTATCGTCCATAGTCCCTCGGAAAGCACTCAATTTTCTGCGTTGAATGATACGTGTGAATATGTGTACACAGCGTGCGTTTATATATAAATGTGCGCGTGTACTAACGTAATGTCCTGACATCCTGCAGACAATATGTACTTGTCCAGAGTCCCTTCCCACAGAGTTTAGACAATTAACACTATCTAAGTACAGCTATGAAACTGTACATTGCCTCCAGCTAGGATGTGTATTTTGATGCTGTTCCAAATGGGGTGGGTGGACATTTATTACATCGGCGTGTGCATTTTAACCTGGATGACACATTCCGGTCGTAAAGTTTAATTTATTATAAAGTATCGTGATATGCTGTAAATCTCGAAGACTGGATTATATATGAAGCTATGCAAGCTTAGGCGACTTATATTAAACCAATGAGCAGTTTGCGAGCGGTTTCCCAACAAACAAAGTACGGTACAAAAAGGGACTTGCAGTTATATTTTCAACTTTCGAAATGTTTTAGCAAAGTTACCTTATAGTTGGTACCACAAGTGTTTAATATCAAACAATTTTTTTGAAAAATTTTAAGCGTTGCGAAGCGAGAGCATTATCAAAAATCAGACCGTCGCTGAAAATGGCAAATTTTGCCGAAGTTTTGGACAATATTTCGTGGATCGATGTGCCTAATCGGGCGGTTGCTGCGTCGGTCAAACAGATGGTACTGTCACAAGGCATTCAAACGCAACTTCGCGAGGGTCAAATTTTGTTTACGCAAGGATCCACACACGACAACGCTGGAATATATATTATTATGAATGGTACGCTTTCTTACTGTTTTTTTACAATTTTAAATTATACCTAATTCATTTTTGGTAATTATTAATGAAAATTTAACCACTTTGAACTACGACAAACAGCAATTCAGCTGATTTTTAATATATAATAGTTGTTATTTAATTTAGCTTATTATTATTATTATTATTATATCCTATTATTATTTTATTATTATTATTATTGTTGTTGTTGTTATTATTATTATTATTAGTATTATGATGAATAGTTTCTTTGACAAATTTTTGCAATTTTCAATGGAACTTTGGACATTTTAAATAATTATTAATGAGAATTCGGCCAATTTTGTACAATCATGAATGACAGTTTTTAGTTTATCTTGACTCTAACATATTATTTAGTTTGCTTGTATTATTTAAACGGTAAATTTGGCAAATTATTAATAATAATTTTAAATGGAATTTTTGGTTAATACTGTTGCAGTATTCGGGTTGTGAGTTATTTGCATCGACACCGCACGGTGACGGACAACGCCGCCCGGTGACGGGCGGCGTCGGACGCCAAAAAAGTGTAGCGCAACACTTATTGAGCATAATATTATTTTGGTCCGATAGTCCTTTAAATAAGCTGACTTAAAGAAAAATGTTTACTTCAAGGAATGCTCAAATTGTCAATAACAATCAATGGTCGTTCAGTGTTCGAAGAACATTTCGGTACCGGAACATGCATTGGTGAAATGTCAGTGCTAACCGACGAGCCACGGTCGGGCGAGGTATGAACTGCTCATGAGCTTCACTGATCATTCAACGATCAAATTTGAATTTTTAATAAGTTTAAATTGTTGAGGCCCTAAACAATTTTATGGGACCGAAAATATTTTGAAATTTTTAATTCATGGGATGCAGGTTACCACGCTAAAAGTTTTCCGGTGTAACATACGACAGAAGCAAGATACTGGTTCAGGAGTTTTGGTCAAATGTTAATTTGCCCCCCATGCGAAATTGTTTTAGAGTATTTTAAATCAGTTATTTCACTATTATTACTCTTAAACTATTAATTTCATCACAAAAAGTTTAAACACTATTTAACTCAACGTCATAAGCTGCGTAGAATGATATATAAACTTAGATAATTGAAAAAACATTTTTCGGCTCTAAAACAACATTGGCTATGGAAAGAACAGCAAAGATTATGCGAGAAGCTCAAATACACAAAAGATTTTTAAAAACAGACGGTTTTGGTCGTCCGAACAACGGCTGAAATAAGATTAACCAAAAAGACCCTGAAATGTAGTAATATTTGTATATTTTAAGGTTTCTGCGTTTACCGACACAACACTGTGGACGATTTCACGGGACGTCGCCGAAAACATAATTGAACAATTTTCGGACGTTCGTATTCAAATGATTGAAGATTATTGTCGAAGAAAAGTTTACTCGGATGTGTTTGTTAACGATCCGCGATATCATGGATTGACAGAATCGCGAATCAAAGCATCAATTAGAGAAGGTGAGTAAGGCGCGTTTCACCTGGTTTTGCGCCGGAAGTCAGCTTTAAAAATGGCCCGGAATTAGAAGGGAAAATTGATTTTAAAACTTCACTCTCTCTCTGAGATCTTGTTCAATTAGCCTTTCTATGGATTTGCGTTGGGCTGAAACGAACCAATAAACATCGGCTAATTTCATGCTGTGTTGCACATCCAATGAAATTAGTTTAGAATTATACAAATGGCGTTTCAAGTTTTCGACCGTGTAAAGATTAGGAGTGAATCATTTTTCTGCAGGACTGTAATAGTGTCAGGTTACGCTTTAGACTATTTTGTACTTAGGATTAAACTTAGGAAAATGCTTATACTATTGTTACGGCCCTGTTTTATGTATTGGCCCAAATTCCAAAAATTATATTTTCAAACATTTGCAGGTGAAATTATTGATTTACGCGATGACAAATATCGCGATAGCGGCTACATCAAACGCAAAGAAGACGATTATATCATTTTGGTGACCGGTGGAGTTATCGTTGACAGTTTCGAAGAATCGGAGCCCAACCAACTCAACGAATTCGATTGTTCAACCAGTGGACCTCAACGCTCGAGACGTGACTCCGAGCAAACTCAGTCCAAAACAAATTCACTCAATTTAGCTCAACTGAAAAATTTCACTGCTCCATCTGGAATGTTTTCACCAGCTGACGCTAACATTTTTATTCATAGTCCCAAAAATAGCACCATTTTACCGTCACATTTTACACGAATTCGACTACCCCCAGAGCACGTTTACGGTGCCAACAAACCAATTTGGTTATATCGTATGCCTAAACCAGATCAACAACGTATTTTGGCACAAATTTCAGCATTGGCATCGACGGCAGAATTACTAAAAATGGAACGTTTGTCAAATTTGACGAGCGGACCTCATACAGCTCCGAGTCATACTGCTTCTGCCGCAAGTACAGGCCTCTACGAGGTCCCAGAATTACTAGAGCCCCCTGTTGGTACGCCAAACGCAAAATTGTTTGGATTCGACTCGTCGACAAATATGCCTCAATTAAACCAACCTTTATTTGCTGGTTCATTTAAACCTACAACTCATTTTTCATTGTCCACTTCAAAGACTTCACCTAGTATTTGCCTCCCTGGAGGTAATTTTCCACCGTCAATGCCAACAAATACAACCTGTGGGTCGTATGCTAAAGCTAGTGTAGCGACCGTCCCTGGCACGGGATACGTCAGGCAAAAATCGTATCCAGATGGCAAATCGCGAGCTCCAGTGATTTTGGAGAATCCTCTACGTAAAATATCGTCGTTTTTCACCCCTGCTGTTTGGGCTAAGCAAAACGGAGCCGCACGAAGAATAAGTTCTAGCCAGGTAATATCTGAGAATTCAAAAACCATCTCGGAACCGTTTGAACCACAAATGTCTGCGACACCTGGATCGAAAACTTCTGTCGATCTTGAATTAGAGGCAGCTGGACACATGGCTTCAAATGGAAAAACGATTACATCAGCCGAAGACGTAGCTAATTCGCGCCAAATTCCACTAAGCCAATTTGGCGGCGATTGGCGCCAAATTTCACTGACAGGACAGCGCGAAGGTGCCGGTCGTGGCTTCTCAAATGAAACGACTCCTAAGTTTGACCTTTGCCAGCCCATGACTGAGCCTCTTCACAACAAACACCGTTCAAAAATTCGCAAAATATCAACGTTGTTTCGAAAACCTGCTAATTTGTCATTAGCAAATCGTGCTGTTAGTTTCAAACTTGGGAGCGATATCCGCGAAGGTGGGCCATATCATAATTCGTATCGCTCACATCATATGTCAATACACGACAGGGAGACATCAAATGGACACGCTTTTCACCAGGGGTCATCTCCATACTTTCACCGTGATTTTGACCGTAGTTGTTCGAAAGGCAGTATTGATGCTGAGATTGAAGAAAGGCAAAGTTCTTCGGTTCCAAAAGCCAGTGTTGCAAGTTTTCGCCAATACCTCAGACAAGAATCAGTTACTCACGCTATTGCAAGTTCAGCGTCGCTTGCAAAAGTTACACCTGGAAACTTATCAAGGCAATGCTCAACAACTGACAAAATGGCACCGGGCTCAAAATTTGCTGTTTCAATCAATTGTGATACGGACGGTATCATAAACGAAATCGTTGACAAAAATGATGAAAGTACTAGTGAAACTGAAGATGACGGAATTCATTGCACGATTTCAAACGAACGATAATGATGAATAGAAATTTCAAATTTTAGTATCATATGATATTGTATAGGGCAATTGCCATAGCTATCTTGCATGCAAACATGTTCAAGCATGTCATGCAAAACTCATTACCGTTTAAGCATTCGGAATAATCGGTTACAAAAGCGTGTCAGTTTTACTATATATTTGGTGGGTTATTGCTGAAACATTTTGCAAGCATTAAGTAAGTGATAAAAATTTCAAATTTTAGTATCATATGATATTGTACGCGACGATTGAGATAATGCGCCGTTCACATTATAAAATCCGGGTGTACCACAAATTGTGTCATAGCCAAAGTGATAAAAAATTTCAAATTTTAGTATCATATGATATTGTACGCGACGATTGAGGCAATGCGCTGTTCACGTTATAAAATCCGGGTGTACCACAAATTGTGTCATAGCCAAAGTGATAAAAAATTTCAAATTTTAGTATCATATGATATTGTACGCGACGATTGAGATAATGCGCCGTTCACATTATAAAATCCGGGTGTACCACAAATTGTGTCATAGCCAAAGTGATAAAAAATTTCAAATTTTAGTATCATATGATATTGTACGCGACGATTGAGATAATGCGCCGTTCACATTATAAAATCCGGGTGTACCACAAATTGTGTCATAGCCAAAGTGATAAAAAATTTCAAATTTTAGTATCATATGATATTGTACGCGACGATTGAGATAATGCGCCGTTCACATTATAAAATCCGGGTGTACCACAAATTGTGTCATAGCCAAAGTGATAAAAAATTTCAAATTTTAGTATCATATGATATTGTACGCGACGATTGAGGCAATGCGCTGTTCACGTTATAAAATCCGGCTGGGCCATAACTTGTGTCATAACCCAGACTTAACAACCACTCGTTATCACTACCTCAACAGAAAATTTTCGTGTAAAATTTCTTGACGATCCGGGGGTATAACTATGTCATTTTAGTGTGGTGGTTAAATATAATTTATTCAACTTGGGGGTTCGTCATAGAGTCAGTCAAGCGTTTAAACGTGCTGCATTTCCAATATCGTTGTTAATAATCATTTCTTTGACACATTTGTACTTTTAATGTGTAAAATAAACTGAATTTTGTTAAATTTCAAATCAATTTACTATTTTATGATATATTTTTATTTGTTGTCGGTATTTTAAAATTTTCACGTTTCAGTTTGAAATCATCACCCGTAGTAAAAATTCAATCACGACTTTTTCGTCCGTACGCAGGACAGGGTCTGAAACAGTAAAGAATATAGACAAACGGATCATGTAAAGATCAGGCACGGATTTTTGCCTAGGCTTAGGCGTAGGTATCAGCTCATTCTTACGCTTAGGATTAGGAACATGTTTATACTATGCTGTTACTGTTCTGTTCTATACGTTGGCCAGAGAATCTTAGACTCTCGTATGCAGAATCATATTTTAGCACATTTCGCAATATGTGAATATAGTGCACAAAGCACAGTATAAACTATTACTGAACGTATTGTCAGTACAAAAACTCTACAAGACACAAAGATTACGGCTTAAAGTCTTGTTTGAAACTTATTGCGCTTGGATCCACCATATAAAAGACAAATGTTTCAAATGCAAAATCGCTGATAGCGTATTAACGTTTTTTGACATGTTTGATCTAACGTATGAAGCAGAAACATAACAGTAGTGTAAACATATTCCTAAGCCTAAACTTAAGCCAAATCCTAGGCGTAAAAATGAGCTTTTACTTTAAGCTTAAGCCTAAGCAGAAGAATTAGTCTAAAGCTTATGCTTACTCTGTTGCAGTCTCGCGTAAAAACGTTCCGCCTCTCATCTTTACATGGGACCAAATTTGGAGCAATTTCCTTCCGCAACTAATTTGCACTCATGGATCATAACTAATATTGCAATCCTTGTGTGATGAACAATGAGAGCGTTGGTTGACTTCAGGTCAAGATCGGCGGTCCGCCACTGCCGGATCGATCCGGTGCAGACTGCAATCTCAGTCCGGTGCCTTTGTAAGCGGTAAGGTTCAGTTGAAGGCGGTCTGGTCCGCGACCCACGGATTAATTTGCAATCTAAGTTGAAACTATGCCAATTATGTTTATATAATTATATTTAGCTTTAATGCTGTACAAACACTGGAACAATGGTTGAACTTAAGCGTATGGACCACCAAGATTCATGCTCAGACCCCAAATCAGCGACATTATCGCATCTGCGAACAGATGGATTTGCTCAAGTTTGTTTCTGAAAATTTTGGCCAGTGTATATCTCAGTGCGCTAACAACAGACGTAAAAGCATAATCCTATAAGCGCAAACAAGTCTAAGCCAAGAAATGAGTCTAATGCTTACGCTTACTCCATTGAATTCTCGCAGAAACCAGTCCGCTCTTAAAAATGTTGAAACAAGTTTTCATTTTGCTCATCGGATCACATTCGAATTTGATTTGTTGAAACTATTTTTTGGTTGAAAAGTTATAAAGTTCACACACCTACTATTTGACACAACCTGGTGAATCGAACGTTAATGCTTAGGGAGAAAGTTTTTTATTGAATCTGTCGCCAATGTTACTTTAAGGGGCGTATCAGTAGATTAAGCGTATTCCTAAGCCTAAGCCGAAACCTAAAAGCGTTTCAAAAATAAATTCCTAAGTCTAAGCCTAAGCCAAAGCCTAAGCAAAAAATGTAATCTAGAATCTAAACGTACTCTTTTGTAGACCCACTAGAAACCTGGACGCTCCTTAAAGTAACCTGGGCCGAACCTGTTATGATCTTGTTTTTTAGATTATAAATCACAGTTCATCAGTATCATAGTTTATTGTTTCAACAGAATTCACTGCAAAATTAGGCACTTAAAACGCAAATATTTATAAATGTTCTTGTGCTGCGCAATATGTTTCGTCAAAGCTCAAAACTTGGATTGAACTGGGCATTTTTTTCAGAGCTCTGGGCTTCTCAGCCAATAGGATCATAGAAATTTCTGATGAGGGCTCAGACTGGTAAAACT
The DNA here is from genome assembly GCA_030248215.1 of Enoplolaimus lenunculus. Lineage (NCBI taxonomy): Eukaryota > Metazoa > Nematoda > Enoplea > Enoplida > Thoracostomopsidae > Enoplolaimus > Enoplolaimus lenunculus. The sequence continues at coordinate 70,529 of JASANG010003260.1, forward strand.
GTATGAAACGCAATTTTTACTGTATGCTATATATGTGCCAATTTTCTTCGGGAAAAATTGAAAGGTAAGCATTTTATTCCGCGTCACCGCACCGCGTGGATCCGCTAGCGGCTATAGAAATACAACTCTGACTTTGAATGGAAAAAATAGCAATTTTCAGCATCAGTTACAAAACATTTTAAATGTCATTACGCGTGCAAGATGACGTTGCAACTGCATGTTTTGTTGCAAATTTTTAGAATGAAACTCGCAGAGTACGGTCGAGTCCGATTGCACGCTCGCGGTTTGATATCGCATACTATACGTAACGTGTAGTTGTTAAACACTGCGCAGTGTGTGTGTGTGTGCAATTTTGCGTGCACCGTTTGAACTTTGTTGCTATAGCATACTTTATCGGTTTAAAAAATATTAATGAACGGTAACCTAATTGAAAATTTTTTCCATTAAGTCTTTTCCAAGAACTAAAGTACAATGTAAAAATAGATCGATTAGAATCAGGGCTGGGGGTGACACTCGAGCTCGTGGAGAAAAATTTGCCACGCTTGTTTTAAGAGTTGTTAATTTTTAATCCATTTTGAACAAAAATCGTCTGAAAGCTTTAGGAAATAAGCTTCCTGAATTACGTTTTGTCATTAAAAATTTAAAGTTGGCCTTAGCTAACGTCAACCAGCGTATCAATTTCAACATTAGAAACAGTAATAAGCAAATAGCAATCCTGTTGATTAGAGTGTTCGAATCAACTAGCAGCAACAACGCATAAATTATGATCAGTGCACATTGCTTTACACAAAGCCGCCGGTAAATCTGTCCGAGGTGAACATTTTAGATTTGTTTCTTGGTATTGTTGATTTTTCATTAAATTCACCGGTATAGCCATTTTCTACGGTGTTACGGTGTAGGACTTAAAATCGTTCTCTCACCTTTCCCGTTCAGAAAATTAACAATTTCTATATATATGCACTGGCCCGTGTTACTTTTAGGGCCGTCCCGGTTTCTGGTTGGTGTGTAAAAGAGTAGGCTTACATTCTAGACAACACTTTTGCTTAGGCTTAGGCTTAGGTTTAGACTTAGGACGCTTAATCTACTGTTACGGCCCTAAAAGTAACATTGGCCTATACGCCTATATACACCTATATATATCAAGGTTCAATCGGAACTCCGGTTCCGGTAGGGAAATCCGGCATTTTTTTATCGGAATTTTCCGTTATTTTCGGTATCGAAAATTTTTCTCATTCTAAAATTTAAAAGAAATTGGCATTACTCTAACTTATTTTCAAAAATTGTCAGAGCGTGTAATGAAGAATTTTTCGGCAACAAGTATTTTTTGTTTTCCGAAGGTTTCGGTTCCGGAATTTTTTTACTGTTCGGTTACGGTTTCGGTGTTTTATAATTCCGGTTGCACCCTGATATATTAGTTAATTTTCCCCGTCGTCAAAAGGGCCTATAATTTGAAACCACCAGGTTTTTTCACTCAGCAAATTATTCTCTGTAGGTCGCACGCCTTCAGTACTGACGTAGGCAGTGCAAACGGCGGCCCTGGGTTTGAACAAGGATAAGCACAACGGAATACTTTGTATAATACAAATTCCAGGGATAAAATGACACACTTCACACATCAACCGTATTGGTTATCACCATCAAATACAGTGCTGTAGTCCGGTGTATTACTGCAAAAAATAAACAAAACATTAATCAACCCTAAGGGTCTTTTCCGTTATTTCCCCCCAGCCCGTGTTAACCCAAAAAGCGATGGATTTAAATTTTTATTGCATATTTGAGCTTCTCATGACCGTTGCAAAAATATTCCTTAATAAACCCTTAGGTGTTCCCACTTGTTACAAAAATATAGACGCCATTTTAAACGATTTGCTTTCGCAAAGAAACTTTAGAAGTCAACTGATGGCTGTTGGCGTTACGTCGAAAAACTCCTCCAACCGTTTTTTTGCGGGACTGCAATAGAGTAAGTTTAAGCTTTATACAATTTTTGCTTAGGATTGTGGCATAAGCTTAGAGGTATAGGTGTTTCCTTCCTTACGCTAAGATTAGGCTTAGGTTTAGGAATATGCTTATACTGCTGTTACGGCCGCTGATCCATACATTCGCCTATCCATGTAAGTATCATCCGAAAACAAAACATAATGGTTAAAAACATTTTTCGCATCAAAAATTACCAACAGGTGCAAGGGTAAAAGCGATCAAGTGTGCCAGGAATAATATACTATACTTTTTATCAAATGACAAGCACCGCATTCAGTTTTTTTAAAATTGCAGGGTATATCGTGACACAGTGGGGACGGATTTAATATTTTCTATTAAACGTTCAAAGGTGGGATATTTCTAGTCAAATAAGCTGTACATAGAACATAATTTGCGCGGCAAATGTTACTTTAAGTGGTGTAACAGTCGATTAAGCGTATTCCAAAGCATTAACTTAAGCGTTTGCAAAAATGAGTTCCTAAGCCTAAGGCTATAAAGCCTAAGCCTAAGACAGCGCTGTTCTATACAACGGTCAAAAGATTTGTGGTCAATGTTAGTTTTAAGGGGCGTAACAGTCGATTAAGCGTATTCCTAAGCCCAAAGCCTAAGCGTTGCAAAAATGAGCTCTTAAGCGTAAGCGTAAGCCTAAAGCCTAAGCAATAATAAGTAATATAGAATCTAAACATACTCTTTTATAGACCCACCAGAAACCTGGACGCCCCTTAAAGTAACATGGGCCGTTTGCGCTATACCATGATCTATGCTGACTGTTGCCTCTAGGCAAGCTGAATCAACGATAAGCCTATATCACATTTTTACTAGTATCCACGCTATTTTTGCATTGAATTTTAACGCTATTTTAAACATGTTTTTGTATGGTGAAGGGCAATCGAACCCGAGATCCGACTAAATCCGTCGTTGAACAATACTATACATTTAAACGCGAGCTTAACTTACTTCAAAGTAACTCTTTGAGAAGCCGCCACTCGTACTAAATAAGTCCCAGTTTGTCCCGGCTCAAAAGTTGACGGTATTATCGCGTAGCGACCCGGTCGCAATTCAAGCCGACCGGTGACTTCGCGACAATTTGTATGTGGTCCACTGCGGCCCAGTTCAAACGTTGTTTTCAGTGTACGCGCTGAGACACGCCGATCATCTGGGTCAAGCTGAAATTTATACTCATTAATTAGTCATAGTTTAGGTATTTAATGAAAACTGTTTATAATATACACAGCCCGAGTATAGAACATGGCCGGATCGTGTTCCGGAGGGATTATAATAGAGTCAGTTTAAGCTTTAGACTAAGATTTTTTTGCTTAGGCTTTAGGCTTAGGCTTTGGCTTAGGCTTTGGCTTAGGCTTAGGAATATGCTCATCCATATGTTTAGGCTTAGGCTTAGGCTTAGGCTTCGGAATATGCTTATACTACTGTACCGGCCCTGTTCTATACATGGGCCATACACACAATCAACGATATCTTGTAGACACCAGGTGACTTTTTTGAGCGGTTGTATTGTACTGCAAGAATCTTATTCAAACGCTGCGGTGCTGATTATTTGCTCCTTCATACTTCCCCGCCACATTCAAAGTAGAAGGCGTAGGCACAGTCTTGGGTTTAGGCAAACGCTATGATAGCGGTTTAGGCATAGGCTTAGGCTAAGGTTTCGGAGACTTTGGATCAGGTTTAAGTTTGCGTAAAAGTTTGCACAGCAGTTAAGGCATTAGATTTAGGCGTAGGTAAGCGTTTTTCGAAAGCTAAACCTGAGCCTTTTAGCATGTGGGGAGAAGTGTACAAGAGCACTGGTTGTTGTTACATACAAATATGGTTTTGTCCAATATGAGACAGCTATGAATGTTTAAGAACGAGTCTACTATACGTGCCTTATCAATGTTATACATACTCTGTTTTGCGTTGCCTAAGTCTCACATTCGCCAATTACATAAGCGGTAATGAAATTGGTTATTTCTTGCATAAAACGTTCAGATGAGTGTAACCAAGAGTGGATGATCACTCCTTATAACAAGAGTATGCAACAGGGTACATTCTGTGTACAAAAGATTGTACCCGGCACTCGTTGCGTTTGTGGCCTTCCCCCACCTTTATTTAAGGGGGGTCAAGTTTGACAATTTTTCAATTTTACACATTGAAATGTTGCAGTTGAAAACTAACTCCGTCTAAAAATTTGAAACCATGCGCATTATACGTTTCAAACGTCAACTAACCATCTCGAAATAAGGAGGGGGGTCGGCCAAAAATACAATGCCCGGTGGTACATTTTGTACTACACAAATTTCGGTAGTTGCACACTCTTGATAGAGTAATCGTCCACTCTTCGTTTAACCCACATTTTTAAACCTTTAACATGTCTCATTTTCGTATATACAAGTATTAACTATTATGAAATATTTAAACCAGACACGAATTAATTTTATGAAATTTAAAGCGTGATCCTAACAACATAGACCGCAACAAGTAGAAATATATTTCTGCCAGTTACCATTTAAACCCATACTTTCGACTCACTTAGATTCATGGTTTGTATTAATATTACAACTGTCTTACTTCGTATACTGCAAATGCAATATGCAGCATTTCAATTTCGTATTGCGGTTCGGATTTTCGATGTTCTTGCATTAAGCTAATCACAACGCTGCAAGTTTCTGGCCGCGGATCGCGTAACTCGAACAAAACAGTCGGATCATTAAGATCTTAAAATAATTTAAATTTTAAAATCATTTTTTAAATTCGATATTACCTCATTGAGACAAATCAATTTTGCGCATTAAATGTGCAATTTGTGGTGCTATATAATGTATATATAAATATATATACATATACATATACATATATATAATATACATATATATATATGCATATATATGTATATATTTATATGAAAAATTCATACCTTCGCCAGTAACAGTGAGCTCGATTTGAGGATTCTTAGCGAAACTATCGAAATTATTGCGACATCCTCCGGCGGTGTCAGAAGTCCATTTGCCATAAATTGATTTAATTCCCATATTTTCTTCATTTTCATCATCATTATTTGGTGTTGCCTTCGGCAGCGTACAAATCATAACCTGGAACACCAATTGAAAATAACCTAAATTTTTTGTGGTACGAAAAGACATTGTGTGCGTACAGTGATCTGCCAATAGTGGTAGCCAACTCAGCAATAACTCATTAGAGAATGGTAAAACTTTTAATTGTGATGGTATACGCCTCCCACTCCAGCCACTGGAGTTCGAATCCAAGCATAAAAGTAGGTCTCAGGGGAAATAGAAAATATTCATGTGATAAAGGGTTAAAGTAAACATTGGAAAAAATTTTCATATTTTTTGGTATTAAAAATAAACTCATTTGCTTGTTTTGAGCACTGACGTCTTTAAAGTGTTTGCAGAAATCGGAATAATTCATCCAAAATTCGCCATCTGCTTTGGCTTTGTAGTCCATTGATCGTTTGGTTTCTTTACTCAGCAAATTCCATCGGTAGTCCCTTAAAAATTAGAATCATCATAAAAATAATTTAAAAACTGAACACACCAGCAACATTTTAAACACACTGTAAATTCACACGAGTCGGCTAATCAACTCACGAGGCGGGTTAGTTATTTTTGAGCTAACAACAGGCAACATTAACTCACTCTGAGTAGAGTTGATTTTCACTTTGAGTTGAGATGACTACGTCTGAGTTAATTAACTCAGAACAAATCGAATCAACTCACAATTCTGAGTTCTGATAGTCCTAACTCAGATTGTGTGAATCATATTTTTCTGATTAAAACAAACTCACTGGAATTTACAGTGTAGATAGGAATATTAATCCCTTCTCACATTGAGTTGCCTATAGGCAACTCAGCGCAGTGTATATACGTTAAATAATATATATCGCACCGTGTTTAACAATTGCAACACGTATACATAGTACTAAATCAGCAAGACGTGAGAGCCCCCTCGGCCTAGAGCGTCAAGCTCCTATAGCTGAGTGGTGAGGTATACGCCTCCCACTCCAGTCACTGGAGTTCGAATCATAGCATAAAAGTAGGTCTCAGGGGAATAGAAAATATTCATGTGAGGAAGGGTTAAAATAAATAACTTTGACAGTCTTGAGAATTAATTTTTGTTTTCAATGACCTAAAGTTTTTATTGACATTATTTTGTGCACAAGCAAACCTTAGAATCCTGTCTATAATCCGAAGCAAGCATTTGCAGACACGCTGTATTAGCCGCTCAACAACACAACCTATACAATCCGTTTTGTTTCAATATATAGTGATTTTATTTTAGCTGTCGGTTTTATAAAGTTTTAAAATGATAAGATCTTTCTTAGTGTAAACTATATTGATTAATTTAGCCAGATGAAACATTAAGTATAATAGTTTGAGCCCATGTAAAGATCAGGGGCGGAACGTTTTTCTGTGGGACTGCAATAGACTAAGCTTAAGCTTTAGAATATTTTTTTGCTTTAGGCTTAGGCTTAGGCTTACAAATATGCTCATTCGTACGCTTTGGCTTAGGCTTAGGTTTAGGAATAAGCTCATTCGTACGCTTAGGCTTAGGCTTAGGCTTAGGCTTAGGTTTAGGAATAAGCTCATTCGTACGCTTAGGCTTAGGCTAAGGCTTAGGCTTTAGGCTTAGGCTTAGGTTTAGGAATAAGCTCATTCGTACGCTTAGGCTTAGGCTTTAGGCTTAGGCTTATGCTTAGACTTAGGAATATGCTTATAATACTGTTCCGCCTCTGTTCTTTACATTGGCCATAGTGTGAATTTTTTTAACATAAATTAAAACTTTCAAGTTCATCTAATGAGCTTTCAGTCAAGTTACATCTTTGCTTGAAACTTACCCATCACACCACGCTCCTTTCCATTCGTCGCCCTTGCCATGAGGATTGCGCAACCGCAGCAACAATTCTGATCCTTTAACTCGTGCAACACGCCGCAACGCAACTACTTGATACATGTTGCCTAAAATGAAATTTTGAGTAAATGAAAAGTAACCAATAAATGTTTAAGTCATATTTTGTTAATTGCCGAATAAATAAATAAGCGCTCCAGATATCAACTCAATTATTTTTTTTCAATATATTTTTTGTTTTAGTATATATATTTATAGGGTCCATTTTCCGGATTTACGGCGAATTCTAATTAACGCAACGCACAGTCCAATGTATTTAGATTTAACAGTTACGCTGTCTGTCAGCGGACAGGTGCCCCATCCGAAATGGCCAGTAACATTTACAAGTACCTGGCAATAAACCTTGCAAATCTGGTTGTTCCATATCGACCGTTTCGTCTTGGCGTTCAATAGGTCTAGCATGGACTTCTTCGTAGTGGTCCGTAGCACTTTGGGGCCCTAAAAATGTGGTCAAAAAATTGAAGTTTTTCACTCAGGATGTTATTGTAAAACAAAAAAGTTAGTATTTTAGGTGAAGGTTACAATTAAACGTTTCTTGATACTACAATTTTTCGATAATTTGAGATTTACCAAGGTACGATTGGCACGAAACTTTTTCAATCAATGCGTGAGATTGTTAAAATAGGTTGGTGAAATTTGTTCAATTTCAATACATATTGTAACAATTTTTATCACACCGAAATTTGTCCCCGAGAAATATGTTTTTTAATCTTTATTTTTTTTGTAAAATTTTTGTAATAAATAAATGTTGCAACGTACTGTGCAAATCGCTCCCATACGCCGAATCGCTACCGTTTTCGTAGTCATCAAGCTGTCCTGGCAACTTGGAATGTCCTAAATGTTACAAAAAGTTTACATTGTCATTAATAAAAATTAAACAATTTTCTAAATCTCAACCTCACTGTGTTGCAGTCGAGCAGAAAAACGTTCCGCCCCTAATCTTTACATATGCCAAAATCTAATGCGTATGCGCTTAAACTAATTTACTACTTCAAACCCCAGCTCAAACTAAAACTCCGAGCATAAACCAAAGCTTACATTTGCGCATTAGTACATTTGTTTAAAATAAAAAAACTGTGAAAATTATGGAAACATTTGTTATTTATAAAAAACAATTACCAAAAGTAGTCCAAATAGTTCAAAAACTTAAATTCTTAATCTGAAAGTTAATGGTTAGTTTCTGTAACATAAATCGAGCGACTAACATCAATGCGCTGTAAAATTTTATGCAGAATTGTATTGAACGCAGAAGAAAAAATACGGGCGGGTAAAAGCGGGTAGCGGGTAAAAGAATTTTGCGCGAGTATACCCGAAAGTAAAAAATATTCTGCGGGTAAAGCGCAGCGCAGGTAAAAAATTTTCACCCACTCACACGTCTGTGCTAATCGAAGATCACAAAAGTATTAAAAAAGTGAAGAAACTTTACTATTATTTTGATTCATGATGCGTTCAATATCATCCAGTGCGCCAGTATGTTTCGCCTGCAATAAATTAATTTTATTGTAAGTATACACTATTTAATTTACATTAAGCATTTAACTTCTTGGAACACCGTACGAAAGGTTAATCAAAGCATGGAATTAGGTTTACATCCCTTTTTAAAAGGGTTGGAATAAGCATTACAGCGGCTTTGTTTTAGTGTCTTCGATTTAATATATACAAAGTTTAGGTTTTGCATTATTAACTACGTCTTCTATGGGATTAGGCTAGCTATTGAAAAGACAAATTCTTAAATATTATTCTGTATTGTCAAAATGTCTGTTTTCATATACCACCAGTTAGCAATAGGTTTTCAAACGCACGAGCAATTGAAGAGAAAAGGTTTTAAGCCGTTACAGCCATCATGTATCTCAATTATATATGTTGTATATACTTCAAAGTGCTCGACTGGCAGGTTTAAAATTTATATTGTCTTTTCACAATCGGTTGCCTAACCCAGTACCGGGGCACACTACGGTGCGGCCCCCGAAAATTCTGGGGTGGTTGCCCTTTGCGATGATCAAAATATTTTTCTAATTTTTTGGTCAAAATCTTGTTAAGGGGCCCTTTTTGTGGTGGAAGCACCCCAAGTGGGGGTATTTGGGGTGAGTGGCTGCTTTGGCCTTACCTACACGTTGTAACAATGTTCACACACCTGTCGTGCACAGGTCACAATATTTTCATAGTTGCTTTAAATTAAATTAAAAACGGCCTATGTATAGAAAAGGGCCGGATCGTTTTCCGGCGGGGCTGTAATAGTGTCAGTTTAAGCCTTAGACTAACTTTTTTTGCTTAGACTTAGGCTTACGCTAAGAATGTGTTTATACTACTGTTCCGGCCCTGTTGTATATATTGACCAAAAAACTATAAAAATCTGAAGAGAAAAACATGAACACGAAATCTAAAAATTGAAATAAATTTACAAAATATGAAGTTTTAGGAAACTTACGTGTTGTATTTTCTTTCGAGTTTGAAATCCACGCCAATTCGCTTGAATCCTCGTTGCAGCAGCAGATTCACGTTTATGCTAAAATTAGTAATAAATTGCAAAAATTTTATTGTAAAAAAAGTTATCACATCATAACAATTGTTTACGTTTGATAGTCAACAGTTTTATAAATAAAATTTTAGTTAAACTAAGTAATTCTAAAAAGCAGTTTTCAAATTTTCACCCCTCGAAAATGAAACAATTTTTAATTTCGTCAACACCAACGGTACAAGCTTAATTTCAGTATAACAAAGTCGTTATTTGACAAAATTATTTCAAATTTCCAATAATCTTAGTCATTTGCCATATTCTTTATTCTATTACGGTGGTGTATTTTATCAAAAGTCGATAATGGAACACAGATGTCCCAAGGCCACGCATTCTGCCAAGAAGAATCTGCTAACCGTACAGTACTGGATGTGAAATAATACAAATATGAAATAATAATATGAAAGCAAATATAATACGGTCAAATTAAAAAATGTCAAAATGTCACTGTTTTTAAAAAAGTAAATAAAAATTCTATACATTTTATTCATTTTTAACCTAAAATAGTAATTTTTGCCAACAATAGGCATTCACTGCTTGCAACAGATGTCAGTCGCAATAAATTCTCTGTTGTGGGTACAGATTTAGAGGGCAACGTTGTATGAAAGGCCTAAAGCCGCTAGCGTATCTAAAGAGAATATCTTCGCTAGTAGTAAATTTGTCTTTTTGCAAAGTGCTTTCAAAATTAGCAACATAAAATGAAGCAACTTAATTGCTATTATTCCTTTTTTGCCCACAAATCTGTTCATCTTTGGTTCGCATAAGATTCTATGTACAAAAAAGATAATGTTCAAATTACGTGTATCGGGCGTTGCAGCTTTAACAGTCATTAACGATATATTTGGAGGCTCTGCCATCTCGCAGCCTAACATAGGTATTTTTTGCATATTTCGAGTTTGAATACTGTGGTATAGCTTAGTTTCGGTTTGGGATAATTGGTTGGCAGTTTAGATAGATATACATCAAGGTTTTGTTTTGGCTGAGGCTGAACAGTAAGGGGTTCAATGTGTCAAAAGTTAGATCAGTAGTGTAATGCGCTGTACCCGCCGTCCATTGAAGCTAGCGTCGGCCCATGTAAAGAACAGGGGCGGCAAGTTTTTCTGTCGGACTACAATAGAGTAAGCTTCATCTTTAGACTAATTTTTTGCTTGGCTTAGGCTTAGGCTTAGGCTGAGGAATATGCTCATTCTTACGCTTAGGTTTAGGCTCAGGCTTAGGCTTAGGCTTAGGAATATGCTTATAATACTGTTCCGCCCGTGTTCTTTACATTGGCAGCGTCTATGGCAAAAGCAAACACAAGCACAGTAATAAATAAAAAACGCTAAATCACCTTGATCTAAGGTTAACGTACAACTAAACGTCAAAAACACAAAAACTAAGGTTTTTACCAACGTCGTTTAGAATATATATATTCAGGGTTCAACCGAATATCCGGCTTCGGCTCCGGTTTCGGCTCCAACCCGATACTTAATTATCCGGCTCCGGCTCCGTCAGTTTTTGGTATCCGGTTGCACTCTGTATATATAATATAATAACCGTTTTCCAAATCTACAATTGTTTTTCTTAAGTTCAATTAGATAAAAATCTAATGCCACGGTACTTGAATTTAGGCCCAATCTAAATTGGAAAAAATCAAAAACTGTTTAAAATATTTTAAGTTTATTTCTTAAGTGCAAATTGCGTTAATATCAGGATGTAAACGGATAGTAATGAATAACAGAAACGGAAACGGATCGTGATTATAACGTGATTTATGCCTAATTTTAAGCATAAAAATTGCTACAACTTTAACGGTTAGTAACTGTATGGCAAATTTTATATTCTGGCCAGTTCGGTTATGCGTATCGTTGTAGTATGATTTTGACCAACTGCATAAAATAACTGCCCACATTCCGACATTTTGCGTATCATCTATTTATCGCCAGTTGGTGATTGGTCTTGTAACTTTTGAATCATCAGGTGATCAGCTCAAAATAAAACACATTTCTTCAATTTTAGGCTTTATCTATTCGTGAGCAGTGTTTGTTTGTGTATCAAACGATTTGTTTTGAATATCTGTTACCAAAAGGCGATAAAATTCTCCCCACAGTTATCAAGATGACCTGTGATTATCACACGAAAAGCACTCAGGGAAAGGTTAGCTTGAGCAGATAAATGTAAGCTTGGGGTAAACTAAATCAGGCATTGACCTCGAACCTTCAAAAGTTTCCGTGTATAATAACCACGCCAATTCTTCTGTATCACTACTGCGTTGCGACTTTTCTGCGAAATAATTACAATAATACATCAAACGGGCAAAAAATAGAACAATTATACATAAAGCAATAAAAAAAATAAAACAGTAATACATAAAACAATGAAAAATAAAATAGCTAAAATATTAGCGATTCGCTGTGTAAGCTTGAATCTTCAAAAGTATTGTAGCCTGCAATCATTAGTGAGTACAATTTTAAGCTGTGCTTACGAATTTAATTTTCATTAATGATCACATTTGTTGTTTTAAATTCCATTAATTGATTTGTATCGTTCTTAATTTTTACTCGTTGAATATACAAAAATTTAACTTGGGAGCGTAATGTTGTTTGATTCAAGGGTAGCTGCAGTCATATAGTTTATTTCTAATCCACCGGATGTCAAACCATAAAACTATCATTTTAAACATTTGTTTTTTGTTTTCGAGGCGTTGAAGGTGGAAGTGAAGTCGTAACCTCTCGTTCTAAACAAACCTTTATGTTGTTTCGCGTCTGATACCCGCGCCAATTAGCTTGAATACGGGTTGCGCTTTGGTCCAGCTATAATAGTATATATGTATATGTATATATGTATATATATTTATACATATATACATATAACGTTGCACTGTAGAAAATGAACTAGGCACATATGATTAGATTGAAAGCGAACTAAAATATAGATTACAAACAAAACCAGCAGCAAACAAACTTTTAAGGCAAGCAAAAGCTAGCGACAGTTGTTTTCGGAGTTCACGTATTAACTAGAGCAGCACATACACGTTTTGTCCCTATTACAGTAGCGAGTAACACATTGTGTGCATGATAAACACCGTTTGTGCCGCAGTATTACGATGTTGCACACATTACCTGTCAATGTATGACAGGTTTGAGAAATGTCGGAAATGCTATGCTAACCTAGTTTTAATGCCCGTGGAAAATACACATGATACTGAAATTTTAAAATTTAATTTGTTTACATTAGAAGCTAATTCACTGTTCAAAATCATTTATTACTATATTTTGTGTTTTCATATAGCACTTTATTAATGTGCACATATTACATTTTCCCACATATCGTTTGACATTTGCCAAAATTTCGGAGTATGATATGATGTTATCATAAATGCCCAGTGCTATCATGTAATGTACGAGAACATGCTCGTAATAATTACTGAGAGCAGCGGCCTGTAACTCAATGTTATATTTCGTTCAATTTATGAAAGTAAACCCGCTATCTCACAGATTTTGGGTGTTGACATCGAATCAACATGGGGGGACAAAATATGTTACTGTCTGCACCAGGTATAACGTAACGTGAACCTGCATCAGACAGCATCGCAAGCTTGGTAAATATTTATAAAATTTCATATAAGAAGCAGTCTTTTTCGGTCAAACATAATCTACATACAAGTTAAAAAATAAAATATTCAAAATATTGAAGATAAAATAATCCAATCTTACCTTTGACATTTCCTCTCGCCGTTTTTCATGATACCTGTGTAAATCTTCCATATTATCTTCCCATTCTCCCTAAAATATAAATAAAACACTTTTATTAAATTTAGTAAAATTTCAGTTAATAACTCCATTATTCATTATATCTTCTTATATTTTGTTAAACAGTTACTAGCATTTAATTATTAGCTAAAATTGCATGTAAACAATTCTACCGTCATTTGACGCTATATTTTGACCCGAACTATAGATATGGCGCTGTGATTGGCTTATTTCACTGACTAATTCTATTTTCTAACCATTGATTTTAAATTGTAATAAATGGATTTCGTCAGCGCAAAGTATAATATTTGTCAGATAAGGCTAATGCGACTTAATATGAGTTCTGTTAAAAAGCGCCTCGTTTTTGTGATAAATAAATTTTTATAAAATTTGACAAAATTAATTTTTGACAATGCCACTTACCCGTCTGGTGCATGTAATGATGGCGCCGCCGTTGAGTGACCGGGCCATTTTATGATATACCATCGGTTGTAGATCTTTGATCGGATAATGTTCAACAATACCACCAGTTAAATCTGTTAACGCATCTACTGCATTGCCTGATTCGATGCATTCGTAGCAACCGTGCAATCTGCAATATGCATATTCATAACGTTCATATACCGCTTTCTGAACGCATATTTGACATGATTTTGGATGTTGCCCAGAAATGACTGAACACAAATTTCGTAAAAATCAGTTTTTTTCCGTTTAAATGCTCGCCAGCCGGTGCTTGCCAAAAAGTTGTCGAATTTGGAAAATTTTTGCATATTTGAGCTACTCATTACCTCACCTAAGTATTCCACATTGAGAATTAAATATTCAAAAATTTAATTGTTTCAGTTCCAAAGTCGCCCTCCCCGTTGGAACTGAAATAAAAAAACTTGTCAAAAGTAAGAAAATTTGTATGTTTATGTCACGCTTCTTAGAGGTTAAATTTTTCGCAATCAGACAAATAGCTCAACCGTTCAAATAACTGTTCTGGCATGGACAAACGCCGACTGGAACACTCAAACGGAAAACTGCCAACCTTTTTTAGCAAATTTTCCACCAAAAGTTTGGTAATAAATTTAAGTAAAGTAAGTTGCAATAAAAAATTATGATATTATTTTCTCAACCATTAACCTGTTCCTGCCCAAATTTGATACGATTTTTGCCAGAAATCTATATTTCAAGCAACGAATCGAACCCTGAACGCTGAGGTGGTAGGCTACGTTTATCATCACCGTTCACCTATAGGAGCATGGCGCGGAAGCCTTAAGGAGATTTCCGCTCTACATGTAAGCGTAACAAAACGACTTACTTTGCGTACGCTTTTTCAACCAACGCAACCCAAAATTCATTTTCGTCATCCGAATGAGCGAACATAAGTTCATCGTACTCGCTGACAGGCAGCCGGTCGTCGACAAACACCCGAGTCCAGTGTCCAAAACGCCAAAACGATACCGACAACATGCCTTTGAAATCCGGATCCCGTAAATCCATTGGTTCCGGGATCACCTAAACATTTAACCGGTTAAAATATTGACTGACGGATACGTCTGTTAAGGTGAATGGAACAAAAATTTTGCTGTTATTCTGAATCTGACAATGCCAACAATTTTAAAAGCCGGCGATTATTGGAAATAAACACTGGACCAAAACTTGAACCGAGTTCAAATAAATAACTTCAGACCAGGTACCAGCTTGTTACTCGGTTACGAACTGCTATTTATTTTAATTCACCCTATTTCGGATTAGAGCCAATGCTGTTCTTTTTTGTATTTTTGCTTTGAGGAGAACTGACTTGCTACCAATTATTTGTGTTGCCATTTTCATTAATATTTTGTAATACGGACGTCGCCGTTCGAGTCCCATCGCATCCGCAGCAAAATTTTCGTGAAGGGCTCTATATGGTACTGCTTAACGTAGAATTAATAATTAAGTTTATGCGGGTGGTGCTAGTGTCTGTAACATATTTGAGCAGTCTAGGTTATGCTGTGCTCTGGTCTCTGTTATGAACTCAAATTATGACGGAGTCTATCTACTAACGGAATGTAATTTGGGAAAAAGGTTTTTGCTTTAATTGGGACTAAAATCGGGAACCCTTCCTTATTCCGGTCACTAAAACAGCACAAGGTTTTCACTCTTCACTCTCTGAAAAGCGTTCAACTTTAACTATCACGGTTGTCTATTTTAGAGGAAACCGTCCGCCAGATTCCGTCCTCGAAACGGTTTTAAAACAAGAACGTTCCGTATACTTACCCGTTTAATTAAATTTTCAAATTGGCTCACAATTGCCAGCGGTTGCAGGAACCAAATATTTTGGTACAAACCTGGTTTGACATCTGCCGAACCGACGCCGTTCATTAACACGTTCGGTTGACCGGTAATTTCCTATAAAATAACAAATGTTTAACCCCCGCTAGCAAAGTGAGCTGGCTACAAGCCTGTTTTAGCTTCGTTATGCAAGCAACTCATTTGAATTTAACGCATTTTTGCCTATACAACTAAGCTCTTCGAACACATCATCTCACGTTTAATGTTAAGGCTTATACTCAGAGTTGGACTCACCGCATAGGCTCTGGGAAACGTTTGGAATTAGGCTTTTGACCAATTTTTTAATAAACCTAAACGTTTGCCAAAGTCTTAGCCTGCGGCGAAATTATATACATAATTTAGCCTTGACTTAAATTTACCGTTATTTTTTTGTATTCAGATATTACAAACTTTATCGCACATAACTTTTAGGTGCGGTAATTATTTCCAAAAACTCACAACTCTTTCTGATCTGATTGGCTGCCTAGGACCCGGCCAGGCGCGTAACTCGAGGGCGACCAGAGAAAGGCTAATCCCCTCATAAAATTGTTGTGCCCACCCCCCAGCATATAGAGCTGGCTGTGCTCGAGTTTTCAATAAACAGCAATTTAAACTGAAATTATACCGACAACTGCTAAACAAAACTCGAATCCAATAATGATTAATTTTGGAAACTTTAGGTTTCAAGTTTGCTTTCTTCAAAAAATTTATTTTACAAAACTGCTTAACGAACGTGATACATATCCCAATCCGAAGGTTTTAAAATCAGAAAAAACACGTCGAATTGCCTATCTTTGTCATTCCTTGAACAAACCATGCAAGCAAACGTTCCTGACCACCCTTAAGCCCTGTTCACACGTGTAAGTTTTTGCAGCAAAAACTTGCACTGCAACTTGCATGTGCAAGTTTGGCCACAAAGCAGATTTGAAATTCTTGCAGCTGCAAATTATTCATTAGCATTCATGTGATTGAATTTAATTCGCACGTGTGAACGCCGTTGCAAATCGCTCGAATTTCTTGCACTTTTATTTTCATTGGCCAATCAGAAGACATGTTGCTGAGCGCGTTTTGAATTAATTCAGACTTATTGAATTTATTCAAGAAGTGTGAATTAATTCAAATATCTAACATGTTTGATATTTCCCAGCCGACGGCGAAAGTAATGGGACTAGATTTAAATTTTGAAGCATTAAATAAAGATTGCATCGCGATGAAACCTTTTTCAAGTCAAGAAATTTTGAGTATAGCCTTCTTTGCGCCTGAATGTTTCATGCAACTGAAACTTGCAGCTCCAAGTTTTTTGAAAAATTCATTCGAAGAACTTCCAGCTGCAAGTTATTCATGATTAATATATGCGAAGAATTAATTCGTAGGTATGAACAGTCCTGCAAGTCGAATTCATTTATCATCATTGGCTAAACTGATAGATTATAGGTTATGTTTTATATTTATTGCAGTAGTCTGCAAATTAGTCACATAAATTCATGTCAAGATTCAGTATGAAAGTTATGATTCTTTACAAATACTTGCAGCTGTAAGTATTTCGTGCAAGTTGCAGCTACAAGTTTTCACAGCAAAAACTTGCACGTGTGAATAGGGCTTAAATGATGGTGTGAGTGCTCAGAGGACTCCCAAACAGGCGAAACTTAGAATTTATTTCGTAATTGTATAGTTTTAAGCTTTTTGCGAGCTACACTAGCGAGTTAGAAAATCAGTGTTGACTTGTTGAATACAGAAGGATATTCTAATGCTTGTTAAAATGTCATTGTCACAATAGAAATTTCGAGAAAAATATGCCATTACAATTTACGCCATTAAACTCCACTAACGTTCTTTTCAACTTTTTCACTGCCACGTTTTTATTCCAGAGGGCTTAGATGCGAACAAACGTTACCTTAGGATGTTTCCATGTAATGTCGTCTTTGGATCCGATATGAATTGACATTTTATCCGGTCCAAAATCTTCATCAATAAATACTTCGCCAGTTTGAAGGACGGCCAAAAATTGTTCTATAGATTCGTTATCCTGAAAACAAAATTGTTAAAATCCTAAAAATATTTTAATTTTTAATTTTATATCGTCTGGGTTATAAAAGTTTAAGTTTGATTTTATCATAAGTTTTAATAATTGTGCATTTCGTGGCTGTAAATTTTGGTGAAATTTCCAAAATTCAAACTGAAGGTTACTTTTTTGATTTTAGCTTAAATCGTTTTTGTGCAACTCAACCATTCGTTGAAAAACTGCAGTGGATCAGGATGTATCCCCATCGTCCTGGCAGGATAAAAATATTGCGATGTAAAACGTTCATCTGAAGCTAGCAATGTGTTTGATAGCATAAAAGGTGACAAATTTAGAGATGTCACAACACGAATTTAAAAAATTTGCACCTTTCGCACAATTGGTCACTCTTGTACTATTTCAAAATTTAGCTAAAATCACGTTTTTAAGACTGTTAAATTTGAGAACACAAAAGTATCTTTCCTTGCCGGATAATCCTGAGCTGGCTGGTAGCTAGCAATAAGTTTTTAACCTATATACCTCCAATTGCTGATCGATCTTATAGCACTCGAATTCTACATCAGAGACAGTTCTAAGATCCGTAAATTGCAAGAGTTCGTCAGTTTGAAAACATAACGCTAAACTGGTGATAGGTGCTATATACATTTAAGAATACGGGCATAAACTTAGGTAAATCAAAACATTTTGACATGCAACTTACCCGTATACCAAGATTACAATCTCCAAAGTCTCGAGTAAATTTCAAACTGGACGGAGCATTTCCACATCGCAGTGTGCGTTTGTTATCCAGACGTCCCCGTATTTTTCCGCTTCCAGTTCGTGTTACTTCATTTTCCAAATTCTGAAAATATTCTCTAAATAAAGTAAAGTTTAAATTTTTGAGCATTACTGCTAAACACAGTGATAGGATGCTGACTAATTTGAATATACAAAAGCGTCTACAATTTTTTATGCATCTTTCACGACAATTTAGGTACAAAGTTCTGGCGCAATTCCCCTGTAAATCCCAGTGAGTTAATTTATAATTCAGAATAAATTTGAACCCACCCAGAGGTCTGGGCTCTGAATTAGGTCTTTCAGAACTTAGAATTCTAAATTGATTGAACTCATTCTGAGTCAATTAATCAACTAACACAGAATTTTAAATCAGCTCAGAGTGAGTTAATGTTTACGGTTATTAACTCAGAAATAACCAGAAATAACCAATTCTCTCTGAGTTGATTAATCAACTCATCGAAAATTACAATATGTAAGCATGGACTTTCTCCGTGTGAGCCGCTCACGCCCACGGCTTCTAATCCAGTCTATTGGTCATACCCTTTCGAAATGAAATCCTGACTGTTGCATTGCAACTACATTCTCACCCGCACGTCTCTCTGTTAAAGTTAACACTTTCTCGTAAACAAATCCCAGCTTCAATTTTGGTACATACCGACAACGCAAACAGCGTATTCCAATCGCGACAACCAGGTCCAGCCCAGCTTACATCGCTGTCCCGTCGTCCGTAATCGTCATCAGGTTTACTTTCGTTACATCCCATTACAGAATGTTTTGGTTTTGCAAGAAATTGACAGCATTAGCCAAGTTAAGTTTTATCAAAAGAAGGCTTTTTGCGGTAGAACTATAATTTTTAGAGCGCTGCAATTTATATATATATGTATATATATGTATATATATGTGTATATATATATGTGTATATGTTATATATATATTCAAAATTTTTGTCGAACACAAGTTTAATTAAAAAACCGTTCCTCAATAAGGATTCAAATTAACCAAACAAAATACAATTAAAATGAATTCATGCGATTTGCAAGTGTATTCACTATGCCCGTAGCCATAGGCGAACCAAAGTGGGTTCAGGACTCACCGTGGAAAACAATTTCCTATCCCGCCAGAAAAGTTTTATTTGCCCTTATAAGTCGTGTGATATCATTGCTTATAAACCTTCGGAATAAGTTTTAGCCTGACAATAAATTGCAGCTTCAAGTATTTAAAAAATTATTTCAGATCGAATTTGCACGTGAATGTGAGAACATACACACGTGTTCTTGCTGTTAAAACTTGCACGTTTGAATAGGGCTTTACCGTTTATGCTTGGACAAACGCGTTCTATTATATACGTTCGTCATTTAAAATTTACAGCTGTAAAAAATAACTATTTAGGCAAGCTTACAAAGTTACCTAAGTAAAAGAAACTTTATCAATGTAACAATATGCAAAAAAATTGAATCACAAAATCTTGACAAAGATACGGTCCAGTGCTGTTAAAAGAAATGCCCGAAACATTAATTTTGGTTCTTATTTGTTGCTTAGAGGCCACAAAATAATATACTAAATGCATCCCTTGGTTACTTAGTATAGTTTGGCGTCATGAAATAAAGGTGTTGGCAAAATTAATCGTCATTCATAACACCTAAACGTAATCTTAACCTAAGCGTAAGTCTTATCAAACTCTAGAGTTTTCCAGTCTTCCTGTTTGCTATTCATCGTTCGGTTAACGGGTGTACCTATGGAGTCCGGGCTCCGCGCCTCCCACCAAAACGGCCTTTAATCAACCGAAAACCGACGATATGTTTCTATGGATATCCAGTCGACAAAACCACTACGCAATTTTTGGGAATGACTGATTTCGTTCTTGGATCCGGTTATATGCAACGGTATGCAAAATGACTTCCGAAACGTAGAGAAAGCTCTTCAGATTTATCCTATTTTGATGATTGCTAAGATTGTGACACGGCTGGTAGGCTACGCCACCTGTCTTAGGCGATCTTAAACTTATTGTAATGCGATGGAAAGTTGCGTAGCCAGGTTGTCTGTATTTGGGATAGGAATTCTGCTCACCCACACCTAGAGGTTTTTTGCATTTACAATCGTTATCCGTAATCACTCAGCAATTTCAGTCTGTGTTTGCTAGCAGACAGGCAACCTCTAGCCGGCCAGCCGGGAAACGGCTAGTCTAACCTGCAACAGGTTTCGAGGCTAGGAGACTCTATCCTGCCGCATTCCTGCTCCTGGCTAAAACCTTTGGCCACATTGTAGGTTGACTCCTTACAGATATTGTGGTCCGAATCGAAAACAAGAGTATGGAGAAAAGAAATTTTTGGTAAAATATGATGGTCGAAAAAGTAAGAAAAAGAAAACAAATAGGACAGCACCGGTTATTCCTTGACTTTAGAAAATCGTACACGTCAATCAAAAAATCACCATTTGATCCGAAAACGAAAAAAATTGAAAACAAGAAAAAAATCTCGTGGACTTCCTACTACACAGGACCCTACGGTAACAATAAAATTAAACCGAAATCGATTTAAGCCCCGAACTAAAGTCTGCTTTGGTTTGACTTAACAAAAAAAACTCCGTCTAGCGGGAGCAGACGCCAGGAGCTTTGGCCCTAAGCCGAAGCACTCCACCATAACCGAGCAAATTTTACAGACTTTAATAATCTCAAGAGCGCAGTATACAAAGGCATCACTAGTCTTTCCTACTGGAATGGTCAGTGTTCTGTCTTCATTCTCAAAATTCAAACTAAAAGTGCACAATGTACAACAGCGATTAACCGTATGCGTAGAACAAAAACTCCATAAGACGTGAGGCGTTTTAGGCTCGAGTCTGATAGGCTTATTTTCCGAGCGGATATAGTGAACTCTTCCGAATCGAGACACCCGGATTCAACTCACATCCAGCAATTATATTCAAAATTAACGGAGTGTTAATAGCCGTGTTCTTCATAGAATTAAACTAAATACAATACCGATTAGTAAAAAGTAACGAAAACAACTATAATATCAACCGTTTCCGGACTGATTACAAATTTTTTCATCTGAGCTCGATTCAAGTGAGCATTGGGTACCCGGACACTCGGATCGAAGGCGTTTACTAATGCCGTTTGAGCCCAGTAGGGCTTCGCATATTGCGCAGATTTTGGTACTACGCATACGCATAATAATTGTTAAACACTGTGCATTTTGTATCAATTTTGCGTACACAATTTGCGCTGAGTTGTTCATACTGTATCAATATTGCTTTCTTCAACACAAATAGGCACAGAACATAGTATTTTGCTAACCAAATAATAATAATAATAATACTTGCAGAAGCATCACAAGCAGTCACTGTATACCTCTATCTCAACGAACCAGAGCAAAACCGTAACAAAGAACCCTGTAAAATATCACCAGGGGCAACAGGAGCTCAAGCTTAAACTGTTATTATACTAGCATTGCTATGTAGGAAATACAATGGAAGCACGCATTATTCGCGAACCTTAAATCTGTGCTTCTGAATGCTTTATTGTTTATCCCAGCAGAGCCATGAATTTTTTAGCAGAACCGCCTTTACTCTCGATGCGCATGATATAATGGCAGTAATCTATGATACTGCCATTAATATATTATTGTCTAATTAACCGAGATAAACCTAGGATGATGCCCACTTTCGGAAAAATCCGTCAGAATTGACAAAAATTATTTAACAATTTGAAAATTTTTAAAAGTTTAATTTAACAATTTTTGCTATATTTTGACGGTAGAACGCTTGTTAACAGCGATCGAGGGAATAAACCATATATACATATTTTTCGCCGAAATGTCACAAAATTTTTTATGAAATATTTTATTTTTCAAATTATCTGAAAATTTATAAAAGTACTCAATTTGACTGCGTTTTGCTAAAATAAGTATCCATTTAAGAGTGTCTTATAGCTGATAAAAATCCGTTTTGAAAGATTCTCGGAAAGATTTGACTAGCGTTTTATTTTTGACTCGGTAATACTGAACGCGAAATTTACTTTTCACTATATGATATTAACAGGGTGCAGAAGAAAGGAACTGGATTATACCAGAATCGGAATCGAAATCGGAACTACAAATTTTTTTACAACACGGATAATTTGGAGACACAAGTTAATATTGATTATGGATGTCTGTTGGCTGGCAACAATTCTCAAAAACATCGCACGAACAAATTGGCAATCATTATTTTGGCTGTGTAAAACGAAACTACAATCAATTATTGATAGTTAGGTCATCGAAAACAATTTAATAATACATAAATGATACAGAATTGTTTAAGAATAAATTTTTTAATTTCAATACATTTAATTTTCTTAAAATTGAAAACGAACCAGGAACTATTACTACTTTGCTTTCCTTAAGTAGTGCTCGAATATAACCAATCTTGTTACCAAGAAAAAAACGTCCGCTAATGCTATAAGCTATAGATTATAGCTCTATCTTCAATGACAGGTACCTATATTATGAACAAATACGTAAATTGTTCGAGTATAAACAAATTGAAGTATTAGACAATTCAGAATATGTAAAGATCAGGGGCGGACCGTTTTTCTGCACGACTGCAACTGGTTAAGCATAAACGTTTAGGTTATTTTTAGCTTAGACTTCAGGATTAGGTATTGGCTTATCCGTACGCTTAGGCTCAGGCTTAGAAATATGCGTATAACTTCTCCCCGTTGTATAGATTGGCCGACAATACTAAACAGTATTTCTGTATGGTTTAGGAAAACTACAGTAATTTGTAGCTTATTTGTTCGACAAAAAACCAGATGAATTTGGTCTGTTTTGAAAAGTTGATGACAGTAAATGACGCAATTGGCTGATTGATAAACCGATATCTTTAAATAATACCGAGCTTGCTATTGATCGTGATTCGTTCGCGAAAAGTCAAACACATACTACATTTTTCAACAGGCGGGTGTCAAAATATAGATGAAAAAACGAGTGAGACTATCGCGAGCAAAGCGACCGAAAAGCCAAATGCGTGCCTACTGGCCCTTCTAACGATCCACGTAAAAATCAGGGGATACAGTAAACTTCAACTTTAGACTAATTTTTATGTTAGACTTACACTTAGGTTTAGACTTAGGTATAAGGTCATTTGCACGCTTAGGCTTAGGCTTAGGTTTAAGCTTCGGTATACGATTATACTACTGTTCCGCTAGTACCGATCACCAGTTAGTAAAATTAAATTGATTTTCGAACCAGTGAACTATGCACGTTTAACGTCTCAGAATCCGCAAAGAAGTAGACTGTCTATGATCGCAGGAAATGTAGCGCAACGCAAATGGGATCATCCGCAGGTTCGGCCGTTTACAAGGATTTGATCTTTATTGATGACGGATTTTCCACACTTTATAGTGGACTTTGTGAAAATACCTAAACGGATTTTAGGCTTACGATTAAGCTAGATTTAAGCACACATTAGCGACATCGACGGGTTTACTCGTTTTACTGATGAAGAACCATGAAAAGTTGTGTTTTTTGACTGTGTGAGAAATTGTGGAATAAAGCTGTCGGACAATTTAAGTCACAGACTCAGATCCAAGATTTTAAAATAGTAAAATTAAAAAATCTACTTTTAAAAAGATGATTTGACATCCAAATGTGTGTTGCTGTAATTATACTCGGAAATAAATTTTTGTTCGCTAGTGATATGATTGTTTGACTTATATTGTTTATTGAGGTTAGGTTCTTCGCTTAAAGCGGTAGGCAAATGTATAGAACACGGTCGTAACTGTAGTTTAACCAAATTACTATGCTTTTACATAAACCAAATCGTTAGGAAAGCATAAGCCTAAGCGTAAGCATAAGAATGAGCATATTCCTAAGCCTAAGCCTACGCCTAAGCCAAGCAAAAAATTAGTCTAAACCTTCACTGTAAATTCCAGTGAGTTGGTTTTAACTCAGAATGAGCTGAATCACTCAATCTGAGTTAGGACTACCATAACTCAGCATTTTGAATTGATTCAATTCATTCTGAGTTAATTAATCAACTCACCCACACTGATCTCAACTCAGAGTGAGAATCAACTCAACTGATAGTGAGTTAATATTTACATGATATTAATTCAGAAATAACCAACTCGCTAGCTGAATTGATTAATCAGCTCAGTGGAATTTGCAGTGTTAAGCTTACTCTTTTCTAGTCCCACACAAAAACGTTCCGCCCCTGATGTTTACATGAGCCAATTACAGGCTAAAAAGTTTTATTTATTAAATTAATAATTAACGTTTAGCCATTTTTCAATGTTGAGTTTTTTCAAGCAGCAAAAAAATGTACATCAACTGATTATAGACAACGTGCTGAGAAAATTTGAGTCAAAGAAGCCCATTTTACTCAATTTTATACCCTCAACAGAAACATATCTGGTTTAATATGACATTGAAATCTGTCAGTTTAAATTAATGTTTCTTATTTCTTTTTTGTTTCTTTTTTCTGTTTTTACTTTCACTAAGTTTATCAATTATTGCCCTACATTTATCAACTTGATTTCACCACAAAACAACGTGTGAAATGTAGTAAAATTTCAATCTCAAGTATAATTTTTGTAAAAAATATCGGGATACTGAGAAAACGTCTTACAATATGCAATGTCCAAACACTGCTAATAGATCTTTCCATACAGTGACCCTGTTCAAAAAATAATTTTTAAAAAACCTGATTACGGAGGTTAACCCCAGTTGGTCATCCTTTAACAATTATTTCGTTTCTCAAGGGGTATTTTTCACAGAATCTGCCTGAATCGATCACATATTTTTGTTTTTTTCTTACAGAAACATTTTTATAATCTGCACGCATATTAATGCAATTAATAATTGCAATGGAAAAATGTTATACTTTCAGTTTTTTTGAGACATTTGTCAGTTGAAAAATCGTTAATCCAAAAATTTGTTTTGCGTTTCTATTTTAGTAAAACGTTTCTGTACTTTTTTGAACATCAGACTTTTGTCTGTGCTTAAAGTTTAAGCTTAGGCTTATCTTTTAGGAATTGTATAAGCGGTATTTATTATCATCATCAGTTGGTGATAGGTCTTGTAACTTTTGACTGTAGTGAATAATGAGTTTCGAATTTTTGCATATTTTCCGCGTTTGATTTTATTCAATGTGCGTGTATGTCGATGTCCGCAGCTGCTGCGGTTAATTTAAGCAATAATCTACACTGTAAATTCCACTGAGTTGATTTTAGCTCAGAATGAGTTGAATCCGCTCAGAGGTTTTTGTTCTGAATTAGGTCTTTCAGAACTCAAAAGTCTGAATTGATTTAACTCATCCTGAGTTAATTTGTCAACTCACCCAGAATTAAGCCAACTCAGACTAATTTAATATCTATTGTTATCAACTCAGAAATGGCCAGAAATAACTAATTCTCTCTCAGAATTGATTAATCAACTCGTTAGAATTTACTTGTGATAGGCGCTAAAGACCGCTCAGAATTGGTTGACGCCGACTGGTGTGCGGATCTGGACTGTTAATGGGCTCAGCTGCAGCCCCAGAAATGTATAAACAATTTTTATATCAGTACTGTAGTATCCCGAATAAAAGACCGACTGATATTTATTTGGCCTCTCCAGAGGGTACCCCTTTGTTATTCGGTTACGGACTGTTATTTATTTATAACCCACTGTCCGCCGTCTTTCGTTACTGATATCTATACGGCACTGCACCTATAAGTTGAATTAAACGTTTATTTGTCTTGTATCAAAAGCTTAATAGGCGATGATGCAATGTTACAGGAATGTACTTTCAAACTTAAGCATGCTTAAAAAGTTTCGAGCTCAACTTTATTTGGTCCTGGAGTCATTTATGCACTACATTTAATGATAATTGACATTTTTATGGACTCTAATTAGGGTTTGGGGACTCTATCCGCTTACGGACCTTTGTTAAGCATACGGACTCAAATTGATTGGGACACAAAATGGGGACCCGCTCTTGTACCAACTTCTTATTCGGGTGACTACAGTGGGTATCTTGAGCTCAAGCTCTGGTATTCCACTCTCTAAAAGCTTAAACTAACTTGATTTAAGCTTAAGCTAATCCACCGGCATTAAACTAACTTTTTAGATTAACTAAGCTAACAGATAGGTTTATGCTTAAACTCATTTAAAATCTTACATATTTTCAGTTTAAGCTAAACTTACTGAACTCTTAGATACACGGCTGAACTTGTTACTTAATCTAAAAATAAGCTTACTTAAACTCGTGTTAAACTTAAAAACATGTTAGTTCAAGTAAAACTTAAAATTCTAGTTTAGTTAGTCCGTCCAGCCATTTAAGTTTTACTTAAACTGAAATTCAAGTTTAGTTAAGCCATAATTTAAGTTTAAGTTTTTAGAGAGCACAAACAATTAATATTATTGGCTAATTACTGTGAGTTAATGGCACACAGAAACGAATTCAAATGTGGGGCACAATATAAATTGAACATTAACATATCGTAAAAGATACATGATGTGGATTCACGAGTTCTCCGCGGGGGATCTAAAATAACTTGACCGAACCCCTCACGCATCATCTCTGAGTTAATTTCGTACCACCGTGTATGAATTCTGTTAAACGCCAATCTGATTTTCTTCTCATGTGCCTAAACATAATTCAGTATAACGTAGGATGATACTTATGTACCTTTGAGTGTGAACCCGAGATTTAATATGTTGTAGAGATAAGCGGAACATTTTGCCACTTCCGTGTCACAGTTGAAGAAAACTACGCAAGCAATGCGAGCAAGCAGCCTGCTATAATTTTGCATTAATTCCAATATAAAATGAATTACAGGGTACAACCGGAAGCTGCCTCCGTCTCCGTCTCCGGCAAAAAATTGACCTCCGGCTCTGGTACCGGTAGAATTTTGCGGGAAGTCCAGGCAATTTCAGTAGTAAAAGTTTGCATAATTTTGCAAAATTCATCTATTTAGCACCTTTCGGTCTACTTTTGTCACAATTTTCAGGAAAGAATTTCCGAAATTTAGCAAAAATATTAGCGTAAAACCAAACAACTTAACAACATATTGCAGATAATGGTTAAAATTAACTAAGCAACCATCATTTTTACTACCTAATTTCGCCTCATCTCCGGCTCCGGCAAGTTTCGTTGACTTCCAGCTTCGGCTCCGGCTGTGGTATTTCTCACCTCCGGCTGCACCCTGAATCATCCTATGTTTGTTTTTGACAAAGACCCATGTTGGAAAATACGTAGTACTATTAATGTGCACTAGAAATTTTTATGACAAAAAAGGCTAAATCTGAAAATAATATTTTGGTTTTTATTGGTCCTGTTCGGGATCTTACCTTTAACCCCTTCTCACATTGAGTTGCCTGTAGGCAACTCAGTACAGTGTATACGTTAAATAGTATATATCGCACCGTTCTTAACAATTGCAACACGTATACATAGTACTAAATCACCACAAGACGTGAGAGCCCCCTCGGGCTCGAGCGGCAAGCTCCTATAGCTGAATGGTGATAGTATACGCCTCCCACTCCAGACACTGGAGTTCGAATCCTAGCATAAAAGTAGGTCTCAGGGGAAATAGAAAATATTCATGTGAGAAAGGGTTAAGTTCTGTGAACATTTGAGACTATGTTCACTTGTTATTTCAGAATATGATACTATTGACTTTCTTTTTATTTATTTTACCTTATTCGTGGTCCAGAGATCCGTCCTACAGTTCAGTTGAATGCTCAACTGACCGTCTTAAGCGAATCAGCTCAAGTTTACGAGTACTTGAGGAAGATCTTCGATTTTTCAAGAATCAGCTTGAACTTTACGAACAGCGCTGTGACTGTGCGAAAGGAGATAAACGATTGAAACCAGGTAAAGTTTAGACTCAGGCAACCAATCAAAACTGTTGACTGAACAATGGTAGGAAGCGTATTCGTCACACCTGCTATGCGATGCCGAAAATATTTTGGCGTAACTTGATCATCTGAGAAGCTCTAAATAGTTCTCTAGTCGAATTGCTGAAAAAATCAATGCAAGTATACACCAATACCAGTGGCGGATCCAGGATCTCAAAATGGGGGGGGGCAAAATTTCACAGGTAATAAACTTACTTTTGACCCACACACAAAC
Source organism: Enoplolaimus lenunculus (assembly GCA_030248215.1). Classification (NCBI taxonomy): domain Eukaryota; kingdom Metazoa; phylum Nematoda; class Enoplea; order Enoplida; family Thoracostomopsidae; genus Enoplolaimus; species Enoplolaimus lenunculus. The sequence continues at coordinate 98,856 of JASANG010003260.1, forward strand.
CACGAACTATTGTCACAAAATTGCTAAGTATATTTTTGTCGAGATGCTGTTGGGGGGGGGCCACGGCCGGGGTGGCCCCCCATGGATCTGCCATTGACCAATACTTAAACATCAAACGACTCGTGGCGGTGGGGCCAAGGTCCTGTTTTCATTAAAAAGTCCGTCTGTTGCTGATAAAATTTCACACAGCTACAGATTGAACTCTTTACAAAGTGTCAGTTGGGATTGAACCGTATCGAATTTTGTCTGATTCGTACAATCATCTTGAAGCATTCGCTCTAATCCACCGGAGCGATGGTTATTGACCGCAGCATACGCAGTATGTTTCACTTTTTGGCCCATGTATAGAACACGGCCAGAACAGTAGTATACGCATATTCCTAAGCCTAATCCTAAGCGTAAGCCTAAGCCTACGCGTATGCATGAGCCTATTCCTAAGCCTAAGCCTAAGCCTAAGTCTAAGCCTAAGCAAAAAATCAGTTTAAAGCAGAAACTGACTCTATTATAGCCCTTCGGAAAACGATCCGGCCCTGTTCTATACATGAGCCCCAATGTTTCACTTTTTGAACGCTAATCAATTATGTAGCATTCATTTTCAGAAACGGAGCCAATAACTTTAGCAACAACAACAACAACAACAACAACCTTGCCAGAAATAGAAGAAAGTGTAAATTTATTTTTACCCAAAGCAAAGACGCCACTGTCACGCACAGGCGAACAAACGAAAGACTTTGGTGGACCATACTATCCTGTTTTCCGCTTTCCATCCGTAACAACCATCGACCTAAATGTAAACCCAACGAAAAGCTCGCGATCCAGCGTAAACTATTTTTATAAACAACAACAACAACAACAACAACAAAAACAACAACAACAACAACAACAACAACAACAACGCCAACAACAGCTAAAATACAACAACAAACATAATTTGGAAGAAGCTCATAGTACATCATCGGAACGGAACGCAAAGCGACTCCTTCTTGAATATGGTCAAGATGTTGTGCGTTATGTTTCCCGTAAAGCAACTTTACAATTTCCAACCAGAAACCCGAATATATGGCGACAACAAAATAAGACGCATTGGAACGAAGAAGACAAAATTATCCAATCAGCAACACGCAGACAGAAAAGTAACCAATCAGCTTTGAACAGACACAAAACAAGCCAATCAGCGACGAGCACTCGATACTCAACTGAAAGCGTACAGTTACTTTCGCGACAGCGCGACGACGAAGCAAGAAGATTGGCAAAATCTCGAGCGACCGGGCAAGCAAAACTAAACATCGACAGATCACCAAACCATCAATTATTAACGTCTGCAACATCTCGCGTGGCATCGCAGCAATCAACGCGACAACGTGATGAAGCGATTTTATTGATCGGTGGATGGTACGATCGAATACAGCTTAGCTCGGTTGAACGATACACAAACTCGAAATCAAATGTGGATTCTGTGCCAAATCTACCCGAACCGCGACATGGTCACTGTTCTGCCGTTTCTAACGGTACAATCTATGTTGCAGGTGGTTATTCTGAAAACAGCGGAACACTACGAACATCCCTTGTGTATCGTCCAAGCCGGAAATACTGGGTGCCAGGCCATTCCCTAAGCATCGAACGCGGAAATCCAAGTTGCGCAACTTTAGGCACCTCAGTAGTGTTTTGCGGCGGCTGGAACAGCGCGTCTCGTGATAGTTTGCAGTCGTGTGAAGTATTGAATAAACGCACGCAGCAAACTCGACAGTCGCAACGCGGTCAACCAATCAGCGACGTCGATTTAAGACGCGTTCCTTTTGCTCAACCAATCAGCAACGTTGATTTCATAGACACTTCAGCAATTCATCCAATAAGCATCGGCCGCCGCGGCTTCGATGCGTTATCAACGGCATCGATTCCGCCAATGAGCGTCGGTCGTAGTCGGTTTGCACTTGTTGCTGGATTCGATGACGTCACTCTATACGCGATCGGCGGATTACCGTTGACAGCGACCGTCGAACGCTACAACCAAACTAAGAAAGGTGGTGGGGTTTGGCAGTCGCTGACACCAATGTTGCATCGACGATTCTCGCATGCGGCAACTGTACTCGATTCTAATACAATTGTGGCATGCGGTGGTCGTGGTGCGACTACAGCCACCCTTACATCATGTGAGCGTTACAATATTGCACGCAACACGTGGACGCCCATTGCGTCGATGGCTGCAAAACGTGCCGATTTTTCATTGGTCACGTTTAACAACCACCTGTATGCAATGGGCGGAAACGTAGCTGACACTACCGCGACCAACTCAAAATATGCGTCTCCGAGTGTAGAGGTATACGATCCTCGGTCAGGTGAATGGAGCTCAGCGCGGGGGTTGGTCTCACAGAGAAAAATTTTCTCCGCTGTTGTGGTTTGAAACTTAAACGGTTAACGGACTTTGACGGTTAGGATTCGGTAACAACGGACAACTGTACTTTTTTGGGGCCGTATTTTCAAATGGCTATTTCAACTGTTACCAGTCAGCGATAAGTTTTTAATCAAATACTTATAACCACCAACAAACAAGAAATTTTACCCAGGACTAGTATATTATAAATATTGCTGAAACAAAATTGTAAAAAATTTATAGTTTAGCATATGAACGGTTATAAGACAAATCGTCATTAGTTGATCGGCGTTAGACACATTTGAGAATACGGGCAAAGATCTGAATGTCAAGAGTCACTAAGTAGACCGAACGAAGAGATGTGCCTGACATTTGATGAGTGCAGTCTTAACCCCTTCTCACATTGAGTTGCCTGTAGGCAACCCAGCGCAGTGTATACATGTTAAATAGTATATATCGCAGCGTGTTTAACAATTGCTACACGTATACATAATACTATAATCACCACAAGACGTGAGAGCCCCCTCGGGCTCGAGCGTCAAGCTCCTATAGCTGAGTGGTGATGGTATACGCCTCCCACTCCAGTCACTAGATTTCGAATCCTAGCATAAAAGTAGGTCTCAGGGGAAACAGAAAATATTCATGTGAGAAAGGGTTAAACTGTGATTTGTATTCCGTGAAAATTTCTGCTAAATATTTGATGTCAAACAATTCAATCGAGTACAGAAACTAAATGAAACTCAGATTAGTTTATTTTATATTTTTCACTCTATAAAAAAGTTAATATCGCTCAAATATACTGTGGTGTACCGTGGAATTTAAATTGATGGAAACCCGGATATCGGCACCGACAAAACGATTCTAGGTAATACATTGGTTATGAAGATAGAACTGGATAATTGTGTACGATATCCAATCAGATCTTGTCTTGGTGTGACAAAAGCTATTACAGATTCAGGGTATTAAACTTATTCCTCGGTTACATTCTGTGACTAGTATTTGCTTAAAATTGAAATCGTAGTACTGTGTCAAAAAAATTAAATAGTATTATTAGAACAAAAGTAGGACACTTGTGCGTAGCAGCTATTGCCAGTTACGTATATATTGTAGTTTCATAAAAAATCGAACTGTGGGTTTATGAAAAGATCAAGGTCGGAACGTTATTCCGCGGGATCGCAATAGAGTAAGCTTAAATGTTTATACTATTTTTTGCGTAGACGCAGTCTTAGGCTTAGACTTAGGCGTAAGCTCATGTTTACGCTTAGGCTTAGGCTTTAGGCGTAAATGTAACCTCATTCTTACACTTAGGCTTTGGGTTAAGAATATGCTTAAACTGCTGTTATGTCTCTGTTCTATACATAGGCCGGACCGTGAATGCTTGGTATCTAAAATGACGAACTCTAGCCGGAGCAGTCTTGCGCTACAATTGGACTAAAATTTGAAGTTCACAGTTACGACTTTGGTTGAAAAGTTTTATAAGACCTAGTCAGGCCCGTAGCCAGCTCACCATGTTAGGGAGCTTAAAAAGTTTCCAGGATGGGCATACAACGGTTTTCAATGACGTACAAGGAAGGTATAAAAATTGTCTAGGGGGTGGGGGTAAAATTTTACCAGGGGGGCTGAGCCCCCCTGGCCCACACTTGGCTACACTCCTGGACCTAGTCACAGGCTGATGGCGCTTCCCGCACATTTAAATATCTTATGCGAACTGAAATCTTTTATTTTTTCAACAAATTTTGCTTTTGTTAAATTTTGTGCATGCTGCAGTTATAAACACGTAAAAATTGTGTATGCAATAGTGCATGCGAACTAACAGGATTGCATTTTATCATGTGTTTTTCTGTTGTTTTATATGTGTAAAATACGAGTTAGCGATGTAATGTGTTTCAACATTTAGCCGTATTTTGAGAGCGTGATGGGAACACTGGACTGAACGAGCGTCAATTCCATGCCAGAAGAGGCGTGTCTTGGGAGCACGGTGGAGCGTACAGTTTTAGCTCTCCAGTCTCAATATTATATATAATTTTGGCTGCCCCGTTTAATATTACTAGTCAACACAGTTGCACGAATGTGCAACTCTCATAATGTACTGGACGGACCGCTGGTTTTTAACATAAATGTAACCAAGACTAACTGACCACAGAACTTGGAAAAGTTGTGATATGCTATTTAAGGGTACTTCCTATGTGCACAAATTCTAGTTTGAACGATATTTACTGTCAGATTGAAACACTGCCCAAAATACGTATGTGGGGCGTTCTTGTGAGTCAACATTATATATATACGGAGATAACATTATGTATAATATTTACTGAGGGAGTCAAAACTATATATAGTATTGACTGGGGAGTTAATATTATAAACAATGTAATCTAGAATATAAACCTCCTTTTTTATAGACCCACCAGAAACCTGGACTCCCCTAAAAGTAACATGGGCCGTAAATTTCATTCCATTTGAATATAATTATGTGTGTATGTTTGTATATATGTTACAGAATATAGCTGTAATCCTTAGTTAAATATTAGTTCCGGCCAAATAACAGTATTCCACCAGTCTTTATTCCACATGCACTAAAGTTTACTATGGAGTCTGCAGATGTCCGGGTGCCACGAAATACTACGGAAACTTCGATTTCGGATTCCGAAGCCAATCCTAGCATAGTCCCTTTTATATCACATCGTCACTCTCACGTTCCCATGCCATTTGTATCTTCTGCATTCAAATATGCTGTTACGAAATTGCAAAGCTTAAAATCAAACAATATCAAATATTCAGAACATGAGACAACAACTATTGCGGATGGATGTCGTAGAAAATATTCTTCGGTACACAGGGCGGATACAAACAGGAAGTAGGGACGCATTGCGTCTCAAAATACACAGGGGGGAGGGCGACAATACACTGCAAAAAATGGTAAGTCAAATTGACTCTCTACGAAATAGGCTTTTCCGGACTACACAAACCGAGTCATATTCGACTCACCGAGCGAATCATTGAGTCGAATTTGACTCTGGAATTTTGACTCAGTTTGCGTAGTCCGGAAAAGCATATTTCAGAGAGAGTCAATTTGATTCACCATTTTTTGCAGTGTAGACGATTTTATAGACTTTATCTGGTAGTATCTAAAAGCAATTTTATCACTTTGTACGCTATTAGAAATGTTAAGATGAAATTATACCATCCTAAAGTGAAATTTTGGCTAAGCAAAGTAACAGGATTATGGCTGAGTTTGTGAAATCTTACTTAAGTATAAACTTAAGTAATAAATAACCAAAGTTTTAGTTTATATTAATAAAGTATTTAGGGTCTATAATGTCGGTTACTCCTGGTTGTTTGTGCCACTTCAATTTTGGTATGTGACTTAAGTATTTACGCTTTAAGGAATAATATATTGGTTAAGTGCTTATTAAATAAAGTATCAAGTTTTGTACTTAAGTAAGATTTCAGAAACCCATTCTGTCTTGGTTGAAAATTCAAGATAAGTCTGGCACCAACGAGCATATTCAAAATTTCATTTCGGAAGAATGTAAATTAAAAAGTTAATCACTAGAACGCAATTGGTCAATTTTTATTTTTTTCAATGTTTACCCATTTATACAATCTTTGAGACAATTTTGGGGTGTTCATCTATCACTATTTGGGCTCATGTATACGTTCTTTACAGGAACGTCTTGGAAAACGGACCGGCGATAATGGCAACTCTGTTATGGAGACAGATGCACTTTTGACCACGAAAAAATATTCCGTCAACTCGACAGAGAAGCTTAACTCGTAAGTTGTTGCGCCGTTACTAATTAACCCTTTGTCACATGAATATTTTCTGTTTCTCCTGAGACCTACTTTTATGCTAGGATTCGAACTCCAGTGACTGGAGTGGGCGGCGTATACCATCACCACTCAGCTATATGAGATTGACGCTCGAGTGCGAGGGGGCTCTCACGTCTTGTGGTGATTTAGTACTTTGTATACGTGTTGCAATTGTTAAACACGGTGCGATATATATTATTTAACGTATATACACTGCGCTGAGTTGCCTATGGGCAACTCAATGTGAGAAGGGGCTAAAAGTAACGAATATTTTGCATAATAACATGCGTACACCAAGTCTACTCTGTCTTGTTTTTGTATTAACATTTAATCCATAACAGCTGATCTGTTAAACTTAGCGCAATTTTAGTAATTGGTTGTAACAAGAGTGGATAATGACCAGAGTGTGTAACTCTTGGGGTCCCACATGGTACAAAATGTACCACCGGGCGTTGTGTTTTTGGCCGACCCCCCATGTTTAGAGAGGGATTGCAATCACATGAATACCCTTAAAGTAAGCTATAAGGGGAGCATGTTGGACGCCGCATACATAAAGTGTCATGGCTCGCATCGGTTGTACCCCCCCTAAATAAGGGGGGAAGGGTAGGGCAAAAACGCGACGCGTGCCAGGTACATTCTTTTCTGCACAGAATGTGCCCAGTTGCACAATAGCAATTATCCACTCTTGGCTCTAATAAGCAGTTGCAATTGGCCCTGTGGTATCACAGGCCGGCGGTGTAGTGGGAAGCATGTTCGCATTACAACCTGGAGGTCCGGGTTCGATCCCTCACTGGTCCAGTATTTCGCCGACAGTTGCATAACAGTTTCCTATTTGCGCTTGGAACGAACGCTAATTAAAAGATGCACGCTTTGGCCATCCAGAAATGTTTCACCCCCGTTTGTAAGCCATATGAAATCGCCATGTGTTCCTGAAACTTTTTCCCCATATGGCTACTGGCTCATAGCCTGGCTTGTTTTACGTTTCCCACCGCTGTCTTTGTCTCTATCGAATGTTTGACAATACCTTGTTTGAGTGATTTAAGAATTGTTCCTGAAACTAATTTTTAGAGTAAATGTAAGGCTGTTGTACACTTCCCACATAGGCTTACGCTTAGGCTTAAACTTAGGCTTCACAAAAACTTAGCTTAGCTTAAGCCTCCGTATAAAGCGTTAAACTTTAACCTTAAATGTGGGGGAAAGTGTACAAAAGCCAACTGCAATTCTTTATCGTAGAGCAACAATGACAATGATGTTATTTCTAAGAAGTCAAATTGCTGCCGGATCACTGGCGTTGGGTATGTCCTTTAGTGCCGGAGGCCTCTACGTAAGTCACTTGCCCCCCCGTCAATGGGGTTTAAAAAATTGTATTTCTGTTATTAATGTTTATATGCTTGGCTGATACGGCCAATGTATAGAACAGAGTCGTAACAGCAGTATAAGTAGATTGCAAACGGTTAGTCTAAGCCTGAGCAAAATAAAAAAATAGTCTAAAGTTTAACCTTACTCTATTCCAGAGCTGTAGAAAACTGTTTCGCAACTGATCTTTACATGGGCCACTGTAAACAAAATGTAAAATCTTCATACAAGTGGCCAATGCTGCATTGATAGGCACGGACGCACCTGTTGGCCCAAAACAAGGACGAGGACCCACATACGCTGAGGCGCAATATAGAATGGTCCAAGACGCTTCGTGAGCGAAGCAAGCGAGAAGACCATTGCAAGATTAATAAGTTGTTAGCTACTGTAGTGACTAAAATAACAGGGGGAACTGATATTTATTTGTCCTCTTCAGAGGGTACCCCCAGTTATTCGGTTACGAACCGTTATTTATTTTTAACCCACCCTCCGCCGCCCTTTCTGATATATATTCGGTATTTCAATCATCCGACGAATTAAACGTTTATTTGTCTTGTATCAAAAGCTTGAGCGATAATGCAAAGTTATACATACGAATGTACTTTCAAAACGTAAGTATGCTTTAAAACTTCGAACTCAAATTGATTTGGTCTGGATTCATTTATGCGCTACATTTAGGGATAATTGACATTTATGGACTCTAATTAGGGTTTAGGGACTCCATCCGCTTACGGAGTCTAGGATCACCGCAAGGGATCTTGCCATGTTTTATGAAATTGTGCGCGTTATTTTATGAAAAATATTTTGATTTAAAAACCGATAGCGTGGTTTTTGTGCCCCTCGGCTTCTGCCTCACTGAAGCTTGTTTGAAAAAACATCAAATGCCTTTCTCTAACGTACTTGTGCAAACGCTGTGAAAATATTTATTTTTTTTGTCAATTTCTCAATTTGAAATCTACTTTATAAGATCTCGAACACGCCCTTGAACTATTTTGCTAAGCATAGGTTATGAATGTTTTATACCTGTGCTTGCTAAGATTTCGGTCTTTGACAAAAAATATACAACTTTGCTGATTATGTGATACATTTAATCTTATTAATCTTTTACTGACTGTTTTAACACAGTCGTGAAAAAATGTTCATCGCAACGATTTTTATACCACTGCGAGCGCAAGCGTAAATCCATTTGTAAGCCAGAGCTGCCGTAGGTTTTAGGAAAATGCTCCAACGTTGTGCAGACGGTCCTTTATCCAGACGGCCATAGCTTTTGTAGAAAAAGTTATCCGGCCACCGCCGGACCGTCCGGACCGCCGACGACTGTCATGTAAGTATAAGCGTAACGACGTATGAATAGAACAGGACCGGAACAGAGTAATAAAAGCGTATTCCTAAGCGTAAGTCTAGGCCTAAGCGTAAGGATGAGCTTATGCCTAAGCCTATGCCTAAGTCTAAGCCAAAGTTTAAGCCAAAGCCATTGTGATCCTGCAGCAAAACGTTCCTGGCTTGTTGTATACATTTTCCAGCTTTTAACGCTCTTAAATTATAAAAAAAAATAAATTTGTTTTCAGTTTTTTTTGTTCTAAATTTTAGAATTTTGATTGTTATAAACTTCAGGCATCTCTGATATCATGCATTCCGGTCTGCTTAATCAATATCGTATTTGGTTTGTCTTTGGTGCAATGTGCCGAATATATGTGTTTAAAAACAGGCAAACGCGCTTTAGATTATGCTCATTTATGTAAAGCAGCGACCGATTATGGACCTGTTCGATTTAGAAGGCATTCCAAAAAAGCACTGTAAGAGCGTGGGCATTCAAAGCCGGGGACATTAGTTGCGCCGAGCCCACTAACTCGGATAGTCGTACACCAAAGTGACTGGATTATATTTAGGGATTTGGGCAAGTTTTTTAATTTGTATGTTCACCTTGAAATTATTTGATGGGAATTCAGTTAAAAGTTTCTCTGAATCCAAACGCGAGTCATAATTTAAATGTTCAGAGTACAGTTGAAATTTAGTTTGTTTTAAATGTAATTTTTGTTTGTGTTTGTTGATTGTTTTTCAGTGACCGGCAGTTGTTTTTTGAAAATATTTAAATTTCATTAAGCAATCAAAATCAATTTATTTTCATTTCAGGTATTTTTGCAATTTTATAATCACCGTTTATCAATTGGGTACTGCAACGCTGCAAATGACGTTCGCAGTTTGGAATATACAAAATGTAAAGTTAGCAATCGCTCGTACTTTTAACTGCACTGTAAATTTCAGTGAGTTGATTTTAACTCAGAATGAGTTGAATCACTCAGTCTGAGATAGGGCTATCAGAACTCAGAATTTTGAGTTGATTCAATTCATTCTTAGTTAATTAAACAACTCACCCAGAGTCAACTCAACTCAGAGTGAGAATCAACTTAACTCAGAGTGAGTTAACGTTTACTGATATTAATTCAGAAATAACCAATTCGCTTTGTGAATTGATTAATCAACTCATTGGAATTTACCGTGTGTGTATAGCATCTGTCACCAGTTAGAGATTAATATCGTTTGTTTTCACTTTATCTCAATTTATCATTCTTTATATTTTTTGCTAGACCTAATGAAAAGTGGGATTGGAATTTTTCATTTCACACCACCCAGAAAGGGTCCAGACAAGAGGTATAATTTTTCATTGACCAGCTTTACCAGCATAAAACTTATAAAAATACTTGGTAATAATTTATACTAGTCATCCGGTTTTGCGCAAAAGTTAGCGAATACACAACAATCTACATGCAAATTATTTTTGACACAACAATCTCGTTTCTATTCTACGAAAATGTTGTAAAATAAAGTGATGCTGCAAGGTTGCCCAAAAATACGTATGTGCGGTATTCCAGCTTTGCCTTATCATAACAGTCACATACAATTTAGGAAATAGAAAAATTGAAAACAGTTGTCGTGGACGCAAGAAAAAATTTTACAGACCGAGAATTTGTTCAAATTTTGTCAAAAAATATGGTTTTAAATTTAGTCTGTTTTCAGATAATCATAGCCGCCAACGATATATGGCATCCGTCGGTTCGTTTACTTTTGACTCTGGCGCTTCCTGCGTTCATTGCGTTATTTCAAATTTCAAATATTCAAATTTTAGCTATGATGTCAGCTACTGGCAACGTTGTATTCACTATCGCGTGTATAATTATTTCACAACAGTTGATTCGAGTAAGTCTAATGAGGACTACTAGCCAAAGAATTGGACCAGGAAATTTGTCCCTTCAACAATTATTTTGACAATAACCTAGAAATAATTTAATCTTATCATTAGTTTTTAGAGAATTTTTGTTTTAGCTTAAGCTTAGGCTTATTCTAAGATTTAGCGATGGGTCTTAACTTTATTCCCAACTCTAGGCTTAGGCGTAAACTTTAGACTTTGACATAAACTGCTGTTCTAATTTATACATAAGCTTTCGTTTAAGCTTAGCCCCGAACTTTAGGCTTTGTCCGGGGTTAAATTATAAGCCTTTATATCTTGACTTCTCTTAAGACATAGACATATGAGATTAGATCTTAGGCTTTAGATTTAGGCGTAAATTTAGACTTAGGCATAAACTTAGGCTTATGTTTAAACTTAGTTTTTAGACAATGGCAAAAATCTGGGAATAGGTTTATTTTATCCACGTTATGTTATGGTAACACTGTTCTTGATTAATCTTGGTCATTTTTTCTATTAATATTAGTGATTCCTTGTTCACCGTAAGTTCCAGTGAGTTGATTTTAACTCAAAAATAGTTCACTCAGTCTGAGTTAGGACTATCACAACTCAAATTTGTGAGTTTTTTCAACTCATTCTGAATTAAGTTATCAACTTATTCTGAGTTAACTCACCAACTAACCCGGAATCAAATCAACTGAGAGTGAAAATCAACTCAACTCCGAGTAAGTTAATGCTTACTGTTGTGACCCGAATAAGAGGGGGACTGATATTTATTTGGCCTCTCCAGAGGGAACCACCATTTATTCAATTACGGACGGGTATTTATTTTTAACCCACGCTCCGCCACCCTTTATTACTGACATATCCCATACTGTAATTATCCGTTGAATTAAACGTTTGTCTTGTATCAAACGCTTGTGCGATAATGCAAAGTTATATTAAGGTATGTGCTTTCAAACCTTATATGCTTTAAAGTTACAAAGTCAACTTTATTTGGGTCTTGACTTTTATAAACTCTAATTAGGGTTTAGGGACTCTATCCGCTTGCGGACTCTTGTTAGGGGTACGGATCCTATTGTTTGGGATTCAAAATAGGGACCGCTCTTTATTGCCCCCTCTTATTCGGGTCACTACAGTACTGTTATAAGCTTAGAAATAACTAACTCGTTAGATGATTTGATTAGTCAACTCATTGGTATTTACAAAGCCGCGATCATCGGAAAAAAATTTATTCATCATTCAAATCTACTTTGGCACATTGCTATTTTGTTTTAGCTACCAAACAGCTTAGATAAAATTGACTCAGCAACAAATGTTTTCGGTCTTACAATTGCTATTACTTCGTTGATTTATTGTTACGAGGGCCAGAATATGGTAGGTTACATCAAAACGTAGCCACCTGCTACGAGGAATCAGTCAGGTATCGGGAACGAATTATACTGGAAACCCTTGTTTCACATATGAACAACTTAACGCATACGGTGTACCCAAACTAACTCATGGTAGAGCATAAAATATTAAATACACAATGCACAGTGTTTTACAATTATTACCAGGGTACATAAATTGACCGCTCGGGATCGAGTGTCAATCATTTATGGTAACGGTGGCTCAGTAAGGTCTAAAGTTGGAATATTAGGTGGAAATTAAATCTCGGATCAAATAAACTAAAGTATTTATGTGAGCAAACGCCAATAATTGTTAGGAACATACTTAGGTGTAGCACTTAACTAGGCTAATGTACTTTACCTGTTCTAGATTAAGGGTTTAAGTAAGTAATATTTCAGAAACTCAGCCAGGGCAACTGTTTGGTACATCAACCTCTCTTAAGTAATTTCAGATTCATTCGTTTCCCAATAAGGCCCGCCGCCATCTCACCTTGCTGGGGGGTGGCGGGCTAAAAATTCTCCAGAAATGGCATACAAAGGTTGTCCATGACTTACCAGCAAGGTTGGACGATTTTTCAGGGGGACCAAAATATTTCCAGAGGTTTTCTGGTCCCTCTGGTCCTCCTTGGCTACGAGGAACCCATTTTTTGTCCAAAAGCAAACAAATTTGATATGTTTAAATAGAGCATTGAAATACTTAGCTAATACCTACTTTAGAACCAATCAGCATGAGTTTAGTATTTTTAGATTCTACCATTACTCAATCAAATGTCCGATAGAAAAGCAATGGCAGGATTCAACGGCGTACTTTCGACAAGTACCATAATTATGGGGGCATGGTTTGCATTCAGTGGCTTCTTTTCGTATCTCAAATTTGGTAACCATCTCCAATCTGTGGTTACGTTGAATTTTCCTAACGAACCGTAAGTTTCCAACTGCTTTACCACCACTTGAACCACATAGTAAACATACGCTTGAAGAATACAATCGGAAAAACTTGAGATTAAATTGTAAATGTTACTGCACCGTATGCCAGGTATCCCCCTAAATAAGATAGGGTAGGGCAAAAACGAAATGTGCACCGGGCTCAATCTTTTGTACTCAGAACGTACACAGTTTCACACTCCTGTTATTATCCACTCTTGACACAACGGAACGGATTAGACTTTCTTACTTTTACTCGATATAACATTCTTTTGTACACAGAATGTACCCAGTTATACATTCTTATCATTATCCACTCTTCATACAGTAAAACGGCTAGGAATTTCTTACTTTTCCTCGATATTTCTGGTGATTTCAGGTTGTGGTTAGTGGTCAAGTTTTGCATTGCAATTGCAGTTTTTATTAGTTATCCAATACAGCTGTACGTTATTATGGAAGCATTATGGCATCCGATCCAACGAAAATTTCTCTATAGATGGCCGAAGTGGATTTGTTGGTTCGAAAAGTTGTTTCGCGTATGCTTGGTGGTGGTCACTTGTAAGTTCTAACGTGCCTCTAAGCCGAATCAGCCCAGTGGTCAACTCAATTATGTTTTTTCATAATTCAGGGCGAAGTAAAATGGTTTAAAGAGGGAAAACTAAATTTTCTTAGCAAGTAAACAGAGAAACCTCCTGGCTGTCTTGATCCAGAGCGAAAGGAGTGGGATCAGGGGTCAAAACTGCCCTTTGAGATGATTTTTGAACAATGATTTTTAGATACATTTTCAGTTTGCAACACAACAAGTCCTACCCGTTCGGTGATTTTATGAAACATAAAACAACTTCGTTTCCAAAATCTTAGCCTACGCACATCGCCTTGATTACAATGATGAGGGGGTTGTGGGTAAAGCAAAACTTAGTCACTGTCAAATTGTATTAAAATTTGACCTCAGTTGTGGTCAGAATTTATACTGAAATAATTTGCACCAATCATCGATTGTTAATAATATTTTGGATTGTTTAAAAAACAAATTTGATTCCAAGTTTGCGCTCGAGGTAAGTATTCCCAAACTAATCAAGTGTAAAACCCAAAACGTATGCTTGAGATATCCGACATCCGAATACGCGACACCGGAACTTCACCCGGATCAAAATTTCTGTTGGAACAGGAGTAAAAAATTATTTGCAATATATGGTTGCAATACTCTGCACTGAACGTACTCTGATGCATACTCTTGTCTGAGACAATGCATTTATTCACTAATGGTGAACGATTAACATTGGATGATAGTAGTTTTTGCAACTGACGAATAGCAGCAACCTGTTTCTTCAATGCAGTGGGACTCAAAAATTTGGATGGTAACGACATCGAAATTAAAATACGCTGCAAAAAATGGTGTGTCAAATTGACTCTCTCCGAAATAAGCTTTTCCGGACTACATAAACTGAGTCAAATTCGACCCACCCGAGTCGCTCAGTGAGTCAAACTTAACTCAGTTTGTGTAGTCCCGAAAAGCCTATTTCTGAGAGAGTCAATTTGACACACCATTTTTTGCAGTGTAGTTCTATATAAAAATGGAACCAGCAGATCAGTAACAGTTATAAAATAGGCAGCATCTTATACCAAAAAAGCTTGAACTGCCGTCTGCGACCCGCCGCCTCGCCTATCGGTGAGGTCCTGTTTGATTATCTCTGCCCAAAATTTTCAACCTGCCATAACTAACAAATATAAATCCCTAAGAGTTAGAGAGCTTTGCGTCATACCACCTCTTAGCAACCACTATTATCTTAAAATTGACAATTGTTACAAGCTGTATCAAACAGCTTAGATATACAAATTTAAAATACAACCACATATTTTACAATATTTGAATGGTATAAAGTACCGTTAAGCTTCACTGAATCTTTTCAAATTAATTTCGAATGCATTTTTTAGTTTTGCAACAACAAATTTGTAGATTTTCTCTTTTCGTCGCGTTCACTTGGTAAAATGGGAATACGGCATGATGTCATACCTTAAATTATTTCTACATTCTTATATAATCGCCGCAGGGGTCTGCACAGTAAGCACAGCAGATTGAGCTTTTCTACTGCCATAGAAATATATAATATATCTATCTAAACAATCTCTCTAAAAACTTAAACTTAATTTATAGCTCCATTAAACTTGAATATCAGTTTAAGTAAAACTTAAATGGCTGGACAGACTAACTGAACTAGAATTTTAAGTTTTACTTATACTAACAGATTTTTAAGTTTAACACGATTTTAAGTAAACTTATTTTTAGTTTAAGCAACAAGTGCAGCCCAGATATTATCTGTATCTAAGAGTTCATTATAGTTTAGTTAAACTGAAAATATGTAAGATTTTAAATGAGTTCAAGCGTAAACCTACATGTTAGTTTAGTTTATCTAGAAAGTTAGCTCAATGCTGCTGGATTAGCTGTGCAGATCCTGTAGATAAATTGCATTGATAAAATGGCTTTTATAAAATTAATATATCGCATGCATTACGTATTTGAAACTCTATTTTCAACCAAGTTTGAACTGAACACTCCAAAACACCAGAAAATATTTAAGACAACAGAAACAACAACTGGAAATAAAATTGAATCTGATTGGTGCATGCAAAAGCAAAACTGCTCATTTTCGTTGCAATATTATTGGTTGAAAGTGAAAGTTAATTTCAAATTCTTGTTGTTGTTTGGAGACGGTGTAAACAAAACCACTTGGAGGTTTACGATAGCGCAGTTGCCAACAAGGACAAATAGGTGTTCAACACCACCACTTATATTTAAAAATATGTTTTCAATGAGTTTTTCAGATGTAATTGCGATGTTTGTACCGAAACTCGAGCTTTTGATGAGTATGACAGGATCTGTGAGCGGTGTATTTATCGCTTTAATATTTCCACCAATGCTGGACTTGGTCATATTTTCCCCGGAGCGAAGCGGTTGGTCCCTGTGGTATTATGTGCTCAGAGATATCGCTGTACTTGTCATAGGAGTATTTTTACTGACGTATGGTACGTACGCGACTTTGGTGGAAATTGTGAACAGTACTTAAAAATTTGAATTTTAGAAAAAAAAACTAAAAAATTTAAGTTGTTTTTTATATTAAGAAACATGTTTTGCAAGCGTTGAACATCGTGGTCAATGTGAAGAACAAAGGTGGAACAGTATTATAAGCATATTCCTATATTCCTAAGCCTAAGCCTAGGCCTAAGCGTAAGAATGAGCATATTCCGAAGCCTAAGCCTAAGCGTAATCCTAAGCCAAGCAAAAAATTAGTCTAAACCTAAGCTTGCTCTTTTCTAGTCCCGCAGCAAAACATTCCGCCCCTGATCTTTACATGTGCTAATTTCGTGATGGGCATCGGATATTCTTTTCATATCCAGATATCTATCAATTATTGCCATGGAAGTGCGAAATGTTATGTTTAGAATGTTTCTTTTCGGATGCGTATCCGAATTTTTTTCATGAAATGATGACCGGATATTTGGTGCCCATTTATCATGCTTATGCCAGTTTTATGCATATCATATACGTATATGGTTGATAGTTGCATAACATGCTTACCTGCAGCAAATATGTCGACATTTACTCGATGATGAATGGCGCGAAATTCTAATTTTGGTGGGAAAATTCAAATTTTAGCTTGAAAATTCAAAGTTAAGCCTGAAATTCAAAATTTTCGGTAAATTCTATTTTTGGCGCAAGAGAAAACACGTTGTCTAAATATCCTATCATTTTTCAAACATGTCCTAAGAATAGACTGCAATGAAACAACATTCTAGCTAAATAGCGTCAAAATAATTACTTGGTGATTAAAATAGCTGTAAATTTTATTGCTACTTTCCAATAATGAAACATGGACATTTTTTGACATTGGCGAGCGCAGTATAACCTGGATGGTGCATTACTTTAAGGGGCATCCAGGTTTCTGGTGGGTCTACTAATAAAGAGTAGGTTTAGATTCTAGATTACATATTTTTGTTTAGGCTTAGGCTTAGGCTAAAGAATACGCTTAATATACTGTTACGCTCGTTAAAGTAACATTGGCCACAAATCTTTTGGCCGTGGTATATATAGAACAGGGCTGTAACAGTAGTATACGAATATTCCTAAGCATGATCTTAAGCAAAAAAATTAATCTAAAGCTTGAGTTTATTGCAGTCTAGCAGGAAAACGTTTCGCCCCTGATCTTTACGTGGGCCAATTTTTTGAAAAACTATGAGCCCGTCACTGTGCTAGCAACGTTTGAACCAGAAATAAAGGTATATAGCATATTTAGCTGTTTTATGTGAAATTTTTGAAAATAATTTGCACAAAATACAGTCAAAATGCCATGGCAGCCAAACTTGACAAATTTACACAAAATTAGCTTCGTTTAGTAAATTTTAGCAAAATCTTTACTTCAGCAGTGTTTATAAATGCAAAATCTAGCGAAATTGAGCCGTGATTTGAAATAGCTCAAATATGAATATATCTTGGAGGCTGACGATGTCTTTGGCCAATGTTACTTTAAGGGGCGTCCAGGTTTCTGGTGGGTGCGTAAAAAAGTAGGTTTGGATTCTAGATTACATTTTTTGCTTAGGTTTAGGTTTAGACTTAGGCTTAGGCTTAGGCTTAGGCTTAGGAATACGCTTTTAATCTGCTGTTACGCCCCTTAAAGTAACGTTGGCCATATGTTTTAAGGATCAGCATGCATAAGTATTCTCAAATGACAATCGCACATATTAACAGTTTGAAAAACGGCAAACAACGGCAGTGTACACAAAATTGAAAGCGAAACGTAGCTCTGTACATGTCAGCTTGGCTTCAGTGTTTTGCAGTATTCAAAATTTTGACACGAACCTATCAACGACTGGTGATTGATGCTCACTGTAGAGCAAATAAAATATTTTGTAGCAGATTTAAAATGCAATGGAAAACTAGAAGAAATTTTAAAAAATAAATAAAAACTGCTTTTTTTGCCTCGGAAATCAATAACAGGAAATTTGCATACAAGGGATAGAACTCCGATTGGAAGAGGGCGAGGGCGTACGTTCATGGCCACTCCTCTCCGTCAAAAATTTTTGGTAAAAAATGACGTAAGGTCCCTAATGTTATGTGTCTAACTACAAGTTAATTCTGTAAACGTCCTATGTTAATATATTAAAATTGTCGCCTATTCACATTGCACCTCTAATAAAACGATCACAGTCCGCCAAATTACGGTACGGTTCAGCTTCCTTGTTGACGTCTTCGCTGCCCCAAAAGTGGTATTTAAGAAGGTTCTTGTGTTGTATCCGACAATTTAATATGATTTTGAACGTTTAGCGAACCTTCCGTCCTGAAATCCTAAAAGTGTAGCAGCGCCTTTGTGTGTCGCACTTCCATTTGTGTACTGTTTCATATATCTATTGGCCGATGTATAGAACAGGGCCGGATCGTTTTCTGGAGGGGCTATAATAGAGTCAGTTTAAGCTTTTGACTAATTTTTTGCAGGCACGCAGGCAGGCTAGGCTAGGTTAGGAATAGGCCCCCCGTTAGGCTTAGGCTTAGGCTTAGAAATATGCTCATACTACTGTTCCGGCCCTGTTCTATACATGGGCCGATCTATTGATTTATTTCAAAGATAACTTAAAACGATTTAGATACGTAACGCTTTTCGTTCGCTTCGGTCATGAGGTTGTTTTCAAAATATTTGAAATATAAAAAACATTTGGCAAGATTAGATCTGTTCGTTAACTATTGCATTATGTGATGATACGATTTCACTGTGTTTCTGAGAAATTCATTTGCTGTATGTCTCAAAAAGTATTGCGGCAGTTTCGCTACCGCGATTTTATGGTTTCGTATATAATTCAAATCCTATGTGGCATCTTTGGTGTTGCGTTTTCATCACCGGTTATACATGGGCCCTGTCAGCCGTTCCTGGATCTGCCACAGGCGTGTAGCCCCCTCACCTTGCTAAGGGGGGGCTAAAAAATTTTCAGGAGGAACATTGAAGGGTTTTTGAGTACTTTACAAGCAAGGTTAAAAATTTTCCAGGAGGGGTGCTGAACACCCCCATGGACCCCTCTTTGCTACGGGTCCGATCTGCCGCTGCGACTATGCGCATTTCAGCGGGGTACATACCAAACCGGAACATTCAACCTGGCAGCGTGAGGTTGGGCACAGATGCCGTCCAATGTCTAAGCTAAAAATTATATCAAACAATGCTAAAACTTATTAATTTGACACAAGTAAAGTGAACGCCTTTCAGCCTGTTACGTCCTTACCCTCCGGTTATATATCACGTTGACCCTGAACGCTTGATACCTCTGGGTCTGAATACTAGACACAATTGAATCTAACCGTTTTTCTAATCACATTTTCGCAACGATTCTTTTCCGTCATTTTTACTAAATTTGTTATGCCAAAAACGTCAAAAACAATTCGAATTTATGCCCGTTGTTTGATTTTTTGCGAAATAAAGTGGTTTCGAGTCTGATTCAGGTATATGCGAAGGCGGTTAACCCTGGCAAGCTCTCACTGTATTCAAGATAGCTACAGCGGCACAATACTTGTCGTGTGGCGTCGTCCGGTGCTGTTTGTCAGGGTCCGTCACTATACGGCATCGATGTAATTCGCATACGATACGACACGGGGACGTACGGTCACGAATGGCACCAGACGGTGACGGGCGGCGTCGGACGGTGAGACGGTGCCGGGTGACCACAAAGGTACACCGCCAACCTTAGTTTGAGTCAACGTTTGACTTGTGTCGATTTCAACCATAATAAATAAGTGTACGGCAGTCTTTATTATAATTAATTGCAGATTTTTTGAACAGTTGTCCAATAACCACCTGAGGATCAGACGGTTCATACGTCAGTTGAGTATACATAAAATACGTAAACTTTACCAAATTCGAACCTCACCATTCAAGAGTTTTAAGCTTAATACAGAACGCATCGTCATCTGGTGATAAATGCTAAACACAGCTGAGAATACAGGGCACAGCTTTTTTCATTTATTTACATTTTGATTTTCGTATTATACAAAATTCTACTTCACACTAAATCAGTCGCCTTGGCTTCATCATACTATTCACCTCCGGTTACGTCTTGGCCTTCAAATAATGTAAACGGTCAACATTTCAGATGTAACCAAAACACATTTAAATCTTTGTTTTCATTTGGCAAAGTTCAGTTTAAACTATAATTTCCACCCACAAAATTGATAATTCAATCGAGTTATCGCCGAATCAAATGCAGATATCAGTTAGGAAAGTCAATCAGTGCAAAGCCGTTGGCAGGCGCACTTCCTGTCATGTGCCCGCATTTGTGTGCGTTGATCTGTTCGTCATGCATGGCTTAAATTTGAAAAACAATCATACAAAACAGTTTTTCGTACATTTTTGACCGTGAAAATATCATGTTTAATCGCTTTGTCTTTAAACTCACCGCTGTTGTACCAATTTCGACAGCTTTGCAATTCTTACTCGAAATATCTGATGAGATGATAACCTCATTTTTAACAGATTTTATGACCCATGTATACTACAGAGTCGGATCGTTTTCCGGAGGAGCTATAATAGAGTCAGTTTAAGCTTTAGACTAATTTTTTGTTTAGGCTTAGGCTTAGGCTTAGGCTTAGAAATAGGCTCATCCATACGCATAGGCTTAGGCTTAGGCTTAGGCTTAGGAATATGCTGATACTACTGTGCCGGCCCTGTTCTATACATGGGCCGATTTTATGATAGTTTCTGGGATTTGGATGCTTAAAAGTCAACGCAAATATTCTCACTACGCTTGCATGTGCAAAAACCTTTAAATCTGGTTATTTACCCCCGAAATGGTATCGTGTTGCCTCCCAATTATCCAATAGATGTCTAAGTCGTAGATATGTGCCAAAAATCACCCTCAGAGTAAGACCGTGGGATTTGATTCGTAACTTAGGCCTTAAATACTTGACTAAAAATTGTAAGTGGACTTATTTTGCTAATTTAATAAAAGTAGGCATATTTAGGTTAAGCTTGGGAAAGCCTGTACCTTGCCTGCCTTGCGCTACTCGTATTGTAACCTTAAAACACCTTATAGCCTAAAACCCAGCAAAATTCCCAATCTAAAAATATAAATTAGAAATCGGCTACCCAGCGGCTATACTTTATAGGCGTGATTTTCACCTACACTGCAAAAAATGGTGAGTCAAATTGAGTCGCTCCCAAATAGGCTATACGGGACTATACAAGCAGAGTCACATTCGTCTCCGCCAGAGTCAAATTCGACTCACTGAGAGACGGACGTTTGACTCTGGCGGAGTTGAATATGACTCAGGTTAGGTAGTCCCGTTGAGCCTATTTTGAAAAGAATAAATTTGACTGACCATTTTTTGCAGTGTAAGATTAATTCATTTTTTATTTTGCAAATAATTATTTTCCAACATTTACCAGAAACAAATGCCTGAGGGCAGAGCGTTGGTGCCAGTTCATTTCAAAACTATTAAACATTGTCTTCTTTATTTTTATAAAAAGATTAAGTTTTTATATTTTATTATCAAAAATGTTGAAAAAATGTGCTAAAAAGTTGTGTAAAATTTTTACTTTTTGCCTAATCTATAAATAAAGTTTTAACACATTTGACGCAAACAACGCGGAACATTTTCAGGTTCTGGTTTGCATGAATGAAAAAATAAATCCGCAAACCAGAGGAAGGATTGGCTTGTACTTTATTAAGCAGTGTTATGCAATCACTTTGGCTACTAGCAGGGTGCAACCGGAGTTTAAAAATATTGGAGCCGGAGGTCAAGAAAAGTTATCGGAGCCGGAGCCGAAGGTCAAAAAACATTCCGAAGCCGGAACCGAGGCGAAATTTGGGCAATTATAACGATGTTTAATTTTGATAATTTTAGCAAATCTGTAATGTGTTGTTAAGTCGTTTGGTTTCACGCTCTTTTTTGCGACTTCTCGTTAACTCATTCCACAAAATTGTACCAAAAGTTAAAACGAAACACGAAAAACCCATAAAATTTGCAAAACTTTGCAAAACTTTACTACGGAGATTGCCGGAACCTCCGGCAATAATCCTGCCTGAGCCGGAGCCGAAACGCAATTTTCTGCCGAAGCCGGAGGCAGATCTTTGATGGCACCACGGCTACCAGAATTTATGTAAAATTTATTCGGTTTAACCAATGAAATTCCAAGCTTAAGCGAAAAATTTTCAGTTTACTATCTATAACCCCTTCTCACATTGAGTTGTCTGTAGGCAATTAAGCGCAATGTATATACGTTAAATAGTATATATCGCACCGTGTTTATCAATTGCAACACGTATACATAGTACTAAACACCACAAGACGTTAGAGTCCCCTCGGGCTCGAGCGTCAAGCTCCTATAGCTGAGTGGTGATGGTATACGCCTCCCACTCCAATCACTGGAGTTCGAATCCTAGCATAAAAGTAGGTCTCAGGAGAAATAGAAAATATTCATGTGAGAAAGGGTTAAATCCGTTGAAAATCACCCAAAACTTGGTTACTTAAACGTTTTGATTTCAATGAACAACTGCTTGATTGTAGAGACGTAATTTTAGGTTCAGCTAAATAGATTTTACCCTTGTTCAAAACGAACCTTAGTTAACAGGATAGAATATCTCAACAGGATTGCAACAGCTATGTATGTAAATTGTCACATGAAGTACACGTAAAGATTAGGAGCCGGCGTTTATTCCGCGGGACTGCAATAAAATAAGCTAAAACTTTAGACTAAACTTTTTTGCTTAAGCTTTTTAGGGTTAGGAATAGGCTTAAGTTGGTATATACTTTTGCTACTGTTCCGGCCCAGTTCTATACATTTGCGGTCTGATTGAAGAGATGCGACTTGAAACTCACAAACTGCCAGTTACTTTTTTTCTGGTTTTCGCGTAATGTTCGAGAAGCAGGAAGTCCGAAATCTCTGGAGTTATCAGCCTATTTGAAAATGTTGCCAATTGTAGTTGTACTCTCAAATGTGGGTAGCATCTATTACCAGTTTGCGACAGGCCTTGTAACTTAAGAACCAGTCAACTGTAAGTGTACACTTTTATCATCATTTTGCTATTAACCTTCATCTACGCTTATTGTTAATACTTCAGCAGATGCCACAGTTCGCTTGCTTGTAAACCTGTTGCTAACTGATAAGATACTGGGTGCTACTCGCAGATGGATTAATATACGACTCTTGAATTTAACTCAGGATATTCCAAGCAAACGTTATCGTAATCCCGTCCTTATTAATTTGTAGAATATATATTATACCACTTTCACATCCTTCAGATGGATTAATATGCGACTCTTGAATTTAACTCAGGATATTCCAAGCAAACGTTATCGTAATCCCGTCCTTATTAATTTGTAGAATATATATTATACCACTTTCACATCCTTCAATGAATTTCAGTAAAATATTGTGTCTGTTTAATAAATAAATGTTAGTAGCTGAGACAAATTGATTTAGGTCAAATATAAGAGAGACTAGGTGGAGCCAGGGACTCCGTTAACGCGTGGTTTTAGGGTTTGGTTTTTGTTTAGTTTTTAGATTGAAATATACATTAAGAGAGGCACAGCCACCTACAGACTCAGTTTAGTGTTGTTATCCTTATACTGAAAATCAGACAGCTCAACTGGTGCTGTGCCAAGCAGCAAACCCAAAATTTTAGTTCTGATGGCGATGTCTGCATACTAACACATGCTAATTAAATATCAAGTGCGGACCGTTTTTTTCGGCGGAACTGCAATAGAGTAAGCTTAAACTTTAGCCTTTTTTGCTAAGACTTAGCTTCGACAAAGAAACATACTTATACCACTCTTACGGCCCTGTTTATATTATGCTGGCCCAATATATGTGTATTTTAGAATTAACGTATTTTACATACACGTAAAATATGACAGTATCGTAAATCAGTATCCCCCTCGAACTGTAGTAAATAATGGTACTTTTAGCACCAAACGCCACAGACGCGACCCCTGATTGTCATTACGAAAAATATCCTGATACTACTTATCGAGTCGCCGTTGCGCTAATTATCACACCGATCGCAGCAATATTTGGTGTTATTGCAAACGCGTTTTCTATCGCTATATTTACATCGCACGAAATGCAAACTGCAAATAATTGCTTTTTACGTTGTTTAGCAATCGCCGACATTGGCGTTCTGGTATGCTCTGTGTTAGTATACAGCGTCGAAATTGCAGCTGAATATATGAATTGTGTTACGTTGTATTTTGTTTGGATTCATTATTTACGCGTCGTCTATCTGGCAAGCCATTTGTTCCACTTAACAGGAATTTATTTGACTTTTGGAGCTACCGTTGAACGTTGGGTGGCGGTGTCCACATCCGGCCGGTATAACATGATTTGTAGCCGGAGTAAGGTGTCAAAATTTTGTATCGCGATCGCTCTGCTTGCGTTAGCGATCGTGTTTCCAAAATATCTCGAAGTGGCGATTGCAGAAAATCCTCAGTGTCAAGGGTTTGCTCGGTATACGGTTGCACAATCAAAATTTGCACAAATGCAACATTTTGATTTAATTTACAACGTTTGGCTGTCGAAATTAATTTCGCTGCTGTTGCCTTTTGGAGTAGTGTTGGTGCTTAATATTGCAATTATACGAACGTTAGGGTTGTTGGGCAATCGGGAGTCTGGCGTGACCAGGGAGCGACTTGGAACGCTGCATCAGTTGGGACACATTCATCTTAAGGCGATGACGGGTTTGGCTGGAAATACGACAATTTGTGACGCGAAAACTGTTCAGTAAGTTTGAGTTTTTGGCCAATGTAGGGGCCGAACAGTATTATAAGCATATTCCTGAGCTTAAGCCTAAGCCAACCAAAAAAATTAGTCTAAAGCTTAAGCTTACTCTATTCCAGAACTGCAAAAAAACGTTTCGCTCTTGATCTTCACATGGGCCGAATGTTTTAAAATTTTGAAAAAGTAAGCAGCCAGTTTGCTTAAAAGCAAATAATTTGAAAAAATAAACTTTTTGTGTCAAAATTTCTTCGACTTTTAAACCAAAAATAATAATAAAAACTATTTATGTTTCCGATACAAATATTCAACCCAAGCATCAGTTATGCAAACTACTGACTCATATAAAATTTATCTTAAAAGCAAATAATTTTGAAAAACAAACTTTTTTGTCACAAATTCTTCGACTAAAAGCGAAAAATAATAAAAAAACTATTAATGTTTCTGCTACAATTTTCCTACGCAGGCAACGGATTCGAACTCGAAAACGGCAAGAAACTTACCTACTCGTGATCGCATCAACGACATTTCTCGCGTTTTCATCGCCTGAATTTACACTGACAATTATGGAGTACACATCGCGGCCGTTTTTGCTTGCCCATCGACGCTTTTACGGCCGAATGCGAGACGCAACAAATTTACTCACCGCAATCAATAGTTTTATCAATCCTACGATGTATTTGTTGTTTTGTCGCCAATTTCGACAAGCATGGTTGCACGTTATGCAACGTTGTATTGCTAAATTGCTAAATTGCACTTCAAAACAACAACAACAGCAACAGCATCAAGCACAGTATCACACCGTTTGCACTGATTATGAACCAGTTAAGCTGAAGACTTCAGTGACTAATGTTTGCGGATTTTTGTCTAAAAAGCGTGAAACTAAAATTGGTAAGAGTACAAGTTGTCCTATTGCAATTAACGGAAATAATGCAGTGCAGTTGTTGACGTCGCAATATTATCCGCTGGAAACAAGTGCAGTTTGAAAGCAGTGAACGCAGCCGAACGACATTTACGGACAGTAATTTTTGGTAAAGTGAAGTGTGGTGGTTAAAAGGCTTTTCTTCTACACTTTAAATTCCAGTGAGTTGATTTTAATTCATAAATGAGTGTCGAATCACAGAGTCTGAATTGGTACTGTATTGACCCGAATATGAGGGGGGTAATAAGAGGGGGTCCCAATTTCGAGTCCCAATCAATAGGAGTCCGTATCCCTAATAATAGTCCGTAAGCAGATAGAGTCCCGAAACAATAATTAGAGTCCATAAATGTCAATTATCCCTAAATGTAGCGCATAAATGACTCCAGGACCAAATAATTTGAGTTTGAAACTTTAATGCTTACTTAAAAAATTTTAAAAGTACATTCCTAAATGTATAACCTTGCATTATCGCTCAAGCTTTTTTATGCAAGGTAAAAACCGTTTAATTCAACGGATAGTTGCAATACCGGATATATATCAGTAAGGATGGGTGGAGCAGGGCTGGTTCAAAATAAATAACAGTCCGCAACCAATAACAAGGGGGGTACCCTCTGGAGAGGCCAAATAAATATCAGTCCCCCTCTTATTCGGGTCACTACAGTACTTTCGGAACTTAGAATACTAAGTTGTTTCAACTCGTTCTGAAATAATTAATCGACTCACACGGAATTAACTCAACTAAGAGCAAGAATTAATTCAACTCAAAACAAATTAGTGTTACTGATACTAAACTCAAAAAGTACTAATTCGCTAACTGACTTGATTAATCCACTTATTGGAATTTACAGTGCAAGGTATACACCGTATTAAATGGATCGCGAGAATTTCCTTTATTTTAATTTATAAACGGTGCCAAATCAGCAAATTCATTTAAATGCGTGTTTGATCCGCACGGTGTTCCATCGGTATTTAGTATTAGTGTTGTGCGATTATCATTGTTTCTATTGGCCGGCCGGCCAACGACCAATGGGATGTTTGACCGGCCAGCCGGCCAATATACAAATATTAAAAATTACCCAGCAATTTTATATTAATGGTATAATCGAAACTTTTCTATAAGCTATACCAATCATTTTATTCAAGCTTAATAATTCAGTAAGAAACGACCCTGTTTAGAAAGAAACGTTAACTAAGAACAAGTTCTGCAGTATCCCATAAGTTTTAATATAGAAGACAGTTTACCGCTCGCATTGTATTTAAATATTTTTATATACTACAACATCTATGCAAAATATTGCAGACCACTCTCGCTTCATGCAATTAATACGGCGAAACGTTTAATGACCAAAATAATGGTCTATGTTACCCTAAGGGCTGTTCTGGAATCACGCGACAACAAGCAGGAGTGTGCAGCGTAGGCAAACCCGCGATCAAAACACGCCTGCTTACGTATAAATGTATTTATACACAATGTACAGGGGCGTAGCCAAGAGGGTTTCGTGTATCAACTGTCCCCAGTTTTCTATTTTAATTTTTGCTGGAACAGCTAAAATTTCTAATACAGGAAGTATATATATCTGTGTTTTTGGTACTCTTTGTGTGAGAATCGCTTAGTGCGGGGCTTGAAGGCGGAAGCTCCCCCATCCTGCTAAGGATCTTTTGAAATCACAGTCGTTTAGGGGGCAGTATCCTAGTAAATATATAAATATACAATAACCATAACCGTAAATAGGGGTCTTCAGGTATCAACTCGACCCGTTTGGACTTAAAAATTTATTTTACTGTGTCCGGCTTGCCTACACCTAAAACTTTTGCGTGCAGCTCTATTTACATAACATCCATATATTTCTGACGTTTTGCGACAATGACTCCTTACCCATTCTGAAACTGTAGGCAAAACTAGTAGCTATGACAAACAAAACTTAAACCTAAACTAACTTTATTTAAGTTGAACCTTGCTGTAAATCTTCTACTTTTCAACAACCTCCGTGATCGGTGAGAAAACCTGGGATGACTGAATCCGTATTCCATTTATTGTTGCCGACAAATATTTATTTTTACTCCCGTGGATAATTTCGTTATATTTTTCTAAAAGGCAACGGAACCCAGATCATCTGAAGCGCTTTATTTCAGCACACGAGCTGTCTAAAGTACAGCTGCAACCAAAGTAGTTTCAACTAGTGATTCAATCTTAGCGTAGACCATACTGATAACAGTAGACAACATTTCAGATTTCAGCTGAAAGTTTATGTATCGAAATCTAAATATGATTAAAAATATTAAATTAATGCTGTCACAATGTATTAGTGTCTTGAAAGGTATGAAAGCTTCACTGTAGTGACCCGAATAACACGTAGGATACCTTCGTACCGCCTGTAAAGGCAAAATAAATATCAAGCACACCCCTTCTTTGATCACTGCAGTAAACATTTTCAAAATACCTATCCTAATTACGTAACAAATTCGCTGGATGGCTTAAAAAAATTTATACAAAAATATGAAAAATTTCACCACCAATATTGATTGAACCTTTTCTCGCAAAGTAGCTGCCTTCAGAAATGAGCGTAACACCTGTCAACAGTTAAGTATTTGTTTTCAAACATTGGAACTGTGTTATACTGGACTGGCAAAACATATATACATTACACACGAAGGTGGTCATAACCAGATTGAAAATGGATGCGTACTATTGCAAATTTTGCACTCATTATTCGCTTGAAAGTTTCAATATCTACGACCAACTGGTGATTGGTGCTACACACATTATTGAAAATAGCCAATTAACACTCATAATCTGATCTTTGGCCGGAAGTAGCAATATATTGCAAATATTGGCTAAAATTACCTAATTAACCATCATTTTTACTACCTAATTTCGCCTCACCTCCGGCTCTGGCTCCGGTATTTTTCACGTCCGGTTGCACTCCGCCAGTTGGTGATAGGTAGTGAAACTTTTGAACCAAAGCATGGCGGGGTTCAAAACTCATCTCACATTTTTGGCATTTGATTTATCTTACACCTGCACAAAGTCCGAGATCCGAAATTGCAGAGGTTGATCAAATTGAAAACCTATCGCTAACTGATGATAGATGCTATTCGCATATGAGAATACGGAGCCTGGAAAAATCTGTAGCGCTAGCAATCAACCGGACAAAGTGGGCAAGCCATGGCTGCTCTGGTTCTTGGTCCGTGCCTGTTTTTTTGTAAATCGCCATTTTGTAGGTATGCTTTATTGATATATTCACAACGTAACACAAATATAATACCATTCACCATTAGGCTTTTTTGAAATTTCTGCATTTTTCTCGATTCCCTTATTCAACCGACTGACGTCGTTTTGATTTCGTTGAAAATTGCACATTGTATTTGGTTTCATATGAACTGCACTTCGTGACTGAGATATATTTACTCTATTAACCGCCCCGCTTTCAGAACTAGCCCCAGTTGACCGATAGCTCTGTTCGCAGGGGTACTTTAATTCTTTAGGTGTTGTCCCCTTTCGATACTTTGAGCTCTGCGTTGCGCAGGTATTGCTAATTTTTCGCATAATATACACGTCGTTTGCGTTCGCGCACACCATTGCGTTATGATTTGTAATTTGGAGCTGATTGCTAATTTCACAATTGTAAATTGCACAATTAGCACAATTGCACGTATTGCTAATTGTACCATTAGCGACTGCGTTCGGCAATTCGTCGCATGCAGGCTGCGGGTGAATTGTATATTTTTGACCAGGACTAGTTTTGGTAATAGTTTTCGGTACCAGTGTCGACGTATTGCGATTTTGTTCACCAAATCGTTGAAACGTTTCTGGCATTTTTGTCATGAATTCTGTTTTAGTCTTCTTGGACGCGCAAACATTCGTCACATGTTCCGCTGGTGCAATAATTGCGGCACTATTGTCACATTTGTAACAAATTCGTCCTCTTAACGCAGTCCAGCTCACCTTTCGGCATGTACCAGTCAGTTTCGGTGGCTGTGGTGACTGAGTTGAGTCGAAATTTTTACTCGAACGCTGATCTTTTTGAGGATCACGCACTCGGGTTAGAATACTGATAGGACTGCTTTGGCATGACGGACTTTTCAACGACAGTAACGGACTGTTGACTATAACACACCATGGACTAAACGCCCTAATCCATATACGACTCCACGCACGCCTAAATTGCCGACTGAATATTAAATACATTGAAGGATTAATAAAACTATTAATAATTGTAAGTAAATTTGTTGTGTCACGCATTTGGCCATAAAACATTGGGTTCGCTTCTAAAAACGGCAGCGACGTATATTCAAGGATGGTAAGGGTGAATTCAGGTGTGGAACAAGCGAGAAATGTTGTCGACGCTATGACAAGCAGGTACGTTTCTTGACGTTTTCGTGCTTGCGCACGGCGTCTAAAATTTACAATTTAACTATTAAAGATTGAACGACAAGTGTAATGCGTCACTAAATCTGTTGCGTCGTTGTTTTCGTACTGTGTCGGACGCCGCGTTTGGCCTCCAGCGGCGTGCAGCAACCGCGTCGATGCGCGGCAAGGAAAAAAAATTTTAACCCGCCCCCGCCCCCCCCCCAAACGGCATTGAGTAAATGTGAAGCTATTTACTAAGAGTGGATAATCGCTATTTAACAAGAGTGTTCAACTGAGCGCATTCTGTGTCGAAAAGAATGTACCCGGCATGCGTTGCGTTTTTGGCCTCCCCGTTTATTTAGAGGGGAAGGGTACAACCGGTGCAAACCATGGCATTTTATGTATGCGGTGTAAAACAAGCTCCACTTATAGTTTAATTTAGGGGTATTCATGTGATAACGAACCACTTTAAACAAAGAGAGGGTCGGCTAGAACGCATCACCCGGTTGTACATTTGTTACCATAGGGCACCCCAAGAGTTTCGCACTCTTGTCAGTATCCGCTCTTGGTTTAAAGCAAATATTATCCAACTTCACTGTAAAGTTTAGTGTTTCCACATAGTAAACAATGGTGCTAATAATGTAACGGGACTTTGATCGTTTTTACCTCTCCAAGAACGCCTATCAAAACGGTTTCTGTAAACTTACGAGAACCCCTGATTGTGCCAGTGTAAGCTATAAACATTGCTTTCAATACGTGAAAAGAGTTTTGTACTTTTGACGCGAGTAAAATAAAAAGCAACTGGCTCGTAAATCTGTTGCAGCACATCGGGCACTTAGCAAATTAGGCTCATAGCTATAAAGTGGCAAAGATGGGCTTACCTTTTCAAGAACAAATCTGCCCAAACCAAAAATTTGCTACCTAGTTTGTAAGCCATCGCAAATCCGCGTATGCTCCTCCTAAAAATTCATTTCGCCTCTCTTAGCAGAGTCCGCTGTCACCGGAACTGGCTGAAATCACTTACTGAACAGTTTTAGCATCGTTCAACGATGCGCCAAGCAGTTGACCTAAATACGCCATATGAGGTCTTCCAAGTTGTTGTATCGTACTCAGCCGTTGATATTTAGTTTGCCGGCCCAGCGAAGATAACTTTTTAATAATAACACAGTTCAAAATCAACAAAACCGAAAACGGTAACAGAAGCGAGACGCATTTTGAAAACCAAACATTATAAACTAAATCAAAATATGGCAATTTTCCAATTTCGGATCGTTCAATGCTGTAACGAGCGAATCCTGTACATCCTGGATATTCAACTACTGCGAGTTCTAAAAATTTCGGAAAAACCGCACAAAATGCCAAAATGACAATTCCGACAGTGTACCGAGTGACGTGTTTGAGGGCACAAAAAGCCGTCCGTTGTTTACGTCCAGGAGTTAACAAGAGTGCCAGCCAGCGTTCGACCGTCGCCATAAAAGTTAAGTAAACTCCAGATAAGTGAAACGTATGACTTGCCAGAAATACCAACCTCAAATAATGGACCCATATGGTATAAAGTGATTCATATTGATATACTTCGCATGCCGTTTCTACGCTATATATTAAAACTGCAGTTGCAAGCACACCAATATCAGTAATTGCTAATCCGAGCAAAAAGCAATTATTTGGTGTGCGCATTGCACGCGATAAAAATATTGTAATCGCAGTGCAATTAGCAATTATTCCGATTGTCGCGAACGTAGGCGTTACAATGAGCATTAAAACGAATTTGATGCCAACACCAGGGTAGCTTTGGTATTCACAGTTGGAAATAGTAGTTACATTGCTGTCGTTATTATTATTGTTATTATTATTATTATTACTATTATTATTGTTGCCGACATTCGAGGTATAGTTGCTAATTGCAGCTGCGCTAAAATCTTGCAGATTGTTGAAAATGAAAGCTGAAACGACTGTTGTATTTACCAGCAATGAATGCATGCTTTTCGTTGTACGGGTTAATAGTATAATATACTTATTTGTTTGGCCAAAATACAGCTGGTGCCTGAAACAAAATTAATATTTGTCTATAGAGGAATGCGTTAACCGATAAAGAGTACACGACTTTATACTGTAAAAGCTTAAACTATCGCGATTTAAGCTTAGAAGCAAATCTATAAATCTTTTTTTTTTAAATCTACGCATGTGAAAGTCTAAAAATTACGGCAAGTTACCAAGGGCAATGATATGATAAGCGTAAGGGATTGGCGTATCCGTTCGTTGAATCATCCAGGGTTCCAGAGAGCTCCAGGGTGTGTTGGAGTCCAAATAATTCCGGTGGGAGGTGTTTAATTGGATAACGGAGCGCTGAGAACGCATGTTCATTTGGCGAGATTGCACTAGAAAATTAGAGTGTGCTAACCTCAACACTGAAAAGTAGGTTTAGTTTATGTATGAAGCACGAAACATTTTAGACGTTTTTTCCAGAAAAATAATTGAAGGTTACAAATGTTCGACTTGAGCTTGAAAAATATTTTAATCCGCCCAGATCAATAGGAGTCTGGTACCCCCAAATCACCAACCCC
This sequence comes from Enoplolaimus lenunculus, assembly GCA_030248215.1. NCBI lineage: Eukaryota > Metazoa > Nematoda > Enoplea > Enoplida > Thoracostomopsidae > Enoplolaimus > Enoplolaimus lenunculus. Next base: position 131,479 of record JASANG010003260.1, read on the forward strand.
ATTATCATCGCCCTTGAAAGTTACAAACAATTTATTGAACATACATCTTTTACAAAGCACAAAAAACTTAACCACTAGAAATGGTCGAAACCTCTGGCAAAAAATTTTACCACACGGAAATTGATTTTTTGCCAGAGTCATACTCAGAGATCTTCGTTTGTACCCTGAAACTTATCGCAAATCAAACCATTATTCTATAAGTAAAACGGCCCATGTATAGAACAGGGCCGGAACAGTACTATAGGCGCATTCCTAAGCCTACGCCTAAGCCTAAGCAACAAAATTAGTCTAAAGCTTACACTGACTCTATTATAGCCCCTCCGGAAAACTATCCGGCCCTGTTCTATACATGGGCCAGTAAAACAATGCAACGCAGCGCTAATATAGTGAAACCTCATATGTTTTTCGTTTGTTACCCAAATTCTACATGGACAAAGAACCACATTTTAATCCGCCCTTTGAAAATATTTATCCACCGATATACCCACGCCCGAAAAATTTGATCCGGCTCGCGTTTACCGTGGGTCACGTGCAATTCTGAACAGAACTGTTTAGCTTTTATCAACTATGGGCTATTTTCTACAGCGTATGTTTCAAACAAATATGTTTCAAACAAAATTTTCAACCGTTGCTAATATTGGCGTTCCAGAAACACGGTTCTACAACTGCAACCATCAAAAAACGGCCCATGTATCCGGCCCTGTTCTATACATGGGCCAGTAAAACAATGCAACGCAGCGCTAATATAGTGAAACCTCATATGTTTTTCGTTTGTTACCCAAATTCTACATGGACAAAGAACCACATTTTAATCCGCCCTTTGAAAATATTTATCCACCGATATACCCACGCCCGAAAAATTTGATCCGGCTCGCGTTTACCGTGGGTCACGTGCAATTCTGAACAGAACTGTTTAGCTTTTATCAACTATGGGCTATTTTCTACAGCGTATGTTTCAAACAAATATGTTTCAAACAAAATTTTCAACCGTTGCTAATATTGGCGTTCCAGAAACACGGTTCTACAACTGCAACCATCAAAAAACGGCCCATGTATAGAACAGGGCCGGAACAGTAGTATAAGCATATTCTTAAGCCTAAGCCTAAGCAAAAGCCTAAGCGTAAGGATGAGCCTATTATTAACCCTAAGCCTAAGATTAAGCCTAAGCCTAAGCCAAAAATTTAGTCTAAAGCTTTAAACTGACTCTACTACAGCCCGTTCGGAAAACGATCCGGCCCTGTTCTATACATGAGCCAAAAAAACAATTATTTGTATAAATAGCAAAAATACACATTTTTTTTCCACTTCAATCAAATGAATGAATCGCAGTATCAATAATGTAGTATTAAACGCAGCTTGAAGCTTACTTCAGATAAGCAATAGCAACACTGAGCAAAATAGAACCATTTGTAGGTCCGATGGAGGACAGTAAACAAGAATTATTTATCTTCTCGAAACAACAAATACGATGAGGAAATGGACGTTTTTAAGTGTTTAAGTATACTTTTGATTTAGGAGACCAAAATTTGACCAATCACGAACAAGGAGGCGGGTTCTAATTTGCTGGGTTATACTACAATAAAGAACGACCGCTAATGCTGAATAAAAAGATACCTAAACGGCAAGTAATCCTTTGTGAACCTTTGTGTGCTAATGAAAAGCCAACGTTCTTTCTGTGCCCCTTACAACCACGCCGGATGGCTAAAAACCGCAAAAATGCCTATGTTTATTTATTGTTCTAGAATTTAATGATGACCTTACGATTCACAAGAATCCTGTAAACGTGTTTGGGTATAATTTTTATAGTTTATTATAATTGAAAAATGCACAAAACTAAATTGTATGCAATAATTATGAACCAGGAAGTATGAAAACACTATATTTCCAATATAAATAAATAGGCTTTTACATACGCGGAACTACTGAGTAAACAAAGACGCGTTTTTACCTGTAGAAATATTTTAACCCCTTCTCACATTGAGTTGCCTATAGGCAACTTAGCGCAGTGTATATACGTTAAGTAATATATATCGCACCGTGTTTAACAATTGCAACACGCATACATAGTACTAAATCACCACAAGACGTCAGAGCCCCCTCGGGCTCGAGCGTCAAGCTCCTATAGCTGAGTGGTGATGGTATACGCCTCCCACTCCAGTCACCGGAGTTCGAATACTAGCATAAAAGTAGGTCTCAGGGGAAATAGAAAATATTCATGTGAGAAAGGGTTAAGCGAAAAAAATTTCAGTTTACTATCTTTATTTTAATTTAACTGGTTTGAAAGTTTACACGATCTATTAACAACTGATACATCATAAAGTTAAGCAGTATCGTACAGAGCCCTTCACGACAATTTTGCTGCGGATGCGATGGGACTTGAACTCACGACGTCCGTAATTACCGGACCACTGCTCTAACCACTGAGCGACGCAGCCATGCTGACTTTTCGTTGCAATTTCTCGATATGCCATAAGATCGGTACTACAATATATGTACTTCTCTTATTATTCAAACAAATCGGTTCATTTTTAAACAAAGTAACATTATCTCGACTGGCCCGTCGCCAGCTCACCTTGCTAGGAGGAACTAGCAAATTTTAACAAGGCGCATACAACGCTTTTGGATGACTTACAAGCAAGGTTGAAAATTTTCTGGAGGACCCAAAATTTCTTCGGGCTAAATCGTTCACCCTCCCGTGGCCTTCCTCTGACTACGAGGCCTTATCTCGATTATCTGCTTACACAAAGCCTACTTTACCTCCAGCGTATATATTGGAACTGAACAAACAAATCAAGAAACACTGTTGTCTTTAACAGTTTGCTCATTCGGTTGAAATAGAAAGAATGTGTCGTCAAATGAAAACATACGGATCTGCGATTTCAATTGGATAGTGGTTTAGTTTCCTCCCGAATTAGTATTAATTTTATAGAAGACAAAATTTGCCCACCTTCATGGCGTTTATATTATTTTACACCATCACAAGCTCAGGCCAAGATTTAGGCTCAAGCTTAGACTTAGGTTTAGGTTTAGGCAAAAAGTTTAGGCTTTAGGTTTGTTATGTGTGAGGGAGAAGCTTCAGGTAGGGAGAACGTAAACAAGTTCCCTAAACTACGTGTAAATCGTATGGCCACGGTAGTGGAATACGTTTTCAAACAAGCGAACTGCAGCTGCTACGAAATGGCGCCATGTACAGAACAGGGCTGGAACAGTAGCATAAGCATATTCCTAAGCCTAAGTCTAAGCAAAAAAATTTAGTCTAAAGCTTAAACGGACTCTATTAGAGCTTCTCCGGACAACGATACGGCCCTGTTCTATACGTGGGCCCTACGAATTATCAAAAATCTGCCAATAATTTAGTACAATCATTCGGTAAAATAAAACATGCTTCATTTAAACTCTCATATAATAGTATGACTAAGCTAGCGAAATTAGCCATACAAAATGGTAGCTTAAACAACTCATAACAGTAAACATTAATGCCACAGCGGCTGAGACCAATTAAACAACATCGACCTCACAGTTTAGTCATGCAATAGTTTTTATTAAAATTTCGACCCATGTAAAGATCAGGGGCGGAACGTTTTTCTGTGGGTCTGGAATAGGGTACGCTTATAAGCTTTAAACTAATATTTTTGCTTAGGCTTAGATTTAGGCTTAGGCTTAGGTAAAAACTTATTCTTATGCTTGATGTAGGCTCAGGCTTAGGAAATGTTTATACTACTGTTCGGCCAACGTTATATACATTAGCTAGAATTTCTAACCTTGAATCGGGCTTATATTTTCTCCGAAATATTAAGACGATTAGGTATTATAAATAAGTGTAATTTTCACGACCAAAAAGGCGTGTTTTTTAGGTGAATTTGGCTAAAAGTGACATAATTAACGCACAAAATTAGTCAATTAATTGTAGCTAAAGTGCTTGTGTTGTATGAACTATCGTATCTGCGTTTGCGGGCGTTGGTATTCTTTTTACCAAGAAATAAATCTCTGGTTTGATTAAAGATCCATTTGGTTTTGGCGCATAAAACTTTCGATGCCGGCGTATACCACGGGAGATAGCGGAATGTATTTTGTCAAACTTTGCGAAAAAGAAGCGGAACCAAGACCTAAGCTTTAAGTACAATGGTCGGTCTTTTTGTTCTTATTAACAATCGGTGATTGAGGAACATACTTTGCTGGCTGAGGTAAATTTAAAGTCCAAAACACAGGGTGAAGTTTGCCACAAAGTTGCGTTGTAATTCAAACATAAAACTTAATACGTAAATTCAATAGAAAAGTTTGTCTGCTCGATAATTATTTGCGTATTTTGCCAGTTTGCGATTCAAATCAGCAATTGAATTTTGAGAAATTCAAATTTTTGCGAAGTGTAATTGCCAAAGGTTATGAGCTGTCTGAAACCATACTAAATTGTCTCAACCTTTTCTCAAAGTTAAAAAACGAAATGGTTTGAAATGTGTTATTGGCAAATATGTTCAAAACGTTGGTATTTCCGTCACTAAAAGCAATCATCCTAAACTAACTTGGAGCGTTCACTAAAAAGATTTTACACAAATATGTGTTTAATTATTAAAATTGCTGGAAACATAACAAAAACTAGTCAACGTGGTAGCAAATTTGCAACTCTAAAATATTCCTCACAAAATTTTTTAAGAATGTGTTCTAATATTCTGTATCTTGTTTATATACGAAACCGTTCCAAAATACGTGCGTGGGATGTTCCAGCTTTAATAATATAGACAAACATGCCAAAATGAAATCATGGCAACCCTTCTTTAGTTTGGTATCTCATATGATTAGTAAAGTTCACACGTTCTATAACAATAAATAACTGCTATACACTAAATATGTGAAACATTTTTCGATTAATATTTTTCATCATTTATTCATTAATTTTGAAACAGAATAAATAATGAAAAATTAATATATTTAGATTGTCGCAGAGAGCAAAAACATATTTATAAGCGCTTAAGGAGTGGGGGCTAGAAGCAAAAATAGTTAATTTTAATTTGGATGAACTTTTGGTTTTAAAATGCCGTTTCCAAACGGTATAATTTTCAATTTTTGCAGGCATCTTTAGAATGGAACATTTGAAAGATTTGAGGTAAAACCGGAAAGCGAATACGATTATAGTTGGGAAATTAGAAAATTGTGAGAGCGGCGGTATTCTAGAATTCGAACGGTAGTCTCTCGGGTTGAAGGCGTTTACAAGAATCACTCAGCTATATAAGCTTGATGCTCGAGCCCCATGTAGTTCTCAAGTTTTGGTAAGATATTGCTCTGTGTATACGCGTAATAATTGTTATACACTGCGCACCGTGTAAGGTATCGATTTAGTTTCTAATAATGTTTACTAGCTAGACTTATTTGCACAATGTGCAAAAATTAGCGAATGCACAAAACTCTGCATGCAAATTTTCTTTCACACAACAATCACGTTTCTGTTCCAAGAAAATATCGTAAGCAAAGAAATGCTGGAACATTGCCCAAAATGCGTACGATGACCCAAGTTATAGCGAGAACTCCTCATTATGTTTTGAACGTTTCATTATCTATAATGTGTATTTGCTGTAGTCAAGGCCAAAAGGGCCCCAACCTAACCGGCTGGGCACCACCCTGGGGTTTGGCAGGAGTCCCCACCCCTGCGTGTGCCGCCACTGGCTGTAAGTAAGTACTATTTTTAGCTGTACAATCTAAACGCAATAATTCAACTTAGAAATAGAACATTTGTTGCTACAGTAATTTTGTTTTAAAAAATACCTCTCGGCACTTAATAATTGCTGTAGTTTCATGGCTTGCAGCTCCCAGAACTTATTGAAACAGCGTGAAATATGCCAAATAAAGCATTACTTACTCGCAGCTTAGGAATGTTGTCAAAAATAAAATCTATTCAAACCAACGGTCGTGGGCGCAAACTTTTACAGTCGGATTTAAATCATCAAGCGTTTAAACCTTCGCAAAATGGGCCAAAAAAATTTAGTCATTCCAATTGCAACTGGCACTTTCTGAAGTGGATTTTGAAAGGTTCGAGTCAAATAATTCCGACAAGAACGCATAACACGGCTAATTTTATATCGACAGCAACGTTTCGCTGACCATAGACGTAACCTTAACGTTATGCATATTGAAGGGATGTTATAAAGTCAAGCATTTGGAAGCTGGTAAGTAATAAATTAACTTTTAATCCATTGGGGTTTGCTACAGATCCATTTAAAAATTTCATAATTGTAAAATATTTTGAAAAACTGTAATAGCTTCGGTGGCATCTGCGCCGCCGCTTAGATTTCAATATTATTACTGACCCAGTGCGCATACGGTAACTTACAAATGTACCGGCTTGTATCATCAAGTATTTGTTCGGACCCTTTGCCGGCGTATTACCCCTGATTCAATTAAGGTATTAACAGTCATGACCAATGTTACTTTTAGGGGCGTCCAAGTTTCTGGTGGGTCTGTAAAAACTAGATTTACATTCTGATTACATTTTTTGCTCAGGCTTTAGGCTTAGGAATACGCTTAATCTACTGTAACGACCATAAAAGTAAAATTAGCCAAAGTCGTTATCGATCCTTGTTTAATAATGCGTAAGTGTCAACTCATTATAGAGTTTTGAAATTTCCAAGGGTCGATAATACTTTTTAGCCAAAATTACGCAACAATTAAACAAACCTCGGTTCGTTCACTGAATTTAATGTTGCCGATGCCATATAATACAGTTTTAGTAAACCATTTCTACGTTTAAAAAAGGTGCCGACATCGCTTGAAGGCACATATTCTCAAATGTGTACTTACAGTGGTAATAGGTTGTAAATCATTTCTGAATACAGGCGAAATTTTTAAATCGAAGTTGTTATAATTTTAGCGTAGTTCGTTTGAAATATTTACATAAAAATTGCAGGAATCGTAAATTGTTACTAGAAAATGCCTTCATCAGTTGCGTTTCTACTCTGTGTGTAAATTTACTTTTGTTTATCTTCATAATAAATACTAGTCCGTCAGCTTTGCGCAATGTGCAAAAGTAGCAAAAGCACAAAAATTTCCTTGCAAACTTTCCTTTCGTAGAACAATCACATGTATTTTCTAAGAAATTATTGTAAACAAAGTAATGCTGCAAAGTTGCCCAAAATACGTATGTGAGGCGTTCCAACTTTAATATATATAGATAGTTATTTGTGAAATAAATTTTTGACCTTCCACCTAGCGTTGCTACGCTTTTGAACAAAATCGGTTAAGTAGTTCACATACCAACCTCTGCAAATATAAATTGAAAATTCTGCCATATTTTAATCTGATTAATATAACGATTAATATATTAATATTTTTAGCGTGAAATAAAGTGCTTGATTTTGAACAAAATAGTCAATTTTAACATTTAAAACTAATAAGAAGTTTTTTCTGTTAGCGCTACATGAACTATTATTTTAAAACTTTGGACCGATGCTGTGTTTATCTTGGGCGGCGCGGCCAAATTAAGCTTTCAGCTGGCACACCAATTGTACATGCATTATAAGTTTGTTAGTAAATTATTCAAAACCATTCTGATCGATGCTATGCCCCCCCTGTTATAGCTAATTCCTTGGCTTATAACCGTTTTGTTCAGTGAGATACCGTGTACCCTCAATAAATCATGGACTCACCGGGTGAAGTTTTCCAAGTAGAAAACAATAAATTTTCACGTTGTGTGTTCGCTGTACCATAAGAAAGGTGATCAATCTTGTTTTAGGTTTGTATGCCGCAAAAGGCGTTCCGAATGTCACAAAAATGTCGAAATAAAACTAAAATATATTTCTGCAGCACTAAAATGGGGGCCAATGGTGGGAATGGGTTTGACTTGAAATGTTTAGGCTTTTTTTGTTTGGTTTTAAACATTTAAAAATTGAAAAATAAATATTGACAAGGAAGTATGTAGCTTTGGTGTCTACGTTAGCGATGGCTCGACTTATTGTTCTCTTCGTTCTATATGACATCTAAATTGTATTAAGGAAGCTCAATATTTAAACATACATACATACACACACATATATATAAATCTTTATGGCTGAATGTGGACAATACTTAATTGACCACATAATTTTCTCCCAAGTCCAAAATATAGTTCGTTACATTTGATTATGTTAAACATCTATTTTCTGCGCTGAAGCGAAAATTTTCCGCTACAAAACGAAAAACATTTCTTCCAACATAACCATCGATTTTTAGTATTAATCTACTGAACAGTCCTGTAAGAATGTTAGACGGCCGCTGAACTGTGGCTGCGTCTTTGAGTGTATGACCAGCAACAGCAAAAATACAGGAAATGAACTTTTGCACGAATTCCGGCTGAAATAAGAATTCCAGTGAAACCTTACTTTTTTGCGGACACGACTGTCAGTGCACCACGACAAGAGTACACAGTGGATAAATATTTTTTACGGCACATGTGTAGAACAGGGCCGGATCGTTTCCGGAGTGGATGTATTAATAGAGTGAGTTTAAGCTTCAGACTAAATTCTTTGCTTAGGCTTAAACTTGAGCTTAGGCTCAGGAATAGGCTTGTACTACTGTTCCGACCCTTTTTTGTACGAACCTATAACTAAGATGCACTTCTGATATAAAAAAATTTTACAAGCTGATTTTCTCAAAAACATCAGCTAATTTTGACACTTTGATACTGTGTCCTGTACAGCTTTCTATAAATGCTTCGTTAGCAAATTAACACCGATGCAAGTGGTACTAAATAGGATTGCTTAATTTACTAGATTTAATTTTTAACTAAAAACGACAGATTTGTGAAATTTGTCAATTTTCAACGATACTAAAAATATATAACATTTGTTGGATTTGGTTTTAAAATATCAGCAGTCCACCCCATACCTAACCAGATGGAAGATATTGAAACATATTTGGTTCATTCAAAAACTTAAAATAGCTTAAATTTAATTTTAGATATAATTAAAACGGTTTTACGCCTACTCATATTATTGGAAAATTGAACGTTATTGAGACGGCCTGAAGGCCGTCTGTTTTAATTTATTGCGGGGTTCACGTTAAGTTAGTCTTCGGGTTCTGATTTTACAATGTTATTTTCTTGTATAATTTTTTGGAAAGAATTTAAGTTTGATTTTTAAGTTAGTTATCTCGAACAAAAATTGTTGGTGATCTTTAGTGACAAAAAATTGGTGCCGAAACCTTAGGTTTCGATGAAGAGCCGCTAAATTTTGAAACCCTGGTCCCCACGGAAATTACGATTTTTATTTTTAACTTCCCCGTAGAGTGATATTTATACATAGCAAATTATTATTCTCTGAACCCCTATACCTAGAAGGTACGGTAGAAAGGAAGCAGAGAAAAATTGTTAAAGAACAAAATATTTAAGGTACATTAACTCGTTAAAATTATATATCTTACTAATTTTGGTTCTTGTGCCATCTTAAGCTTTAATAATTTTCATAATTTTCAAGTGGAAAAAGCATACGGCAGAAGAGCTCTGATTATTCACTAACGCTGCTCGTATAGTCCCGTTTGTACCGCAATTTGTAAGGATGAAAATTTAGACCCATGTTATGTCGCTCACACGTTACCATACGTGCACTCGGCACATCCATCGTCCCCCTATACTGTTTTAAAACGGCTAACCATACTGTTATTGCGTATAACTGTGTGCGAAAATTTTATCACTAAACAAAAAATGTCCGCATCAAAATTTCAATTTTCCCGCCGAAATTTGAATTTGCCGCCAATACTTGAATTTTCCCGCCAAAATTTGAATTTCCAACAAAAGTTTGAATTTTCCGTCAAAATTTGAATTACCGCGCTAAGGTGTCCCTAATGTGTCTATCATATAAAAATATTTTCCACTACACTGTTTTTCATACATTTCAATGTCCTAGACAGTGTCTCTGTAAAACACTCTTGTCCGGATAGAGTTTCCGTGAAACTCTATGATGTCCGCGAATGGCGGTGATACTATTGGAAAATGAAGGGTTTCTATAAAACGTAAGCCGGACAACCTATTGAATTTCTTTTGGGAGGGGACATTTCGTGTGCCGAGTGCACGTATGGTAACGTGTGAGTGACATTACTTTGATAGGCAAGCCATTTTTTCACAGGACTATAACAGAGCCAGCTTCAGATATACACTTATTTTCTTGACTACGCTTAGGCTTTGGCTGTGACATAGACTTAGTTATAGGCTTATCCTAACGATGATGCTTAGGCTTAGTAATATGATTATATTGCTGTTACACCAATAAAAGTAACATTGGTTAAAATTTAGATATGCTTCATACACTAATTTGTACTGGACAAGCGTACCCCGTCTCTCTGACCCTTTCAAGGGCTACTAGTTTGAGGTATTTCGCTAACATATTGATTGATTTGTAATTAAAATATTAAAAATACAAAGCTATAATTATTAATATTTTTAATCTGTTATCATCTACGCAACAAATTTTAGTATTTGAAAAAATGTTTCCGTTTTACGCCAGAGTCGAATTTGACTCTGGCGGAATCGAATTTTGACTCAGTTTGTGTAGTCCGGAAAAGCCTATTTCGGAGAGAGGACTCACAATTTTTTGCGGTGTTGGAAAACCAGAGCCACGAACCACACTGGTAGTAGACCCAAAAACGAATAATGGGAAGATTTAGACAAATTAAGATTTAGTTATGTTTAGGGCAGGGGCTACTCATGATGCAAATTGATTTCGCCTCTATGGACTCCTATTGATTGGGACTCAAAATGAGTATCCCTCTTATTTCCACCCTCTTATTCGGGTCACTACAGTAAGCTTAACCGAAAGTGTCGGAACCTCCGTTAAGCATTTTACCGAAACCGGAGCCGCCAGAGCAGGAGCCGAAGCTGTACGTCGAATTTCAACCAGAGTCGGACGACAACAACAACAACAACTACAACAAAAACAACAACATTTTAGTGCTGTACTTGTGAAAACAATCTTGAAAAATAACCAACGCATTTTGAATATCAATTGCTAATCATTAACACAGTTCGCTCTCAGACAAAGCTAACCAGCAAACTACAGTTTGTCATTTACATGCCGAAAGGCTGCTTTCGCTATTAAGAGTCAAAAACCAGTTTGCCAGTTGGTTAAACATGCCAACATCCTGTCTTAATCTTTACGTACAAATGATTTCTGATCCTTTCGAAAATCAAAAGGTGCACGTATTTGCAAACCAACTGTTGGTTATTTTGAAATGCAAAATTGTTCGCTGCAAGCTTGTATTGTTCAGCATTAGGCTTTGGTCTCAGTTCATTCTTACACTAAGGCTTAGACTTAGGCCTTAGGAATATGCTACTATGTTTTACGATCCTGTTCTATATACATTAGCCGTGTTTTATACAGATTTTTCACATTCTGCTGATCCGACTCTAAGTGTAAGAATTTTGAAAATTTTAAGATTCAGTTCGCTGCAAAACGGTGAAATAGTACCGGGTTTGATGGCAAAACGTCATTTTCTGGCACGGGCAAAGTAAATTTTACTAAATATGGCATTTATAAAACGTCCACAATAAGATGTGACACATTGGTGGAAGGTGGAATTCAGTTTGAAAATAAGATTTTAAACAACTTTCCATTCCGAGTGGTCGAAAATTAATCTAACTCCCCCATTGAGTAATGACCTTTGTTGTTTATCCTGACCTCTAGTAAATTTAATGAAACTCGAAATTTCTAATTTAGTAAATTTTCTATGCTAGGGTCGTATTATAAATTTTAGGGATTCTATATTTTCAATGCACTAAATTTCAATTCCCCTATACCCGCATAACCGAAATTTTTGTAAATTCAGCAACATTTTAAAAATAAAATTATTTTTCTTTCAATTTCCAAATACTTAGTTTGAACTTTACTACTGAGAAATTGCCATTTCGACTTTATATACTGTTTAGGAAATTGAATTTAGAATTTAAACTTATATTTTCATTTCCGTTTCACTTTTTAAATTCCAAAACCGGTATTTCCATGTTGGGAACTGCACGACTTTATCTCCTCGCCGTGCACGCATTATGTGGACGATGCATAAAAAATTTAAAAATTCAGTTTGCAAATTAAAACCATTTATATAATAACTTCGTTAATTTGTTGGAATGACTGGAAATTTCTCACCGCGGCGTCAAAATTTATTGAGTACCATGTATTACATATTCTAATTAATGTTGTCAAACAGTTATTAGTAGCAAGAGGTTGGCTACACCGAACGAATATCTGTAAGGGCCTGTGTTAGTTTTCTTTGTTGCTGCACAAAACATTATTTAAGTTTAAATCAGAAGAAAACAAAAACTTTTTAGAATTATATTTTTCGTATGATTTTGTTACAAAAGTTTTAGAATAAAAAATGTTTTGCCAGAGTTAAATAAAAGACGTGAAGAACTTTACTAATTATTATTTTATAACTGGTGTGGCTAAATGTATAAAACAGGACCGTAACAGTAGTACAAGCGTATTTCTAAGCGTGAACCTAAGCGTAAGAATGAGCGTATTCCTACGCCTAGCATGAACAGAAAAAATAGTTTAAAGCTTGCGGTTACTCTGTTTCAGGCTCGCAAACAACGTCTAGCCCCTAAGTTTTATATGGGACACCCGTGTGAACGTTCGCGTTCACATGTAAGCTTGAACTTATTTCAATAGAAATTGCATAAATCTTACAGTAGTAGGTTGAAGTTTAGAAAAGTTGTCTGAAAACAAAACAATTTAAAGTTTGAAACTTTTTAAAGGCAAAACATTTAAAATTTGAAACTTTTTACAAATCAAATAATTTGAGTTAAAACTTTTCCATTATATAAAATTTTAAATAAAAAAGATACAGGATAGTTAAAATTCGAACGAAAATATTTTTTAAATTTAACTTTAATTAATGTAGCTGCGTTTACCAAAACTGTTCAGCTATACGAGCTTGGCACTCGAACCAGGAACAGCCCTTACTTCTATTGAAGATGCTGTGCTGCGAATACGTGTGTTAATTCTTAAACACGGTAACATTGAGTCTACAATTAGTGGCTCCTTCTACGCTACCCTGCAAAAAATTGTGAGTCAAATTGAATCTCCGAAATTAGCTTTCGAGAATGCTCAAATTGAGTCAAATTCGACTTCGCCGGAGTCAAATTCGACTCATTGACTCGCCGTTTGACTGTGGCGTAGTCGAATTTGAAACAGATTTGTGTAGTCCGGAAAAGCCTATTTCGGAGGGAGTCAATTTGACTTTCCATTCTTTGCAGTGTAGGGCCAACGATATTGTTAGCGCTGCATGATTAAACATGTTCCTGAGCTTAAGCCTATGCCAAAGCCTTACAAAAAGTGTATTCCTAAACCTGTAAGCCTAATCAAAAATCGTCTAAAATCTAAGTCTACTCATTTACAGTTCCACCAAAAATGAGACGGAACCAAAACGAGCCAAATTTTAAACAATTTAAACTATATACTAACAAATTAAATGATTAATAGCCTGCTACCTAAATAGTAGTAGACTAAATTGTAGATTTGATTTTTTCTATTGTTCGCTGTTGTTTTTGTCGCTATTGTTGTTGTTGTTCTTGATTAGCGACATTTTTGGTTTTCTATGTTCTGAGTATATATATTGCTAGAAACGCTTTTTTACATAATATACATCAATTTGTATAACTTTAAGGTCTCTATTAACCAAAGCCTACCACAAACGAAAGACTTAATAAAAGTTTCATCCAGAGTGCAAGGGGTGAAAAATATCAGAACTTGAAGTGAAATATTTTGCAGGAACAGGGTGTCACGAATACAAAAGTAAGAGGTGAACTATTAGGTGTCAAGCGCTCTAAGCTCTTGAAAGCTTTGCTAAACTATTCTGCATGTTAATAAGCGAAAATCGATATTTGAAAATGCAATATATACAACCTTAGTTTCCAACATTTTACATTTTTCGGCGATGCGGTTTTTGGCCAATGTTACTTTAAGGGGCGTAACAGTAGGTTATGCGTATTCCTAAGCCTAAGCGCAAACCTAAGCGTTGCAAAGTGAGCTCCTAAGCCTAAGGCTAAGCCTAAGCAAAAACGTAATCTAGAATCTGAACGTACTCTTTTATAGACACACCAGAATCCTGGACGCCCATTAAAGTAACATGGGCCCGGTTTTTAAACTCATGCCAATACTCACTGGGTTTTTTAAAATTATAAAGAAAAAGTAGCAGATGTAACCAGAAATTTTAAGATTTTGGCTGGATTTTTTCACTTTTTATTTTAAATATAAACATTACAGCGCTTATGTGTTTTAAAAAATTACTACAGCGATACAATTGCAACAAACTGTAAACTTTAAAAATATCAGTGTTCCCGTTATTTCAACACCGGGAATGAAAACAAAATTCAACGTTTACCGGAACCGGACATCTGGGGCTGCACACGGCAACCTTGGCCCGTATTCTCAAAAGTGTGTAGCAACTGCAAAGCCGATGATATTTGCTATAACCATTTGAGAATATGGACCCTAGTGATAAAGAATAAAATTCAAACTATATATACAAGGTTAAAACTTTCACGATTGCGTCAGGATACAAAGATTGGAAATCGAATCAAAAATTAAATTTTAAATTGTCAAATATATTTAAAATCAGTCGTCTGCGATAGCTAATAAAAATGCCCAGGACAAAAGCCGCAGGCACCAAATGTTTAGTAGCGCATCATACTGTGATAGTTTATATATATATTATATATATACATATATATACATATATATGTGTGTGTGTGTTAGCCGAGGCTACTTACCCCTTAGAGCTAGACTTTGGCTTTTAGACGTGGCTTTGCTTGGCTTGGTTTATGCTTTGAACTTGTGATTTAGCTATTAAGAATTCGCATCAGGAATTCTGTTTTGCATACACAGCCAAAATATTACGTTTCATAGCTGCCTTGGTTATTCGATTTTTCAAACAAAAATATAAAATGCCTAAACTTGGCCTATTAAGCCTGGGCAAAAATTAGTCTAAAGCTTAATCTTACTTTATTGTGCAGGTCCGCTGATGGGCTCAAAAATATAAAAATTTTGAAGCAGTTCTAATGTGTTTGCTGATTTCATGTATAATTCAACCCCGGAGCGCCGGATGTGTATATTTAACTAGCAACAAGTCAAGGTACAACCGGAATTACAAAATACCGGAATCGGAAAGTGAAAAAATACCGGAGGCGGACCTGGAATCGGAAAACCAAACTACTTCTTACCGGAAAATTCATTTTAAACGCTTCGTTATCGATTTTAATGGGGTAAACACACCATATAGAATGCCCAAATCCTAAAACAAATTCGGTAGCTGAAATGTGATAAATTAATATGGAATACAACCCAAATTAAAAATTTTGGCAATGCACGCTCAAACGATTTTAGAAAAATAACTTAGGAATATGTCAATTTTTCTTAAATTTTCAAAAGAGAAAACTTTCCAATACCGAAAATACCCAAAAATCCCAGTGAAAAAACATCTGATTTATGACCGGAACAGGATAGTGTAAAATACCGGATTTCCCTACCGGAACCGGAATTCCGGTTGCACCCTGGAACGAGAACGTATTTTGTGCTGAGTTGGTCAACGTATACTCGCTATAAAAGTAGGCGTTAAAAGGTTACCGAGATTTTGTTAGTCAATTGAGTTCTATGTATGCGAAACAAGATTATTAATAAACAAAGTAACCTCTAAAGAAAATTAACTCTTCTAAGCGCAAAAAAGTGTAGCCAAAGCCATGAAGGTGAATAAGTATTAAATTCAGAATGAATTAAATGATAAATGAGGCTGCACAATAAACTGACAATTAATTTTAAAATCAAGATGGTTTAATACATACGTGGTGTTTTTATTTCAATTTAATATTAAAACACAAATGTCGCCAGAACGTCTGCGCTTTAAGCGGGTGTCCGAGCGAATGTCAGGACTGTAACAGTTGATTAAGCATGGTCGGCTGAATTTTCAACCCATAAAATATAGATGCACTGTTTAGACGTACTAGTGAAGTCGAATAATATCAAAGATTTAGCATCTTTTCGCAGTAATGGCGATAATCCTTGCAAGAATTTTTTGTTCGTTATTCTTAATATTTTATTGCCATTTCTGGTATTTGAGCCACTATTCGTTCCCGGGATTTCTGGTTATATCAGTTTACTTTGACGCATTTTAAAAGCCCAAACACTGCCGGTTTCCGTTGGTAATTATTAAACTCATTTTCAGATTTAGCGATTAACTTTCGCTTTTCTATGAAACAATTGAGCTTGTTGTATTTTTATAAGTCGATTTTTATATTTTAATGCTTATAATATAAAACAAATGAGATAAAACAATAAACACACAACAAAAGTCAAGTAAAAACAGTTTGAAGAAAACAAAAACCACAAGTCCAGCCAACTTATATGCAAATATTAACAAAACGTTACACAGTGTTAATGCATATTTAATGCGAAATTTTCACTTATTTTGATCACTATCCGGTCCAGTGTCCACCATTTATACTTAAAGTTTCGATGAAGCCTAAATCCCAATTTAGGTTCATATCCCGGAAGTTGTAACACAAAATGAGTTCTTAGTAAATATTCAAATTTCGATGAAAAGATGAAATTTTAAGCTAATAGTGCCGTTCACTTTTGACTTTAATATAGCTAGGTTTTGGCTTCACAGGTGTTTAATGGTTGCACGATCTTATCAACAACTGGAAATAGATGCTACACACATTTGAGAATATAATTGTAAACAAACTTATTTTCCACAAAGAAAAACGAAATGAATAATACAGTGCTGCGAAATTTGTATTATTAATTAATTGTCAGCTAAAATTTGAGAAAGCTTAGCTATGTAATTTCAATTTGGTACAAAGCGAATAGCAGCTAAATTAAATTGAGTTTTGATTTTATTAACGGTTCTGTTTTATACTCGAAAGCCAGCTGGTGTTCACACATACTGAAAATTCGAACTTTTCGAAACATTTCCTACGAGAAAATCAACAAAATCTCAGCGTTCATTAGTGGTTACCCTGAGTATGCAGTTAATTCAAAATACTATACTACTATACTATGAAACGTCTTGCGGCCAGTGTCTTGCAATAAGCCTAAATTTATGGCCGTATTCTCAAATGCGTGTACCACCAATATCAGTTGATGATCGGTCTGGTGACGTCCTGGTCAGCAAATGATGCGCATAAAAATCCAGCCCGTTTTTTCGCATTCCATTTCGACACCCTTGGTAGAAATTTAAAGATCTGTATTTACAGGATTTCGAAAGTTTGAAAATCTATCGCTAACTGGTGACAGGTGCTTTACGCATTTGAGAACGTTTGAAGCAGAGTTTGCATTCTCAAATGGTTATACTTATAGCCCCTATCGCTACTTAGTCGAAAACGTTTAACCTTGAAAACAAGTATACGAAATGTCATTCAGATGCAGTCAAAATTGTTTTCTGAATTTGTTGATTTTTAAGTTTCAGGATTTATCACCACAAGATACCTATACCTCTAAACATATCTTGTGAGCCATTTTAATCTGTATATAGCACCGAACGCCAATTAGAATTCTATTAGTAGGTTTTCAAACAAGCGAACTGCGACAGTTGCTCGTCTCAGTATATATCTATGCAAATAAATTAAAAATCAAAAATAATTACACCTTAGTTCTTTATTCTCAAATGCGTAAACTAGGAATAGGTACTACACCCAGATGAGAATACAGTGTCTGATGGAACTGTATGGGCAGAAAATACAAGCACTAGGTTTGGAACACCAAATTATTTTAGCTACTAATGAGCTTCTGCGAAAAATCCGAACGGAGTTGAACTTTCAACAAACATCATAGTCATATCGAATACGCTGATATCAGTTACTACAAGTTCATTGGATAACTCAAACGGATGTAAATCGATTCGCTTTTTCTTTGATTGTTGTTCATTCTGTAGTTTCATTGGCTGTTGGTCGTACTTTAAATTCATTGGTTGTCGGTCACGCTCAAGTTTCATTGGTTGTCCGTTATTCTGCAATTTCACTGGCTGTTGGTCATGCCGCAAATTCGGTGATTGTTGTATCACCGAATTATGCGACGTTGATCCAACTATTGACGCATTGCAATCATCCTGGCTTGACTGTTGGTGTTTTTGTTGGCGAAGACACTGCTCTTGATATAACTTTTCCGCTTTGCGTTTTCGAATTAGACTCAGTTCACAGTCAGAAACCATTGGTAACAATTTTGGCGGTTCAGTTTCTGTTTCGATGTCTTTGTTCTGATTGGAGCCAAGTTCTTCTGGCGCGTTTTGTTGGACATTTGTCGATAAGGATTGCTTATAATCTTGACACCGGTTCACTTTATTGATCTCTTCATTATTGGCTAACGTGTGTGTTGATTCTTGGCTAATTTCTGAAGAATTTGTCGTCTGTCGTAAATTATTTGAACTGTTCGGTGTTGGCTTCAGTACCTGAGAAGATTTGAGACAGCCAAGCAGTGTCGACTGCGCGTCTGGAACATACTGACTACAGCCAATTAGCGCTGAGTTACAGCTGTCTTTTGTTTTGTTGCAACCAAGCGTCGACTTCGATCCCGTATTCGACGGGACAAAGCCAGTCAGCGTCAATGTGGACGCGTGACTCGACTGAAGACAGTCAATAACCGTAGACTTGGTGTTTTCATTAGTTTTGTTACAGCCAATCAGCGTTGACTTTAACGCTTGACCCGACGGAATACAGCCACTCTGCATAGATTTACGATCTCGGCCACGGTCATTGTCGCCAATCAAATTGAAGTTAGCGGTTTCATCGGCGTTGATTGGTTGTCGGCGATGACTGTCAGGTGCCATCAAACGTTCCATGGAATGACTTAAACTGTTCGAGGAGGTTTTGTTTGGTGTCGTTGTAACAACTTGACATCGATCTTCAGTTGATCTTGATCGTGAAGAAATCAAACAACTCGCGTTTTGGACAGCAGTGGCTTGATTTGAGCGGGAAGAAATATCGCAAGATGGCGTTTGCGAATTCGAATTTAATTTTCCGTTTGATTTACAGAAAACAGTTGCCGTAGTTCGGATCTGTACTCCAGTAAGCCCTTCAAACGCACTTCGTTGATTTCCGACTGCAATAGCCAAAGTCTTAGCTTGGATGTCTCTGTCATTGTCTTCGCGCTTTCGTTTTTGACCAGCTATCGTTTGGTTCACCGCTGAAGTTTCCGCCTGTTGACACTCTTGTATTTTGCCAAATCCGCCATACTTAGCGACCGACGTATGGCTTTTGATTACGTTCGTAAAACCAGTTGCATTCGTGATATCCCAAGATCGATCATCATTTTCGTTGACAACCGCGTTACTTTCCAAAGATCGATCGTCATTTTCGTTGACAACTGCGTTACTTATCGCGGCTGTAAAGGTATTGCAAGGGCTTGGCGAGTAAATTGGCACACCATTCGACGGAGAACCTGCGAAATTTAACGGATTTCGAGATAATTCAACGCGTAGAAGGGTTGTAACCGGAGGCAAACCTGTACTTTTTGTTTTGGAAAGCAGCTGCCGTGATGGAAGTACAGAATTCGGAGCTGATGGTGCAAATTGGTCACTTTTTTCGACGCTTAGTTTTGACCGCAGGACAGAATCTATTGAAACACTTGTAGGATATCGCTGACAACCACCAAGATCAGACACAATACGTACCGGTGTTTCTTTAGCAGTTTGAATAGGCAAAATGTTGCATGGCGGGGCTGCTAATAACGGCCTTTGAATGGGCGTTAAGGGGCCTTTATTTGGAATGTAGCTTGATGTCTTGCTTGCAACGCGGGTAAACGCAGAGCCTGACAGCTGTGACTGGTTTCGTTTGGCCAAAGGGTCCCCAGCTAATGCAGGTAACCCGGGAGGGGAGCTAGATTGTGACACTAGTACTCCAGGTGGCTTGGGTTGGGTACTTGCAGCCGCGTGCAGATACGCGGAAACAGTTTGGGCAATGCTACACGTAGGTGCATCTGGTATAGGGGAACTGGTTGCAGTTCGCAAGCTAGTCGTCTCTATCTCAGTTGAGCTGTTTGCAGATCTCAAGACAGCCGTGTCTTGCTTGGGAGATTGCAAGTTTTCGGTGCTGAGATTGAGTTCATTATTACATTTTAGTGATGGGTCGCATTGGATTTCCATTGCCACGTCAGTATTCTGTGGCCCATTGCGCCTTCTAGATACGCCGTTAATTTGAGGATCCGAAGCTGAATTGAGTAGTTGTCGCTTAGATTTGTCAGTTACTTTACAGTTGGCTGAATGATAATCTGTACCATGCGTAGCCGCTAAATCTGTCGCCTGTGACTCGCGTTTGGTTCTATCATCAGATTCCACGATAACAGTGTCGTCCAATATATCTTTATCTGCCAGGCAACAAAAGCTAACACAAGTTGAAATATTTTCACCCGCTAACTTTTCATTCATCTCAATTGTTTTTTCAGCATTATCCCCGTGATTTGATCTATCGTCAAGAGTATACGACTCTAATGACAATTGCTCTCGTACAGCATGTTGAGACAGCTCAGAAGGAGAACGTTTGGACGAATCCAGTACCCGATTATGACCACCGGTTTGGCGGAGTTTACGTTTTGAGCGTCTTTTTCTTTTGACGTCTTGGTCCGTGTTACCTCGCAAAGCGTTGGTAGTACCCGTTTGAGATCGGCGCCGTCGACTTTCACTTCTTGTAATCATTTCTGGACTTTCTCTGAAACAAGACGAAATAGCTAAGTTACAAACCAGAGCGGCTGAGAGACAAGATTATTACTCACACGGCCCATGCCAATCAAAGGGACCTGCTTGCTAAACCTAAGCTTAAGCATTTGAGTCTTTACGTCACCCTATCTCCCAATGGACAGACCCTTTAAACTATTAACATGAGCTAGTCAAAGTACTATGCCAAACGGGTATTTGACCAGTCGTAGTGGGACTACGTTTATTGAGCGAAGCTCAAACACACTTAAGCAATTAAGCTAATATGGAAATTAGCTATGAGCTAGCTATTCGATTATCGGTTTTGAAGGTTTGCAGATAATTTATTCAGATTGCTCGCACCACAAAGCCCCTTATTATTGAAATTAGATTTCTTGTAACCCCGATAATAAGTCAAATATTGCAAAAAGTCCTAATTTAGGCTTAACCAACTATGCAAATTAACCTGTTGCTAAAAACGGCTCAAACTTTTAAACCACCAATGCAAGGTTAACACCCCTGGGTAACACACTTTCAAACAAAAAAGTTTATCAAAATCGGTTCAGCGGTTCCTGGGATTCTTTTCGGACGGATGGACGAACGGACATCCTGTTTTCGACCCCCGAGCACAAAATATAAAGTACCACACAATTTCCGCTCTTCGAAATTTTTACAGAACGTAACCGTTCGTTTGTAAAATTCTGGTGACGTCCATGTGCAGATATAGAGATGCTTAACGTCAGTTGACAATATGAATCTGGCTTTGAAACCAAGACTTGCCCAATTTGTTCTGCAAAAAATGCTTCAACCAATCGTGGATCGAGGATGTTGTCTTCTGGTTCCCATGTGCTTTGCCTGAAATCAAACCACAAAATTGCAGGTTAGTACATACTTGTGAATATAACCTGCCGAAATGTCTGGGAAACTCGAAAAAGTGGCACTTTTAGACGCTGTAGAATAACATTGCCGATGTCTAAAAAATTTTCTGGCTCGCTACACTCGATATCAAGAAAAGCTTATAGACGTGGTTATCCCCGATTGAAATCAAGTTTCGGCTTCGTTCGAGCGCTAAAAATTTTGTTTAGCTAAGACATCTCTTGCTTTACGTGTCAAATTAGCTAAAACATTATATTGAAACACAGTTTTTATTACAGAAATTAGATCTCACAAAAGTTTACTCATAAGTACTGAGCTGCTTAAAAATATTGGCATTCAGACAAAATTTTACCAATTTTTTCACAAAATTCGATGAACGTTTTAATTTCAAATCACGTAATATGTTTGGTTGATAAATTTTCCCAAGTTTAATGTTTATAAAATATTTTATAACGTAGAATAATCAATTTAAACGCCAATAGATGACGGACTCTCAACCCGCGTTAAAATAGCTTTTGCGCCCATTGTGCCTTTAACTGCTATATATTCCGTAAAACTAATAAGTGGCTTACTTTTCATGATATCCTTTCCACTTGACGCGATATTCTAGCAATCCCTGAAAAATGTTTAAAAATTGATTATAAAATAAAATTAAATTCGAAAATCTTCGGTGGGTTTCCCCGGAGTCGGATGGGTTACGGTATGTGATCCATGACCCAGAGCTTGACATGACTTTTTGACCCATAACCCCACTTAGCATTGATTTTTTCATACGTTCTCTGTTCGAAAAGCTCTCACAATGCTCCAAATAGCCACTCAGGGCCTGACTTGATTCCGGATCCACCCGACTACGTTCGAATCCGACATTCAAATCCTAGAGAACATGCCTGAACGATATAGCACTCTGCATGCCGTAGGCCAAGTGGGTCAAACTTTCTCCGTTATGATCCGCCGTATCCCATCAAACTAATTTGGACTCATGGCCAATGGTAGATAATAGTAGTATAAGCATATTCCTAATCCTAACTAATGTTACTTTTGAAATGCAATTTCCTATTAAAACTTACTAGACATCACAAATTGGCGATAGGAACTACACGTATTACAATAGTAGGCTCCGTTAATAGTTAAATAAATATAGAAAAACATTCAAATATACAATCTTAAAATTGTACACTAGATAGTGCTTACCGGAAAGTTAAAAAATACCGGAACCGGAAAATAAAATCCCTTGTTGCCGAAAATTTCATTTTTAACCCACTTTTATCGGTTTTACTGATGTAAACACACCATTTCGAATGCTAAAATCGTGAAACAAATGCAGTAGCTTGAAACGCATGTTAAATTATGAAGTATGACACACACTGAAAATTTTGGCAATACGCGCTCAGACAATTTTAGAAAAATAAGTTACAATAATATGCCAATTTTACTAAAATGTTCGAACAGAAGAATTTCAACATCGAAAATACCGGAAAATCGGTGAACAATACTTGAATTTAGTAGCGGAACAGGATAGTGAAAAATACCGGATTTCCCTGCCGGACCGGAGCCGGAATTCCGGTTGCAGCCCTGCGTCAGGTTACAATATTTTCAAGAATATTCAATTTTACGCTAAGAAAATGTTTGTAGCTCGTGGGGTAAACCTTTGTGCATCTAGTTTCTGGCTGTGAGGCTGTATGAAATGAATGAAAGTCTGGTGCTATTTTACAACGATAAACGGGAAAAAGGTTGGAAAGGGAACCAAGTAGGGCCTCGGCGCAATAC
The DNA here is from genome assembly GCA_030248215.1 of Enoplolaimus lenunculus. Taxonomy (NCBI): domain Eukaryota; kingdom Metazoa; phylum Nematoda; class Enoplea; order Enoplida; family Thoracostomopsidae; genus Enoplolaimus; species Enoplolaimus lenunculus. Next base: position 154,753 of record JASANG010003260.1, read on the forward strand.
AAAATTTTTTGTCAAACTTGAAAAACTTCAACTTGGCCTGTAAGTCATCGGAAACGCTTGTATGCTTATCTGAACAATATTTTAGCACCCCCAGTAGTGATCTGGCTACGAGCCTGCTAGTCACAACTGCCGAGATGTTAACCCCTCCCGCCTCCCCGAACAACGTCACGATCATAAGGACTCACAACGATTGATTCGGGACCTTCTTATGTCAAATCATTTAGAACAAACGCTGAACACATAAATCACAAACAAAAACAAACTAAAAAAAGTAAAACATAAACACATCGTTTAATAGCCGATTGAATTCACTCAGTATTTAATTACAAGCCAACCTTCCCCTCAGAAAAATTGCCAAAAATACAAAAAATTATCAACAGGGGCACAACCAGCCGTACTCAGAGGAAGCCAGGGGGGCTCAGTTGTGAGCTTGTTATTTCAACCGCACACCCCACCGGAAATTGTTGTGCCATCCTTAGCAGATTGAGCTAGCTACGGGCGTGGGTAACTGCAAAACGTTCCCCCCAAAATTCTCAGATGAAGAGGCCAATGTAAAGAACAGGCGCGGAATAGTATTATAACCATATTTCGAAGCCTGAGCCTTATCCTAAGCCTAAGCGCAATAATGAGCGTATTCCTAAGCCTAAGCGTAGTAATGAGCGTATTCGTAAGCCTAAGCCTAAGCCTAAGGCTTAGCTAAGCAAAAAATTAGTCTAAACCTTAAGCTTACTCTATTCTAGTCCCACAGAAAAACGTTCCGCCCCTAATCTTTACATGGGCCATTGAAGGACAGAAATGGCACGTATACAAATCTTATTACTAAGCTACCAGCAACTAAATAAAAATTAAATTTTCGCACGCACTCCGTGGCTCCATTTCCTTGCATTAATTTTCACTTGACGCTTTATACCCTCGTGAAATGAAATCCTGGTTTGCGCCGCTGTAATTTGCACAAAATTGCTTTTTATGCAAACTTCGATAGCAAATATTGTGGCTGAGTTGTGGAATATTAATATAACACGTTTAAATGCACTCTTACTGAAACGATTACGCCAGGTGCGGCAAAATATGTTTTATAATTTTGTTCACCAAACGATGATTGGTCGAATCGTTTTGGTTCTAAATGTAAATTTTGCATAGTATCCAAGTTGGATACAAACGCTGTCGCATGTTTATTATAAAGGGCCTTGGTGAAAGCGTAAACCTAAGCCTAAACGTAAAGCCAAATCCTGAGTATAAGACTCTCAATCTCCCATGTCCACCGGTTTCTTTGTCTCCGAATGGGTAAACAACGCATGCGGTGATGGAAACAAACACCGGCGCATGTTAATTATAAGGGCCTGTAGCCAAAGCCTAATCCTAAGCGTAGATAGATAGATAGATATTGAGAGGTCCGAGTCCATCGGTCTCTTTGTCTCCCCACCATTAGGTGCGTTCAATTAGCTATGAAGCAGAAATCAGGATATTAAATTCTCTCGATCTCTATTAAGCTAAGCTATAAATTTCACCATCAGATTGGGTACAAATCTTACCGTCTCTATGTTTTTTGGTCCGTCGCTTGCTAATTTAGTTCAAAACTGCCCTGAATAAATAAAAGTTGCGAGAAAATAGATTACTTCAAGTGTATGATATAGAAAATATGTGAATATCGTCCAGGATGCGACCGGATATCCGAATCCGGTTCAATATCCGGCAAAACTTATATCCGTATCCGATTCCAATATCCGGTATAAACTCATCGGATACCGGAAATTTTACAAGTCACCGTCTTTAAAATCTTGTTGTGATCAGTTCTGCTCAAGTCAAAAGGTTCAAGATTTGATTCGCTACAGTAAAAATTAAAAATCCAAGTGAACAAATAACTATAATTCAGTAGATATATAGTATTGTGCGACACAAAACTTCAATCAGTGCACAAATTCAGACGTTCATTTCCGGTTAATATTCTGTTCCGGTAAAAATTATCTATCTGTATCCGGTTACGATATCCGGCAAACTTATATCCGGCCGCATTCTGATATCAATATAGAAATCGCTCAAATAGTTAATTTTTTGTAATATATTAGCGAGATTTTAGTGGGGCAGATTGAGCAAGTTGCTTTGAAAATAGTAGTTAGAAGGGTCGAGCGGGCAGACCGCAGGCTATCCTCAACATTGACATCTATTTGAAGCCCCTGTCGTAATTTGACCATTGTCTAGGAATTTTTTCTACTTAAAATGATTATCAGTGATATATAAATTGAGCTCAAAATAGGATGTAACCAGTAATTTATGCAAACGAACCTTTCATTTGAATTTTAAATTGAAAATGTTCTTAATTTAGTGATCATAAAATGACCACAACGGTTTGATTCACTGATCATGATCACCCATCGGAAAACAAGCTAGGTTTACCGGTCATAGGTGGGCGTAATGTGCAATATTATCCGGCGCTACATTTTTTACTAGAATGGTTTGTTTTCAAAGTTACTAATATATAATGAGTTTTTTGTAACGTAAATCGAGTGACTAACATCTATACACTGTAAAATTACACAATTGTAATGAACACAGAAGCAAAAATAAAGGTGGGTAAAGGCGGGTAGTGGGTAACGGAATTCTGCGCGGGTATACACCGCAGATATACGCGTGGGCAAAAAATAAAATTTCCGCCGGTAAAGCGCAGAGCGTGTAAAAAATCTTTACTCACTTTACACTTATACACCCAACCCTCCTTACCAAGTCCTGGTTGCATTTCTGAACGCGAAACAAGATGAACTCAAAATAACCCTTAATAAACTCGTTTGAACTCCAAATAGCCCTTTTTATATTCGGTCCCACCTACGCCAAATTGCAATAAACCTCACTCCACCCTCACCCAGTTAACGAAATTCCACCGGTACAACTGAGTCAACTCTTCAAGAATTAAAGTATATACAACTTTCTTTTCATTCATTAAAAGCGTTTTTAGAGCGAGAGAGAGAGAGGAATGTCAATGACAGCCGTTGATGAGAAAATTTGAGAAAACTATGAATGAGTCACACTTTGACTCGGCAATAAAAGAAAAATTGTAGTTTTATTCGACTTTATATTTATGTACACCGATGATATTAATGGGGTGATTACACAAACTCAACATTACTGTAGTTACCCGAATAATAAAGGGTAGATGTCCGGTTTGAGTCCCAATCAATTGGATGTCTGTATCTACGATTAGTGCCCGTCAATGGATAAGGTGCATAGGTCTGAATTCGAACAACTTAAAGAAAACATCGCGAACGAAGCAAGCGAAAAAAAACTAGACACTATTGTTTTTACAACTCTAGTACAGAACTTCAGTTTGGAGTGTTTGTGGGTGTATTTTTGGAGTCTTTTCAGCAATCGCACCCCAGCCGGTGTTTGCCCAAAAATGGTTGCATTTCGTAAATAATTTTTGCCTATTTGAGCTTCACATAACCTCTCCTAATCATTTCACGCCACTTTGGAAAAATTCGATTTTCAAGATTCCAAGGTACTCCGCCTGGGGATTCGAAAAAGTGAACGGTGCCAAATTAGTTATTTCACCACGACTCGTTACCCAGACGTCCCATTGCGGAAAATTTAACATCACTAAACTCAGCTCCGCGAGCTGTGTCGAATGATTTAAATTGGTCTAACTTTTTGACAAAAGATTTTTTGGGCCCCTAGGGGGTTGGTCGACGGCTCGAAGCCAAGATTTCGGCTGAATTCTGAATTTGGCAGAATTCACGGTCTAAGCGAGCGAGGAGCTATATATAGATTGTTTCAGTGTTTAATCACCCTGCAACAGTCTCGAAAACGTTTCTTTATTCATAAACTGCAAAGTTTAAACCATCTTGCGAACACTGATCAAGTGCCATGGTTTGCACAAGTTGTAGCTCCTCCACTAACTAAGGGGGTAGGCGCAAAACGAAACGCGTGCCGGGTGCATTCTTACCCGTACAGAATGTACACAGTCGCATAACCTTGCTGAAGTATGCATCATTCACTCTTGCTATTACCAACTCATCTGCCAAACGCTATTCTGCCTTAATAGAACAACAAAATCGTGTTCAATTAACTCGGACAGTATCAATTTAAGTTTTTCATCCTTAATGTACAATTTAAAGACCCTATATAATTGACGGTGTAAAAGCGCTGATCGCTAGCAGATCCAGAGGAGGGTGTGGGGGCGTAGGCCCCTATCAGAAATCAACTGTGATAAAATGGTGAAGTCCCTACGTTACAATTTTCCCATCAGAAAATGTTTTGTAAAAAAGATAGGGTTCCTAATTTTTCAGTCAGAAATTTTTTTGCAATAAAATGGTAAGGTCCTTTTACAATTTCCCCTCAGAAAATGTTTTGTAACAAAAGATAAGGTTCCTAATTTTTCCCTCAAAAATTTTTGGCGATAAAATAATAAGGTTTCTACCTTACAATGTTTGCGTTTCATAACCTTTGCCACTCAGCACCACCGTCAGAAATTACTGGATCCGCCGCTGGCGCTGATTATTGCTCGCTTTGCTCGCACAGTTTTTCAAACTACTCTAACCTCTCTTTTGACACTTGGTTACCGAGTAAAAGTGTGATTCCTTACCGGATTGGCTAAAACCAAATCTTTGATCTCGTCTCCGTTTTGGGATTGGTCGTGGTCCCTAGGCCTCTGTTTGAGACATTTGTGATGTGCCAACTTTAATCGTCATTTCAAATTTATCCTATCTTGATTCACATTCAAACCACTTAAACTCAGATCTCAACAAATCCTTGAAAATTTTAAATCGAAACGTTTATTATTAAAATCAGAATCTAGGAAATTACGATTTTAAATTCGTTTTAAAATTTTCGGTGAAAATTCAAATTCCTTAGCGTTTAGTCATTTAGACTACGTTTTAAATACACTAATACCAATTTTTTTCGTATAACTTGCGCTTTTTGTATTTTTCTTATGTTTTGGAAGTGCGAGTATAGGTTTATTAAGAAGCAAGTGGTAATTTCCTATAACCCTTTCTCGCAAAGACATCGCTGTAAATACCAATGTCACCAAAAATTCGTCGCTCGACAACTTGTAATCCGAAGCTTAGTTGACTCGTCAACTTTTTACTCATCATTAAATTTAAGCTTAGCGCTTAGGATTATGCTTAAGATTACCCTTAGGATTAGCACAGAATGGGGAGACATGTTTTCGGGGCGACGAATTGTCCTGTATTCCTTATTACCTTTCGAATTCGGTGTTCTAGTATACGTTCGACTGCGTACACATCACTTTTAGGTCCAAGTTGCCCTTTTCGTTGCGGCCACAACCTTGGCACCCGTTCTACCGTGCCGCTACGCCTCTGTCTCGATTTACGCGACCTTGAACTGAATTGTGCACTGCATTTCGATGACTGTGAACCGCTATTAATTGCAGATTGCAATTCTGGTGCACTACTTTGTTGCTGTTGTTGCTGTTGCGGTTGTTGTATTTCTTGCTTTTCCTTTTGTTTTTGTTGACCCTGTCGTTGTTGATCATGCTGTTGCTGTTCTTGTCGAATTTGTTGCTGTTTTTGTTGCGGTTGTTCATTCATTTGGTTTTGTTGCAGTGGTGGTGGTAATTGTTGTTGTTGTTGTTGTTGTTGTTGTTGTTGTTGTTGTTGTTGTTGTTGTTGTTGTTGTTGTTGTTGTTGTTGTTGTTGCTGCTGCTGTTGCTGTTGTTGTTGTTGCTGCTGTTGTTGTTTTTGTTGCTGTTGTTGATGATGATTTTGTTTTTGTTGCGGTGATAGTTGCTGTTGTTGCGGTGCGTTATGTTGCAATATTTCACTTTTGTTGCAGTGTTGCACTGAGACTCGTACGGATGTTGATGTACTACCGCTGTCATTAGATGCCGTGTTATCGGTTGACGCGTCAGGGCAAGACATGATTTTAGTTATGCTATTACAGGGATTCTGCATTATTCTTGCAGTCGTGCGATTTTGGCAATAAGTATATGCTAACTTTACTTTATTATTATTATTATTATTATTATTATTATTATTATTATTATTATTATTATTTATTATTATTATTATTATTGTTTTTGTTGTTGGTGTTGTTGTTGCCTATTTATATATTTATTTTGTTGTAGCGTATACAAAAGTAACATATTTGCGAATCAGTCTAAACAACAAAAACATAATATGCCGCCGCCAATTTTAAAAATTTGTTTATGAGCAATTTTAACTAAAATAAAAATTAGTGAGATAACTAAGTAAAAATTTTCCGTGTCAGTCTAGGTAGCAACCGGGACTTCAGACCTTTTAACTAAGCAGCTGGAAAATCTGATCTACAAAGCGGGCATTAAACTTTAAGCCTGCGAATCCTTAAACGAACGCTCTACCGCTGCGAATGGTTATAGGAACACAACTTTGAGAATCATCTAAGGAGTAAAGCGAACGAGAAGCCACACATAATTTTGATATTACATATTCTTGCAAAATCTGCATTTTTGGTTCATGTACAGCCCCCTCACTATATCATTATGGCCAAACTGGATGCTTGAGATTTATTGTAACTATGGGAGCAATCTAAGAGCGGCATATGCGAAAATTCCAATGCTCTACCGTCGACCAGTACAGATTTAAATTAAAAATGGCACAAAATCGAACAATTGTAGGAATCTTACCGATTTTATACCGAAATTTTTATGACGGGGGTGCACGTCTCTTTTACCCACCCGTTTGCGTGCTAATGGTCAGTGACTACGGGTCTACCGTTTGTATGTCGGCTGGGTTGTGTAAGAAGACAAACGTGACTATTCGCAATGAAGCCTACAATATTACACAATATTAAAATGCGTATATACTTTATATCATTGAGCATGCTTTAAACCAAAGCGCAATATACCCGGATCAGTAGCGGGATGACGCAGGGAGCTCAGACCCATGAACAATTTTGCCCCCCCCCTGAAAATTTTCAACCTTGCTTGTAAAATCATCGAAAAGCCTTGCATGTCACTCTTGACAAATATTCAACCCCTCCTAGCGCGATGAGTTCGCTATGACGCACTTGAATATACCACAAAATATGTAATAGTAAATCGCACTAAAACGCCGGAAGGTCCATTGTTCTATTTATAACCGAAACAGCAATAAACATAATACCATACCAACTCTACACAGGAAATAATAAAATAAAACACGAAACATATTAATACAACGTATAGAGAGCAAACGAGATGATACGCTGAGGGGAAGAAATTCTCCCGGTGGCCAGAGCGACGGATAATTTATTTCCAATCGTTAACGCCCAAAAATAGTCACATTTGACTATTTTCTGTAAAGCATAGACATCGAATTTGCTAAATCTTAGCTTAATCCTAAGGTCTTTAGATCAAATCCACTCATTATATGTGTAATATAACATCTGTGGGGGGGGGAAGAATTGGATTTACAATACAGTGCCGAATCCTAAAATGATATACGCGATTCCGAACTGAAATGATGGGACTACGATCCTGCTAGCAATAATAGCCACAAATCCGAGCCACCAGACGCTTAAAATTGCCACAAAAACAACAACAACAACAACAACAACATACAATTCTATAAACGATAAATAAAGCAAAATACAACATATATAACAACTGCGTTTATTATATACTTAAATATACACACTGTCCAGCCGTTTTAAAATGCAAACGGCAACTGCAAGAGCGCTAAAATTTGAAATTCTCTCGCGTTTTCCGTTATTTGTATGGTAAATGGCAAGGGACACAGGCTAAAACTGCACAGGAAGGTTGACCACAGGAACAACGACAGCTGGATCAAATACATTTGAAGGATTCTCAGAGCCAAATTTATAAGGCACATCGCGTTACAGGCCGCAAAAAAGTCCGCAAAAATTTGTCCGGCCCAAAAGAGTTTAAAAGTTAGCAAAGCAAAAATTAATCGATATTTTTCAATTAATTTTAATTTATCTCAAACGCGGTTGGAACTACATGGCCAGCGCGACCCGTGTTCGAATTTTTGCGAAAATTAACGATCACGCCGGGAATCGAACCTCAAACCTAGAACACTCGAGTCAAGCATGCTACCGCTACACTATGTTAGTGATTACAACTACTACATGTTCCGATAGCGTGCCCATGTATGGCAATCTATGCTTTACATACACTTATACCGTATACATACTACACCGACAGGTGCCATATATAGCAACTAGTACACGTAGTTACACACATGTGCAACTGGACTAAGGCTTTTGCGGCCCAAAACTAATTCCTTCTCTGGGCCTCTCGTATTTAAGTGAACGAAGTTAAAAACTCTTTTTTTCAAAAGCTGTAACGCTTTTCAGATATATGGACACATCCGAAATAAAGTCTCTTAATTTGCATACGTAACGTAAACAGAATCTGTTGGAACGCTGCCCAAAATACGTATGTGGGGCGTTCCAGTTTTAATAAAACTAGGTAAAAGTGCCCCTAGAAGAGACAGATTGTGATATGTTTCGCTTGAAGCATGCAAAAGAGTTTTAACAAGGGTTAGTTAGACCATAGATCAGTAGGTAATGCTTATAATATTAGCTCCATAACTCCTATGAAAATAGTTGTCAACAAGAAACATATGGGCCCAGCGGACATCACCTATCAGTTAATTTTAGCGTTTGTTGGGTTTTACAATGTTTAGCTTATAAGTGATCTATTAATCTAGCTTTCTTCATTGGAAGAGAATATTTTTTGAGTTTTAAAACATTTATGTTTCTAAAACTTGATTAGTAAATATTTCAATATTGCAAGATTACAAATTGCGTCTATTGATTATCAAATAAAAAATGTCACGCATACGTGCTCGACTATTTTACCTATCTTTACCATGACAATTTGATGATGTGAAGTCGAGAAACTTTTCCAAATTGTGTTCTGTGCCGTGACATATTTAAGCTATTCATCTAGGAAATACCATTCAAACGTTGCCAAATATTTCAAAGACTGTCCTACTAACCCATTGTCCCGCTGTCCTATCGTCCCACTGTCCCATTGTCCCGCTGTCCCACTGTCCTACTGTCCCACTGTCCCGCTGTCCTACTGTCCCACTGTCCTACTGTCCCACTGTCCCATGTCCCGCTGTCCTACTGTCCTGCTGCCCCACTGTCCCGCTGTCCTACTGTCCCACTGTCCCGCTGTCCTACTGTCCCGCTGTCCCACTGTCCTACTGTCCCGCTGTCCTACTGCCCTGCTGTCCCACTGTCCTGCTGTCCCACTGTCCCGCTGTCCTACTGTCCCGCTGTCCTACTGTCCCGCTGTCCTACCGTCCTGCTGTCCCACTGTCCCGCAGTCCTACTGTCCCGCTGTCCTACTGTCCCGCTGTCCTACTGTCCCGCTGTCCCACTGTCCTGCTGTCCCACTGTCCCACTGTCCTACTGTCCCACTGTCCCGCTGTCCTACTGTCTCGCTGTCCCACTGTAATACTGTCCCGCTGTCCTACCGTCCTGCTGTCCCACTGTCCCGCAGTCCTACTGTCCCACTGTCCCACTGTCCCATGTCCCGCTGTCCTACTGTCCTGCTGCCCCACTGTCCCGCTGTCCTACTGTCCCGCTGTCCTACTGTCCCGCTGTCCCACTGTCCTACTGCCCTGCTGTCCCACTGTCCTGCTGTCCCACTGTCCCGCTGTCCTACTGTCCCGCTGTCCTACTGTCCCGCTGTCCTACTGTCCCGCTGTCCCACTGTCCGCTGTCCCACTGTCCTACTGTCCAGCTGTCCTACTGTCCCACTGTCCTCCTATCCCACTGTCCTACTGTCCTACTGTCCCGCTGTCCCACTGTCCTGCTGTCCCACTGTCCCACTGTCCCACTGTCCTACTGTCCCACTGTCCCGCTGTCCCGCTGTCCTACTGTCCCGCTGTCCCACTGTCCCGCTGTCCTACTGTCCCGCTGTCCCACTGTCCCGCTGTCCCACAGTCCTACTGTCCCGCAGTCTTACTGTCCCGCTGTCCTACTGTCCCGCTGTCCCACTGTCCGCTGTCCTACTGTCCAGCTGCACTACTGTCCCGCTGTCCCACTGTCCTCCTGTCCCACTGTCCTACTGTCCCGCTGTCCTACTGTCCCGCTGTCCTACTGTCCCGCTGTCCTACTGTCCCGCTGTCCCACAGTCCCGCTGTCCTACTGTCCTGCTGTCCCACTGTCCCGCTGTCCCACAGTCCCGCTCTCCTACTGTCCTGCTGTCCTACTGTCCTACTGTCCCGCTGTCCTACTGTCCCGCTGTCCTACTGTCCCGCTGTCCCACTGTCCTACTGTCCCGCTGTCCTACTGTCCCACTGTCCCGCTGTCCTACTGTCCCGCTGTCCCACTGTCCTGCTGTCCCACTGTCCCGCTGTCCCGCTGTCCTACTGTCCTACTGTCCCGCTGTCCTACTGTCCCGCTGTCCCACTGTCCGCTGTCCCACTGTCCTACTGTCCAGCTGTCCTACTGTCCCACTGTCCTCCTATCCCACTGTCCTACTGTCCCGCTGTCCTACTGTCCCGCTGTCCTACTGTCCCGCTGTCCCACTGTCCTGCTGTCCCACTGTCCCACTGTCCTACTGTCCCACTGTCCCGCTGTCCTACTGTCCCGCTGTCCCACAGTCCCGCTGTCCAACTGTCCCGCTGTCCCACTGTCCCACTGTCCCGCTGTCCCACAGTCCTACTGTCCCGCTGTCCTACTGTCCCGCTGTCCCACTGTCCGCTGTCCCACTGTCCTACTGTCCAGCTGTCCTACTGTCCCGTTGTCCCACTGTCCTCCTGTCCTACTGTCCCGCTGTCCTACTGTCCCGCTGTCCCACTGTCCTGCTGTCCCACTGTCCTACTGTCCCGCTGTCCTAGTGTCCCGCTGTCCCACAGTCCCGCTGTCCCACTGTCCCACTGTCCCACAGTCCCGCTGTTCTACTGTCCTGCTGTCCTACTGTCCCGCTGTCCTACTGTCCCGCTGTCCTACTGTCCCGCTGTCCTACTGTCCCGCTGTCCCACTGTCCCGCTGTCCCACTGTCCTACTGTCCCGCTGTCGTACTGTCCCACTGTCCCACTGTCCTACATGTATGCCCTATGTAAAGTCCAAACATCCCAAAAAACAGTATTATTTTGTACCGCCCTTGCAAACAAGTTGGTGGACAATGTTTTACAGTAGTGTAGATAGTATAACGTGGATGACACAAGGTTTTTGAAATTGGTATTTTTAGGCAAAATCCCGGATTCGAGGATTACAGAAACGCCAAAACTGTCGATACTGTGCTTTAGAGATAACCTTAAATTCTCGTTCTGAGTATATTTAGGTATTTTTGCGGCCGCGCGTTGCAAAATTACAGTTTAAAGCCGGGGAAGATCCGAAGTTTTTGGCGGTTAATGTGTTGACTAATTCGATTCGGGCCAAAATCGACAAAAGTTTCTGGCAACTTTTTTCGAGCCATTTCAATCATTTATGGTTTCAACTTTGATAAGCTATGCGCCATGCGCGTTATTCTGTAAAATTGTACTGCAGATGCAAACCGCGTTTGCAAATTGCGTTTTTGCACATGAATAAAACTAAATACATAGAAAAATGGGCAGATGGTAATTGTGTACGTTTATTGTGGTTAGAAAATGTAAGAAAAACATACATACATATATATCGTTTATTAAAGGATAGCGTTTGTGGTCGTTGTAGGTAAGATAGGATTCGCGTGTTTTGACGATCAAATTCAATACTGAACCGTTATTGGCTGTTTAATTAGAGTAGTTGCTAAAAAGCTGGCTAATTATTCATTATGCGGGGTTCACGTTATAACCAAGACATTCAAGCTGTGGTTGTAAGCGATTTTTGTCGGAAACGTTTTGCAGGCGTGTATTTAGTATTTAAAGCTTATCTGAGCCTCTGTCTTTCGACTTTCCATGTATTTATCAGAACCCAAAAATTAAACTGTTCCGCTGAATATCATATTCGTTGAAATTTTGGAATGACGCCGAATCAACACGGGACAAACCGTGTCCCACCTGCCTCGGTGATATCGTGAACCCTGAATTAGGCACTATAGAAGCTCTTGGATAATATGAAACATGTAAATTTTACTTAAACACTCCGTAACATCGAGTATACAACATTTTACGAACACGCAATGACAATTGACACATAATTTCAAGCACAAGTTTTGCTAAAACTTGTTGGTAAAACAATTACGTACGTTTTCCTTATTTCCCAGTATTCCATACTGTATAATCACTAAATGTTAATACGCGAGTTCCAGTTAAAGCTGGAACAATTCGGTTTAAAAATCCGTTACCAAATTACAAATGTCTCGCCTTGTTGTTGATGTAAACCAACGAAATTAAATAGCATACATAACATCACACGTAGAATTTCAAATAAACCTTCAGTAATGGCAAGTTTTTCGTTCGAAATTAAATTTCCGGCGATTATTCAATATGTTTGAATATCATGCCATATTTCCATAAAATGTGTCATAGTATACGTTGACATGTATTTGTACCATTGAAGCACTGAGAGTTGCTGTTTATCAACGAATATCACATGGCATGCATGTTTTTCTGTTTACCCGGTATAAAAGCTATCTCACATATAACATTAGAAAATCTATCTCAAAAACATGAGTCCAGTCGCGCATAATTCAAACTCAAAATACCTGGAAAAGGCTGAATCTTTAATTGAAAGTTTTTCACAACTTGCTGTATTCCAATAAGTTATTCATTTAGCTATAAATTTATGGTAGCACAATACTTTCTGGGTATTAAAATATATTTCGGCGTCGTCCGCTACCGTATGTGATACGATGCGGCGCCGTAGGGAATTAGCAATTAATTTGTAAATAAAAATGTTTTGACTGTGACACAGTATGTTAACAGTTTCTAAGTGACAGTCGTCCTCGCCTAAAATGCCGAACCGCGAGTGAAAATGGCGAACGTTGGTAAAACAGCATCAGCACATCTTTGACTCTAATCAAAAAATACTCCAAAAAATTTCGGCGAAGGTAAGGAATCTGGGGCACTGCATGAATTAAATGAAAAGTAGCCTATTGTATAGATCTCGGAGAGCTGAGTTAGACGGTACAACTTTTATGATCGTTGGATCAACTGTTCAAAAGTTATAGCCCCGATAGCAGTAAAAACACACAAATTTAAAAAGAAACTGTCTATAACATGTTTGTAAAGTATCAGCTCTTCCAGGCTTACTCGTTGTATGTACAATCCCATCCCTAAGCAAGGCCTACGATGGCCACTGTTACTTTTATGGTCGTAGCAGTAAATAAAGTCTATTCATAAGCCTAATCGTTGCAAAAGCCTTTTCCTAAGCCTAAGCCTAAGTAAAAAAATGTAGTCTAGAATCTAAGCCTACTCTTTTACAGACCCACCAGAAACCAGAATGCCCTAAAAGTAACATGGGATCCTACGATTTGTTTTTTACAAGTTTCACGAATCATCAATATTGCATATACCTAAACTTAACAAACTAAAGCATCTTCCCAAACACCCACCTCATATTTTTACCCCAAAATGTCCTACCTTTGTCCAATACATACACTAAATTTTAAATTATTACCCAAATTTTATTACTTGTAAATGATTCGATAAATCATATTACACAAAACCACTACAACAATTTGCAAGCAAACTAATAACTCTCTTGTTATCATTAATTGCTTCATTATCTCAAAACCGTTTTCCGCAGAGAGCGAATCATAACTTCATGCATCAGATTGCGTTTGCAAACGTTCGCGTTACCAACAAAGTTAAAATTCAGTCTGTGACTCGACCTAAATAGAATTCAACGAAGAATACTTCTGCAAAAATCAAAGATGTCCGAGAACATATTTTCTGGTCGAAATTTATTCGCCATTTTCAAGCAGCTTTGCAGCAGCGTACCGTTCAATATCGTCTAAGCTCAGTAGTGACGTAGCACGAGACAAATTCTGAAAGAAATACATATAATACAAAGAATAAATAAATAAAAGAATAAGAACAAGATAAAGAAAAATCTTTATATAATTTTATATAACGAAAAATAGCACGGTGACAACAAACCCAACATCTCAACTAATCCAAACCCATTGGACTTTTTCAAATCCGAATATTTGAATTCTTTTCAGACATCTTACAAACTATACGTTACTTTTGAAAATTTAAATGCAGAGGCAAGTATATCCTCAACTCTTACCTTGCTAAATTCAGCCAAAATTAATCGACAATCGGGTTCGCTAAAATGAGGCTTCAGTGCGAGATGAAGCAATGTACCAAACTCCGGGTTGAACCATAAGTTATCCTCATTATTTTCCGCAAAAGCATTCAAATTATTCACTGCTGAACTGTTCATTGTTTGATTTGTCGCCGCTTGGGTCTGTTTTCGTTTCACAATCAAGTGCAATTTTGCACCAGGTGCAATATTGAGCGATGCTATTGAATCGCGGTCTGTCAATATAAGTTAGAAACTACTAGGGTTCCAACAGGAACTAACTTTTGCCAGAACAGAAACCGGAATTTGAAATAATTTTCATCACCGAATTGCTGTTGGACTTTTTCAGAAACCTTGTCAAAAATATCTTAAGCGAATTTTCAACTGCTTCAACACCAGCTTTGCAAAAACAAATTAGAAACAGTTTATTAACAAACCAAAAGTAATGGCAAAAGCAATCATTTCCAAATAACAATTTTTAACAGAAAAGTTTACCATATTCAAATGATTAGTAATCATTTGTCACAAAACCGTAAAGTTTCCGGTTCCTGCATCTTTGAATGCAGGAACAGGAACAGAAACAGGAATTAAATTTTTGCACGAATTGCGTTTGAACCCTGGAAACTTCTTACATAATAGTTAATAGCGAACTAGTTTAAGATAGCAATGCGCCAAAAGAAATAAATTTTGACGTAAAAGAGGCTAAACGTTCTGAAGAAACATAAACATGAGCCGAGTATACCAAATAATAATCGCAATTCATATTTACGTACGTATTGTCCCTAAAACTGATGCTATATAAAAAGTTTAGGCCAACACGCTTCTTCGCTTTAAGGAGAAAATCAGGTAACACATGTCAGGGATGTGCGGTCTTGGTCTCGGTAAGTCTCGGGATCTTGCTGGTCTCGGTTTTTTTGAGTCTCGGTAGGTTTCAAACCGAAACCAAAGGAGAAAGACAAGTTCCTGCTTTTTTCAGGTCAACGTTCACAATAAACAGACGTCAGTTGTATTTGTTGATTTTTGACAATAAATATTTTGCTGTTTTAGTAATACTGTTATTAGCAAATTTTGCGGTAATTTTTGTGTTTAATATTATAAATTATGAGCAGATGCAACATTTTATTATGCTAGAATGAATGCAAGATTTTATTATGGTAGAATGACACAGAAGTACGAAAAAACATTCAAAACTTTTGTTAGATAAAATTTTATTTTTATGCTCGGTAACGGTGAAAAATTGACCGAGAACGAGACCAAACAGTCTCTGTCTCGGTTGTCGGCTCTCGGCGAACCGCAATTTATGCAACAAATTTTATATATTCCTGCTCAGCTTAATCTGAGAATTAAAAAATCCGAGAAAATTACAGTTTTTCGATTTTACCAATTTTCGTAAGGAACTTCGAAGAAATAGGCAACATTCAAAAAACTATTTGGACGAGGCAATTTCATATTTGCAGTACTCAATAAATGAGTTATTCATGAAGTGCTTTGTTGTCACAAGAATTTGCTTTAAGGTCTATCAAACGGAAGGCTCTGCGCCCAGACCATACGCCGCGACTGAACATTGAGCTGATTATGAATATATCAATGTTATTTCCAAAATGCATGCCGTCCGATTTCTCCCTAAATCCGAACGATGGTCATATTATTTCATCCGAAATTAGAGATCGATAAATAACTGTTCTGAGTTATTCTGAAGATGTCATCCGCACTTATACAACATATAAACAGCATTGATGCACTAATACCTCATCGCATAAGCTTACGTACCGATTAATGGTCTGCCCATGTAGACTAATTTCTGGTCATCAACCGGAATGTCCCACCGGTTGAAAAGCGCATTTTTCAATTGGAATACTGACTCCGAGCTGTCGATCTGTAAAGTGGAAACAAACGTCGTTATTCGCTACACACTAATAGAGGAACGTACGCCGAAGAACAGTTTCAAAACGAATTTAAACGTACGAAATCAGAACATTAGAAGAGATTTAAACGGACCAAGTTTAACTCCAAAATCGGGTTAACGCGGTCGTAATGAATTGTGGTATTAATCTAGCCCGGAAGTTCACTGATTAGTTCTTTATATAAACATTAAATGATATAAAGAAACGGATCGTTTTTAGGTAATAAATGAAAGGATATGTCACCAGGTGTGGGATGTCGGGAATAGACTGCCCATGCGCGCCCCACCTTAAAGACACGACTGTGCGCGATAGCCACTATCACACATGCACAGAACCTCCTTTAGTTTGAGTACCAGAACTCAATAGCCACTCATGCTGAAGCCCGTGTTGCGTGCAGTCACTACGGTACACCAGCTGTCAGCGTAGCAAGCCGCTATCATAAGTGACTGACTACAGAGTCGTCAGCCGCTACAACACACAGGACTGAATATCCCCAAGTTATGCCTGAAAGGGAACCCAGCTTGATGTTGTGCAATTGTAGATTAAACATAGAACCAGCCAACGTACTTCAATTTTGCATTCTTTGGATTCATTCAATAATTTGACTTTTATTTCCGTCAAGGTCATTGCTACGATGAATGTCTGCAAAAAATTACTTACACTCAAACATAGAAGCCTAAAATTTCATACTACAGCCGAGTGTCAAACGCTTGCTAGTTTCAACCACAACACATAGGAAAAAACCGACTCGTTAGTCTGACCGAACGCCGAATTTATTGTGTAATCATTTGTTAAGCTGTGTTATACGTATTAAAAATTCAAACAATCGAACGAAGCTTCATTTTATAGCTGTTAAACTCAAACTTCGTAAAATATTTCGAAACTAGCTACGCCTTTAAGATATGACTAACCATTTTCAGGTGAATAAACCTACCTTACATAAATGCTTTAAAGTATAGTTTAGGAGGCTGCCAATTTCGCGGATACTATACCAATTTTGCCAAAAGCAATCTCTCGGTTACTATTTTCGTTTTCGAAAATCCCATTTTTTCAAAATACGAACGTAAACGAAAACTTGTAGTAATCGGAGTACTAGAGACCGAATTCCGGTTTACTATTTCATTTCATATTTTTTGCGGCAAAATAATTGAAGCAACTAAAATTTCTCATTTGTATTTTCTGTATTGTTAAGCAAAAAATTCCGTAAACCATTAACTGTTTGAAAACTTTTGGGAGTAGCATTTCCGAGTGTTGTTTACATACTCTGCAAAAAATGGTGAGTCAGATTGGCTCTCTCTGAAACACAAACTGATTAAAATTCGACTCCGCCTGTGTAGTCCCGTTGAACCTATTTCGGAAAGAGTCAATTTGACTCACCATTTTTTGCAGTATATATGTATATATATCGTCCAAAACGGTTTTTTGGTATTTTACGGAAAAATAGAGAAATTAACAACAATCTATAGTGCTTCAACAAATGCGAAGGCGTAATACGAAATACTAAAATCATGGTTCCAAAATCACACTATTAAACGAGAACTGTATGCATATTTCACTATATAAACAATTTATAACACATGATGAGTATAGGCTACACACAACAAAAGTGTCAGATGTCTAAAAAATTGCCTCTGCCAGCTAGCTCGCCAAAAACTGGTGGGACCATTTAGCAGTTTGGTTTAACGCTGACACGTTTTACACAATGTTGGAGTGAGAAAAATCAATTTCTTACAATTCTACGCAACGTGTTGTCACAGTTATGCAAGTTATTTGCCTAAATTAATACAATATTTTCTTTTATGTTTTTCCCGTTTCCATTTTTCCGCACTCCTCTGTCATAAAGTTGCAAGCACTTTTTAAAATCTGTGTTCAGTTTTGTCGAACTTTGATTTCGAAATATTTACATTTCCTGATGCTATGCCGTAGGAGCATAGGGTTTTATTAGGGATGGTTAACTTCAAAGAAGTTTGGTTTGCGAGCGAGCCTGGCGAACGAAAAAAACCATGTGAACTCTTGCAAACCAATCTTAAACATAATTTTGTTCATAGCCTTAGTAATTTCAGGCGATGTATCCTCAGACCATCTTGTATACGCCCGTTATATATACTTGGTATGAGCTATTGAACTGAAACAGTTATTGTAACTAGTGCAGCAAGTATAGTCCTACTTCATATCAACTCGCCGAGGACAAATCACATTGAAGACTTCAATTTTTCATCTTTTCAAGAGGATGATGAACCGTGCTGCATTGAAAGGTATACACGATAAATATTCTATAAAGTATGGTGCAATAAGAGCCCGTATTTGCAAGTGTGTACATCACGTATCACCAGTTTAGTTTTAAGTTTTCAGACAAGCGAACTGCCACATCTGTAAATGTCAAACTCGTCTGACATGTACGACCATTAAGATGCAAAAAATGTGCCAAATTTTAGAGTTATCGCCAACTTCTGATATGTGCTACATATATTTGAGTTTACGGATAAGACGCTCAATTTGCAAACCAATGCAAACCGTGAATTAGTAGTGATTTTACCAAGTATGTTTTTTGACCCGTGTCATGAGCTGGCTTTAGAATGTGGTCATAATTTGCAACTAGTCAATGACAGCGAAAAACTTTTCATTGGATCAATTTCCTAGCTCGTCAGTGATACGATGAACAGCGAAAACCTTTTCATTGGATCAATTTCCTGGCACGTCAGTGATACGATGAACAGCGAAAAACTTTTCATTGGATCAATTTCCTGGCACGTCAGTGATACGATGAACAGCGAAAAACTTTTCATTGGATCAATTTCCTGGCACGTCAGTGATACGATGAACAGCGAAAAAGTTTTCATTGGATCATTTTTTTGCACGTCAATTATACGATGAACAGCGAAAAACTTTTCATTGGATCAATTTCCTGAGACGTCCTATATATTGGCCACTACATCAATAATACGCTGCGTTACTAAGTAGTCGTCAAAAGCACGTTCGTGTATCACTGCTTGACGTTGCTAATCATAAGCCAATGCAAATCACTTTTCACTGACTCCTAAAACGAAAACAAAAGTATCGTGTTCACCCCAACATTTCGAGTAATATTAACCATCTGACCTATTATGTGCAACTGTGATACTTAAATGTGATAGCGACCATTGATGATGACAAGTGTTCTGCTCTTGTTGTTGATGTTATTTGGATGTGACAGACCCAAGGCCCTCTGTTGCTCGAGGATTAGCTTTAGCGCGAAGATCTGGTATTAAGAGATGGTGGAGACAATAGCAATTAAAGTCGGTATGCGCGTAAAAGCCATACAGTATTAACGAAGAATGCAAAAAAGAGGTAGGCTTAACTGTGTTTACAATGGTTGTCATGAGGACTTTTAAGAGGTCCCGAGAGCTTGCTGAGGCTTAAGGATCGGTTTTTTACGCACCGATCTCATATTTGTTGCTGCGGCGGTGCCTGGGCATATCTGCCAATATTTTTGTGGTATTGGTTTACCATTGTTTTTTCTTAACATTTCTTCGCGTAAACTTTTTGGCGTTTTACTTAGTTGCCGTGAACGGCAATATGTTGCCGAATTTCGTTTAAAATTTAGAACATACATCTTTTTCTAGAAAAAAGCTTCCCGCTTTTGACCCTAAGATTCCCCGTAAAAATGTTGTGCTTCCAGTTTTAATCATTACGTGTTAAAAATAGTTGAGATTAGTTGCGGTCACTACAACACGCCTAAATTTGAATTTCTCTCGCCACAATTTAAGTTTCCTTGCCAAAATTTCAATTTCCCTATAAAAATTCAACTTTTCCCACCAAAATTTTATTTTCCTACTGCAAAACTGTCGATAAAGTATCGGCGCAACTCTACGATGTCCGCGAGTAGCTATGACTCTATTGAAGAAGAAAGAGTTTCGATAAAACATAAACCGGACAAGCTATTGAATTTTTTGGGAGAGGGGACATTTTGTGTGCCGATTGCACGTATGGTAACGTAAGATTCGCAAATATTCTTTAGTGGTCTAAAGAAGTTAAAAGTTGATCGCAAAATTGACGATCTAGCTCAACAGGGACTGTCATATGTTCTGGCTTGTAGAAGTATGGATATGTATAGACATAATATATTATTAAACACTACGAACTGTGTATTATATATGTCGCATATACAACTGATTAACGTACACTCTACGTTGGAACTGATTAAAAACCAATATCCTGCATAACGCCTCCTGAACCCATTTGCCTGCAGACCGGCCTAAAATAGGCCGGCGCTGGAGTAAATTTTAAAATTCTATTTTGGGTTCGAAAGTAAATTTTTAAAAGCTTTGAATACAAAAATATGGCTTGGCTTCTTGCTAACCTCGTTTGCAGATTTCCTTTCTTTATGTGTAAAATACTTTCCAACTAGCGCCAAGCAGAAGTAAGCCTTTGTTTTTGAATGTAATGCTAAAATTGCTTCTGGCTTTGCGCTCGCTTCAATCGTGGCCTTTCTTCGCTATCCTTCGTTAAATTTTAATTCTCGGTTGCAAAGGTATAATTTGTCAGTTAGTAAGTATTCCATTCACCCAAATATACTCCAAAATAAATTTACGTACAGTTGCTTTCAACAAAAGCTTATATGGCGAACGATTTGACACGATTCGCTGCGTTGGTCTGGAAAATCAAGGTTTTAGCTCGAAAAGTAGGCTTCAGAGATGCGGGTGGGAGTGATTTCGGCCAACTTCGTTTTAGGACTTAAAAACATTTTAAATTAACCGGCTGCTAACTGGCTCAAAATTTATTTTTCGAAGGGTACCCGGGCAATCTTAATATTCAGTACCCCTGTTAATCGTAACCGATACCTAAAATATTAATTGGTTATATGTAAAGTAATGAGTAAGTGTTTTTAGTACAAAATATTATGCAACTTCAGTGAAACGTTTTCTGCGTTCTAAAAAGTTACTTTCAATGCGCTTTTTATTACTGGATAAACTGTGATATGAATCGTTTTTTAAAGTTTAAAATTTGCGTTGCGAGTGTGAAAATTTTGTGTTCAAACAAACGTTCCTAATTTATGCAAATTCCAAGCAAACGCGAATTCGAAAGCTTCTGTGTATGAAATTTTGTTAATATCATCAAACAGTATTTGTTTTCAGTACAATGGTAGGAAACTGAAGTAAATACTTGAGTTAAAACTAATGGTCAATGTAGAGAACAGGGCCGTAGTCGTAGTATTAGTATATTCTTAAGCCTAAGCTTAAGCGTAAGAATGAGCTTATGCCTATTAAGTCTAAACTTAAACCTAAACATAAGCAAAAACAAGTCTAAAGCTTTAAGCTTTACTCTATTTCACACCCACGGAAAAATGTTCCGCCACTGATCTTTACACGGGCCAAAATAATCGAATTGAATAAAGCAGCATTTTAAAGTGTAAATTCCAACTGAACCGTATTCGAAATTTGTTTTCAAAATTGTGTTCAACCGATTTTGATGTTTTTGAAAAGTGAAGTTTGTGAAATTTAAAAATTTAAAATTGCGACGCAAATTTGGTACGCAAAAAATTCGAATGTATTTTCAAAATATGCAAAACCAAACCGCCATCCTTTCGTTATATTTTTAAAGTTTGCCGAAAATTTACTTCATAGCGAAGTTTAATAGCAATCGAATCGATTCTAATTAAATTTTTACAAACACTTAAATTTTTTTAATATTTTTGATCCACTTTTATCGTTCCGGCTCTCAGCCAATCCCTATAACTTAAAAATCACGCGGTAGACATGAAGCAGCTATACGTTTGGGCTATTGAATGTTTTCGTGGTAGCCTGCATTAATTTCAGTTTAGATAAATTAAATTTGATGCACAGTCTTGTAAGTTGAACAAACCTACGAGAAGAATCTCGCACTACCTGTAGGTTTTGAAACAGGTTTACACCTGCTTGATAGTTTACCAGATTCGCTACTTTTTTGGTACGTTCTTGGCAATATTAGTGACTATTACCTGTAGATCACACCGGAATTACACTAACTGGAGCCCTAAGCAGCGTACGAAAAGATGATATGTCTAATAATTTAGAGCCACCGTTTCCGTCTTTGGTAAAAATCGGTTTCCGTTCTCGTTATAGAAATACCGGGAAATTAGTTATTTCATGCTCAAAATTAGTTATAAATCGCGTAAATATCTCGCAATTTTACATTGTACATATGCTGCTGCAATTGTTCTAACTGCAACAGAAGTTACGAAATTCATCGAAAATCTTACAAATTGCGGTGCATCCGCCATTTTGGCTTTAAAAGTTTTGAAAATCCAGTGACTAGTTTACAACTCTCTTCAATTGTGTTGGCAGAAACATTTAAGATATTTAAAATTTTTCTACTTCAATATCCGTTTTACCGTTTCCGTTTCAGTTATTTCGATCACGATCGGTTTTCGTTTACGTTATTTTTGCTATCCGTTTACACCCTGCACGCAAAGCGAATCGAGTACAAAAAATTGAGTTCGAATTCGAAAACTAAAATTCGCTGCTACGAAATTTATATTCGGTCGATAACCAACTGGTAAAGTGTGCTACAAATACTTGAGAACATAGGGAACAAGTTGTGACGGTTTTCTCAGTTGCTTGCCAACACTTTTAATTCGTACTTAATCCAAAATCGTTCTGCCTAAGCCGAAGACTACACAGTAAAAAAATGGTGAGTCAAATTGACTGTCTCCGAAACAGACTTTTCCTGACTGCACAAACTGAGTCAAATTCGACTCCGTCAGATTGAAATTCGACTCCACTGAGCGCAAACTATACTGAACTCCGTTCAATTTTATTCGCCTGTAAGAAATTTCGAGTTCTTATATGTTTCTTCTATACCGCTTGCATAATTGTTGGTTTATATGTTTGAATTTAAATAAAGTTAACTTGCAGAGCGATTATTATTTAAAACTTATCTTTTATCTAAAACTTACGACGAACGAGATTGCTGTAATGGCTCAAACTATGTTCATTACAACTATCGCACTGCTACTGGGCGTATTCTTGTTGGAGGCATGTTTTGTTTGTTTTACTTTTTACAATGCAAGTAAACGTAAAAAGTACAAATAACTTAAAAATATTTTAAAATTTCATTAAAGTTATAAAAAAGCGATGAAATATGCTGTTGTTTTTTCAGAATAATCATCGAGCAATCGCCAAGAAATTTGAATATACAATAGCTGAAGGCGACATCTTAACACATGCGCACAACTTGGAAGATGCGGAAGCTGAACTGGAACGAATTGCACAGGGCCAACCGTGGAACGATAGAGAAGGTGACAACAGGCCAAATCGAACGAAAAGTACGTAAGATGTTTATACAATAATTCGTAACAGGCAATTTTTGATATGCAACTCTATGCTTCTGACATGAATGCGTCGTAATAATTCGAAAACTTCAAGGAACCAATAAAACGGGTTTCAAAACTCCATAGAACCAACGAAAATGATTTGATATAAAATATTTTAAAAGTCCATCGAACCAATAAAAACATTGCAGAAAGTTTTAGTACGGAACATGAACGTAAAGAAATCAAATTCCAATTCTAGTAACTTAACATAAACAACAAATCCAACGCAAAACTTAAGGTTCCGAAATTATTAACTCTGGAAATACAACCTAAAGTCTAAACACCAAACTGAAAGAAATCTTCAGAGAAAATACACGAAAATCACCCGAAAAGTAAACATTTTCTAACTAACGATATCGTACACTGAACCCCAAGACATACAAACTAAGACTTAATAAATTAACTCTAAAAATGGTTTTCCAATTCAATAATTCCTTGCAATCTTCATACAATTTCTTGATATATGGTTTAATTTCTTCTTATTTCGTTTCAAACCAACTTTCCTCTGGAAGAGGAAACCCGGTTTCTTAATGGGCCATTCATGTTATACTGTCGCGCTACTGCAAAAAAACGTCTGGGTCTGAGTAAGGTCCGACGTCGTTTTAACACACTGTATTACTAGACCAGTGTAAAAGTCTTGTACTTGTATACGTGTTGCAATTGTTAAACACGGTGCAATATATACTATTTAACGTATATACACTGCGCTGAGTTGCCTACAGGCAACTCAATGTGAGAATGGGTTAATAGTGTCTACGTACCGCATGGAATTTTATCTAAAGCGCTAGTTACAGCTTCGTTTTGCACACATATTTTTAACGGTTGGTTAAACAAACTTTTATATTAGCACGCATTATATCGTGGATGATGCATAAGGTAAAGTTCCGAAGTTTCCAGAATATTCTAGTAAAATCTCTGGTGATGGGTTTGTCTTATAAAGCTGTAACGGTTTTGTTTTATTGTATAAAGGTAATTATTGAACCGGGAAAGTAGCAGCGGCAAGGACCGGTCTCACACGATACCTTTCGTTTCCAAGGAATAAAATTATATTGTAGGAATAAAAACAATTTATTTTTAGTCAAATTTCCACTTGTAATTGATTTTTAGCAAAAACTAACTTCTATGTTGAAATACTGAATATTATCTTACACATTCTTTAGTAATCTGAGAGAGTCAAAAAGAAATGCAAAGCTATATCATGATTTCGCAGTGTCTTTTCGTTGCGTGTAGATGCTAATAAGTTTAGACATATTTAAAGGAGCTACCGAACAAATGCGATGGAATGGCGGTGTTTTGCCATACGCATTTTCATCTGACCTAACCCAAGACCAAATTGACGCAATTCTTCAAGCACATGCATGGATGGAACAATATACTTGTATTCAATTTGTAAGTGTTTCTTTATATATTATACAAGTTAACAACATGGACTATAAAACGTCAACACTCGTGTTAATTTTCAACCAGATTGACGACACAAACACAACATCGTCGCTAGGTAACTACTGTAGATAACTGGCTCTGGTCATTTAAGATATGGTACACAAGGTTCAATCGTTTCATATTTAATTATTCGTTTCGACCAATCGAGTATTCATTATGTTATATTTATGTGAATAAAGACCACAATTTACGATTTACAGCCCATGTATAGAACAGGGCCGGAACAGTAGTATAAGCATATTCCTAAGCCAAAGCCTAAACCTAAGCCTAAGCCTAAGCTTAAGCAAAAAACTAGTCTAAAGCTTAAACTGACTCTATTATAGCCCCTCCGGAAAACGACCTGGCCCTGTTCTATACATGGGCCTGATTTTACGCAGGTTTAAAATATATTTCGCAGATATAATCACCTTATTAAAAGTTGTTTACGTTTACAGTTCAAGTCCCAGTGTAACAGATAGCAATGTTTACTATGTTTGCACGAAGAACTGTAATATTTAAATCAGAAGTTCGAAAACACTAAAACCAAATGCTGGTTGTTAACGTTTAAACTTTACGGTTTGTTTTACTTTTTAGGTAGAACACACAAACGAAAACGATTATGTTGTATATGTTGATGGTGGTACATCATATTGCGGCGCATCATACATTGGACGAATTGGCGGAGGTCAACCGATCTATATAGGTGCTTTAATAGATTCTATGTTTGCAGCAAAAGGTTTGGCAGACAGGGTTCCATTGGATTTCCGGATGCGGTCGGATTTAATACAACGCTCGAAGAAGCGCCGAAACGAAAGTTTTACGCTTTTGTGTCGGAGTTTGTACTTAACAATTACAATTTCAAAATATAAGCGTTTAAAACTTACAAATTCAAAACAAATTTGTTTGCAATTCTGGTTCCATGCTTTAGCAAACGATTCTCAAGTGTAAAATATGGTTTAAGTAAAACCCTATTCACTCAAACAAGTTTTTGCTGCGAGAACTTGCATTTTTTTCATCAGCCATTGAGAAAACGGCTGCAATAATATCAGTGAACTTGCACGGTTATGTGAACTAGCTATGGTATTTACTGAATTATTGGCAACTGCAAGTTTTTGAACGGGGTTTTGGACAAATTTTGCAGGTACAATTTGCAATAGGAAGTTCTCGTAGCAAAAACTTGCACGTGCGAACAGGGCTTTATAGAAAAATTAGGAAGCATTTGCAAGGTGAAACGCAAAATATTAGCTTAAATTTCGTTCGTTGCTTCGTTTTTTGCGTGAGTATACAGTATCCTCGGTGTCGAAAATTACACTGAATTCTGATTTACTGTTCAAGTTCCGGTTGCAGATATTGAAACGCTATTCCTGTACATACGTAAATTAAATCAATCTACTACAATTCGTCGCCCGACAACTTGTCGCCCAACAGTGCCCTAAAATCTATGAATAAACTTACGCATAATCCTAAGCGTTATGCTAAGCTTAAGCATAAGCATAATAATGAGCAATCAATTGCCGAGTCGATGACATTCGGATTACAAGTTGTCGGTGGATGAGTTGTAGTCATTTTATACTAATTTTTGATTAATTTTAACACAGCTGTGGACCAATTTCGTAATTTTCCAGGCGACAATTGCGCATATGCGTTCGTCGTAGTACATGAAATATTGCATGCATTGGGAGTATTTCACGAACAGTCGCGGCAAGATCGCGATTCGTATGTTGTGATTCATACAGAAAATATTGAATCTGGAACGGAACATAACTTTGATTTACATCAAATTTGGTATATTAACAATTACAATATGGAGTACTTGTACCAATCAGTGATGCATTACCATTCGTATGCATTCTCAACGTAAGTCTGTTGCAAAAATATTGCTTGAGTAGAAACTAAAAGATGACGACTGGTCGAGTTGAATGTTTTCAGATTGAAATATCGGGATGTCTACTTTTGGTTCAATTTGTGTCCCGGTGAAATTTTGGTCTTTTTTGTCAGTTTGTGTTAGTTTCACATTCTTAAAGCTGACAATTTCTTGACATTTGCCTAAGCTCGCGACACGCCACAATGCAAGTTCTCTGCTTCCTGGAAGAATACCGGAATCGAAGCGCAATTCAATGCTCAAAATGCTAGATGTTAATCTACTAAACTGTAATACTGCAAGAAACGTTTGATTAATTTTATTAACACATTTTTATTATAAATGCGTTACAGGTTTTACTTTTGTGAAACTGCATTTTGCGAACGAAGCATGATTGACGTTTATTTACCAATATTGTATTGTACAAAATTACAAAACAATGTTCGAACCAACGTATTTGCAAAAAATTATGCTTTAGCTTAATATAACATTCCATTATAGTCCAGTGGTAGACATTGTTCGCCCCTCATCGTATTATAAGCCGATGAGTATCGCTATTTCTATTATAAAAATAACTGATCATTGTTGGCAAAGTTTTGATAGGGTTAACAAACGTTTCAGAAATCAAGAAAAAACAATTACTGCGAACGTAAATCAACAAATGTATATAAATAATCAATACGTTCACGCTGGCGATTATGATAAGATTAATTTAATCTACGAATGTGGCTTTACCATCGGTGGTCAGTTTAACACTTGCTTTATTTTTCAACATTGTTAAGCCGTATTCACACGCGGAAGTTTTTGCGGCAAAAACTTGCACGACAAATTGCTTGTGCAAGTTTGGTCACAAACAGCTTTGAAGTTCTTGCAGCTGCAAATTATTCATTGAAATTTATGCAATTCAATTAAATTGGCACTAGTGAACGCAGTTGCAAGTCACTTGAACTTCTTGCACCTGCAGGTTTGATTGGTCAATCGGATCGTTAAAAATACTTGCAGCTGCCCGTATATCGTGTAAGTTGCAGCTGTGAGTTGTCGCTGCAAAACTAGCACTTATGAATGGGGCTTTAAGCATGTTCGCGAGTTTAGTAATTTAACTCTTGAATGAAATTTTAAAAAATTCGTTTCTTTCCGCGGTTTACAGCATTTGCCAAGCCCAGCATTAGGAAGAAGTTTTTCGAAGGCGATTGGTTGAATAGCAAACTATAAAGTCTTGTGCCCATTACTATTTGCAGCTGGCTCGGGTTTTGATTTCAGATCTTTTTACGGTTGTACTCAAATTGTGATTAATTGCTATATCAAGTCGCTGACTTAATATATACATTACTTTTTGAACAAAAACAAATAAATATCAACTTTCAGTCTGTGGGATCAGAAGGAAACTGCTTAACTGAAATATGCTTTTCAAAAACAAGAAATTGGCCATGTTGTTGTTTACCAAATAGTTAAGAGAGAAGCTATATGTTTCAATCTGATTTGAAAAATGCAACAATTGCGTTAAAGTTGAAGTTATATTAAAATACTTTTGGATTTTTTTCTGAATTTAATTGTGATTTGCAAAACAATCGGAAAACTGTATGTTTTTTATTTTAGGGCTCGTATATGATTTTTTGCCAAAGTATTAAAATTCAGCTGAAATCGTTTTATTTACATTTCTTATTTTTAGGCCAACAAACAAATCATGTTGTTGAAGTCATTTCATAAGAAACTTGCGAGAGTTTGTGAGCATCGTCTCAATGGAAGACTGAACCGAATGAACGCAAACATATAATTTCGATTTTTTAATTTATTTTTAACGAATTTTAATTATTTCAATTTTAAATTATTGAGAACCAAATGTTTTTGCTCTTGATTTTATTACTAATATGTGCTTGCGTTTATAAATATATAATATCAAAAAATCAAATTTCAGTTAAAATAAAGAAAACTTCATTTTGAACTACATATAACTGATTAAGTACTAGAAAAAATGCCCAGTTCGGGTAAAAATCATATGATTCGCATACTGTGAACTCGCTGTTAAAATATGAAAATTAGAGGTCTTAACAATTGTTTTTGCTACTCTTTACTTTTTGTCTAGTCAACCAGATTGCCATTGCCTCTGAAGCACAGTGCAAGCGATCTGTATATCCATTAGCCAACAATAGCCACAGACCGGGCTACAGAG
This sequence comes from Enoplolaimus lenunculus, assembly GCA_030248215.1. NCBI lineage: Eukaryota > Metazoa > Nematoda > Enoplea > Enoplida > Thoracostomopsidae > Enoplolaimus > Enoplolaimus lenunculus. Next base: position 183,558 of record JASANG010003260.1, read on the forward strand.
TCATGACTTAAAGTTTGAACTTGAGTTTGGTAGCTTTGACTTAAGCTCAAGCTTTGCAACACGAATTTCTGAAAGCCAAAATTGTTTTTTTTTTTGGCAGAAACCTACTCTTATTTTCACCTATAAAACGTGATTTTGTGATGAGATAAATGACACAAAAGTAAACTACGCATATATTGAAAACGTTGAGTTTTAAACTGCCACTTAAGTCAGAAGTCGAACAAATATTTCTTTGCAATTCTTAACCATTGGTCTAGTCGATAAAGTTACCGTTGCCTGCGGAGCATATTGCAGCATATGCAGTGACTTATTCATATTGCATTAGGATCATGCACCGCTTTAACAACATCAACGCTTAGTTTATTTAGTGACGAATTGAACAGGTGCAGTCCAGCAGTAAGGAACACAATTTTGAGTCATATCGAACAACATTTAGTCTGTGCTTTTATCCTTCCAATCCCAATGTTTCATTCAGTGCCGTTGTCTCGACGCAAAACGTTATTTAGCGCAGTTGTAAATATATTCATTGCCAACATATTAAATCTCAAATTTCACAAAGACTAACTGCTAAATAAACGCGGACTTCGCACAAAGTACGCCGAAGCACTTAAGCGTTTAGACCAGAGTGACACACCAATTACACCAACATATGAATTTGTAAATGTATCGGTACTACAAAAAGGATATCCGTGCACAACGCGGGAATTGGCAGCTCACGGTGCTGAATTGTTCGTTAATAAACTCAGAGACTGCGTGTGTGAAAGCTGAGCCGTTCACTGAAAATCAGAATCACACATGCCATGCCACCTAGATTTCAAGCGCCATTGTGAAGCATTTAGTAACGTTTTACAGCACTTAAAATCATTTAGCAATGCAGAATGTGGCACACTGGATGAAGTAATCAAAAATGGTCAGACTTTTAAAGATCAAATGTCATCAACTTCACCTGACAAAGTTCACTGATATATTTTCAAATGTTTGCATGCTTGAGGTAACATACCCAAATTGTCCAGTTGAATATCATATGATACTAGAATTTGAAATTTGAATTGTTTAATTATGACACTGTTTTTTTAATTTTTGCGTCGGAAATGGCCGTGCAGATGTGTATTTGGTATTTTAAGCACGTCTGTGCCTCTGCCGTCCGACTTTCCATTAATCTATTAGCATCCGAAGATTACACTGTCCCGCTGAATATCATATGATATTCGATGTAATTTTGGAATATCATATGACATTCGCATAAATATTCGTTAGTATCACGTGACATACCGTCTCTTGTACACATTGATCTTCTGAGAGCGGTGGTTTGTAAGCAAATGTCATATGACATTCGAGTTTTGCCTGTTCAGCCAATATGAGTGCTCGAATTTTAAGTTGACGTCGAATCAACATGGGACAAACCGTGTCCCGCCTGCCCCGGTTATAACGTGAAACCCGCATAAGTTTTACAAAGTACACCTTTTGGGGTGTAAATGTCGTACTTTTTGTGCGAGCCATTGTCTGTTTACAGCTTGTCTAATGATAAATACTTTATTTTGCTTAATTGTCTTGAAATTTGAAAAATGCTGTGACGTCGGTGAATTACAACTTATGTCACAGAATAGTCAAATTCGGTATGGATAAACGGCATATTTGATATTTCAAGTTTTAAAATTAACACAAATTGTTTTTAATGTAATGTTTGTAGCAAAGTTTAAAAATTATTTCTGTAGAATTGAGTGTTTAAAGGAAGCCTTTTAACTGAAACTTTCAGTTTTAAATTTATTCATCATGCATTGTGCAAGTGTGAAGGATTAAATTTCAGCACTGGAAGTTTTTTGATACAATGCAGCGATCCGTTTCTGAGGAAACTCGGTGAGCAAAATAAAGTGCGATTATGCGATTTGTGATTTAAATTTTATGCGGTTTGAATACATAAATACACAAGTAAGTTTTAAAATAACATTTTGCCAGCAATTCAAGATAAAGTAAACAACATATTGCAAATGTGTTTAAATTGACGTATGCACAATACAATAGCCAATTGAAACACAAAACATTTGTTTTTGCAGTATTGGCTGGTCGCGCATTTGGTAACTAGACACAAAGAAATCAGACATATATACGTAGGTAAATAGAGCTGGTGCGTATAAATGCGCATTACATAAATCGTCAGGTACTGTGATATATGTATGGCTTAAATAAGCTACAAAATGAAAATTAAATCGAAATCCTGATGGTTTAGAGCGTCACGCAATATCGTTTCGGTTAACAACCAGTTACTGTCGCACACATCTCGGCCAGAAAAGTAAACCAGTCGGATCAAACGAACACTGCATGCGTAGCAAAGCAACTGCATCAACATCACAAACACCGCGCCCTGAGCCTTACACACCATCGAAAGTGCTAAAGCGCAAGAACATAGAACCGGACAAGCATTGTTATGAATCTAATAAAACTATTCAAACGTCTGGGGTTAAAATAGACTCAGTGATCAGCTTTTCGGATCAATAATTATTTCTCAGAAAATCAATGTTTATACGAGTGGTAAACCATATCATACAGATAAAAAAGTTGTACTTGAAGCGGTTTGCGCATGGAGGGACTTAAGCGAATTCGAAGTGAAAACTGAAGCGCAATCAAATGATGTTATTCTTAGAAAAACTAAAGAAAGTGATGTGCCCGAAATCGATGATGTGATGTTTTAAATGTCACAATTTATTTTTTGCACATGTTGTTGACATTAAAATCTTGAAAAAACTTCCGTATATAACAGACTAATTGCGGTGCAAAATTTTCATTTCAAATTTATGTGCGGTAAAATCTGTTGAAAACGAACCATTAATTTCGGTAAGAACATTACATTCAGTGAACAATATCAGAATATAAGTAATGAAAGAGCACAGGTGAATACAATTTGTTTTCATATATTGTCAGCATTGCAGGTGGCTGTGTCACTATTATATATTTCAAATTAAAAACTAAAACAATCTGAAACCAAACTTAAATCCACACCTTAAGGGAGTAGCCGGCTCCGCCTAGTCTTTCTTAGAGCTTAACTTAGGCTTAGGCCTTGCTAAACGGCGGAGAAACTGTATAATCGATTCATGGCGGTTGCGTCCGCAAGGTAAACAGTATCAGGGGCCCTGCGTGGCCATTTAATAATTATTTCTGCTGGCTTAATGCGCCAAATGTCTTAGCTAGGGGTAGGGAGGGGACATTTTGATATTTATACAGATCCCTGTAGAACTACTAAATTTTCTAAGTTCTGCGCATGGTATTTTGTTAGTTTATATAACTGCGCTTATTTTTTGTGTAGAATCAAAACAATTTAAAAGGGCTTAATTTGCACATAAATGCTTGATCTAAATAATTTAATTCAATAAATCAACTTGACTTAAAGTGTAAATTTAACTAATCAGTTTTAAAATTTGTGTTCAATGAAAATTGAATTAACACTGATCTTCCGCCTAAGATATTCCGCCCTGGTTCTTTACATGAGCTGAAATTTTAAAAATAAAAATTTGTAACCGATTTTAAAAGATTTGAAAACACGCCGCTTCCTTTCGCTATGTTTTTAAAGTTTTCCGAAAATTTATTTCATAGTCAAATTTAGCAATTATTCGATTTTAGTTAAATTTTTAATATTTTAGATTCACTTTTACCGTGGCGGCTCTCGGTCAGACAGTATAATACGACTAAAATATGCAGTAGACATCGAGCGAATATATTTTTGAAATATTCTTGAATGTTTTCGTTGTAAATTGTGCTAAATTTCAATTTAAACATGCAAAATACATTTGATGAAAAGACTTGTGCATTCTAAATTGAACAAACCTACGGAGAGGGTTTGCGGTGGCTACAGCGCATAAAACAGCAGCGTAAGTTTAAATTAGTTGATTAGTCAACTCAGAAAAAAACTAGTTATTTTTGGTGATTTCTGAGTTAATATTAGTAAATATTAACTCACACTTGTACGTGTTAATAACTAGCACTGAGCTGATTTAATTCCAGGTTATTTGATTAATTAACTCAGAATGAGTTCAATCAATGATGAATTCTGTAAGATCTCATTCAGACTCAGTCTTCTGAGTGGATTCAACTCATTATGAGTTAAAATCGACTCACTGTAGTTTACAGTGTACATCTGCTTGATGGTTAATAGGTACGCTGCTGTCTGGGTAAAAAGTCGTGGCAATATTTAGTGACCCACCCATAGATGTCACTAAATGCACTGCATAAAGTGAAAAGTCAAAGTGAGTCTTTCCAAAACGGGCTTTTCCGTGGCGGAGTCGAATTTTGACTCAGTTTGTGTAGGCAAAAGCCTATTTCGGAAAAAGTCAATTTGACTCACCAGTTTTTGCAGTGTGGGAGTCTTAACCGGAGTGCAAAACGATTTGATGTCTAATAATCTACAGCCACAATCTGAATAGTATATATAGCACGTATTGCCAATTAGTAATATGTTTTCAAGAAAGCAGACTTCTTCGGTTGCGAATCTAAAACTCTGATTGCACGCAGGACGAATTGAGTACAAAAATGCGCTGGTGTTTGAAGCTCACCATTTGTTGTTTCGAAATATAAATGATTACTTAGACTAGCTAAGTCATTCCGTAGTTTCTGCCACCGATAACATGCAACAATATCCATAACGCCACACAGGGCCTAAATGGAATTTACATTGCGACATAGCTGCCATAACATAGATTTTATAATTTTTATGCCCTCTAGCAACGCTTAAGCCTAACTTAAGTTCTAAGAGTGTCGAGGTGCAGCCAGAGACCTGCTTAAGGTGTGGGTTAAGGTTTGGTTTTAACTTAATGTTTTAGTTTTTGAAATATATTAAGAGTGGCGCAGCCATATATATCCCCCTTCGGCGCATATGCCAACCCTGGCATCGAACTCCATTTTATGGCCATAAATCCTTCAACCTTTTTTACACGTCGCTTTAACGCGTAATATTCATACAATAACAACAGATAACAACGAGTAACACTCAACAATTTTTATTTCATTTTATTTTCTTTTTGCCGAGATAAAACAAATAAAACAAGACCGTAACGCGACCCGCAATTGGTTTTTATCACTGTATCCGGAACCGAATTGTTTTAGATATTCCAATTGACCAGCGTACCAGCCTCCCCCAGCTCTCCGTTGCATCGCGCCAAACCATGGCCTTAATATAAATTGTCCATTATCGTCCAACATGACCAGTGTACGTACCAGCGTCCCCCAGCACCCCGTAGCATCGCGCCCAACCATCACCTTGTTAATTACCTAAATACCAGTCCGTTAAAAATGCCGACGCCGCACCCCGTCGAAGCACCTGAATAATAAGCATCCAATTCTTTTTGCGAATATTGTTCTTTTTTCCGCCCCTATGACTGCGAAACTCCTTACTGCTGATGCTGTGGTCGCTCCAATTGACAACTTTCCCGAATTTGCTGTCGCCCATTTTCCACTTTTCGACGGTAGTAAAATCGACGTCCATTTCGGATTTGCGGTAGTCCCAATTAACCGCCAACCTTGCTGGGTAACCACTTGCCGGACAGTTGCCGGATTTGAGACCGTTCGCTAACTGCCTCAGCGGACAGACTCATGGCCGCTTCTCGGACTACTGATGCATGTCCGCGATATCCTAACGCTCGTGCGCTCGTGCAGCCGCCGTACTATACACAGGATTCGCTTGCCTCGGACCTATTCGACTTACCGCTAACCCCGCAGTCGGTCGTACATAACCACTTGTTGGCTCCTCAGGGCTTGTGCGTGCGCGCTGAAACATCGGCCGCCGTCATGCAGCCGTATCAAACGTCCGTATAGGCTCACTTTACGGAACCCGCACCACGAGATATCCTGGTGCTGGTGGCCGTCCCAAACACTCCTCCTTTTCCGGTGTGACTTGCGGGTGTATTGTGACATGCGGCCGAATAGGCGAAGCTTCATATACTTGATTCGTCTGTGGCGGTCCCATTCTGTTTACACGCTATCGGCCGAATGTAACCTTGTCCTGGAACTTTAGCACTAGCGCGTCCATACGGAGAAAGCGACCTAAGTTGTCTCTGCACAAACTTCCACTTCATTTCACCCGACGGGCCTTGCACCTTGGCATCCTCTGTTGGCGGTGGTTGGTCTCCGCTTTCTTTCTGTACCGGTTTTGTTTGCACTTCTCGCGGCTTCAACCTTTGTAACTCTTTCTGCAGTTCCTCCTTTGCCTTTGTTATTTACCGCACCTTTGTTTCCAGCTGCCGCTTACCCCTACTAGGAGCATCACTTCCTCCAATGCTATATTTAGCTTTTCCGCCGCCATAGCCGGCTGCTCTTTTTCATTCTCCTTTACCTTGTTTTCCACCTGCCTCACCAGGTCTTATGCTCCAGTTACATGTTCATGTGCGCGTTGCCGCTGGTCCACAGCCGCCACCGCTACCGCGACCCTGCATACGTTAGCTATGCACCATACAGGTTATACTGGGCACGCCAATGTCAAAAAACGTCCCACCATTTTAATACCTAGCTAATTTACAAACACTCTCTAAATTGTGTACTTTTGTGTTTTGTATGTATGCGAGGTGTGGGTGACTAAATTGAGGAGTATTGTGAGAACCCAAGGCTATCGCTACTTTTGAGGAATGCGGATACACCTGATAGCCCATGCTATAAGAAAATTTTGTTACAGACCAGGTCTATTTCAAGCTTGCTTTCAGAATGAACTAGTTATACTCGTGGTCTGTAAGAGTTTTTCTTGCGCCGTTTCGATTCTGGTTAAAATTTTTACAAACACTATAGTCAAATTTTTTAATGTTTTTGATGCACTTTTATCGTTCCAACGTTCGGCAGACTGTAATACGAATCACCATAATTTCAAAAACAAGCGGTAGACATCAAATAGTAATTTGTTTGAGCCATTCTGAATATTTTGTGAGAAAAAGTGCTAACTTTCAATTTAGACTTGTGAAATAAATTTGATGCGCAGTTTTGTGCATTCTATACTAAGCAAACCTGTGAGGAAAGCCTTGCAGTGGCTGCAGTCTTTCAAACAAATTGAGTCTGCGTGGCAGTTTAATAGATGCGCTGCTTTGTGAGTACGCTCTTGGTAATATTTAATGATCTACCTATAGAAAACACTAACTGGGAGTCCTATGCAGCGTACAAAAAGATTACATGTCTAATAATACAAAGCCACAAACATTGGGACAAGTTGTGACATTCTATACCGGGTGCAGCTCTGGTCATGTTTTGTCACATTATACATATCGGGTTACATTTTGTCTGCGATGGAACTCAATATGATATTAAAAGCTGTAGTTGTCTGCTGCCATCATGTATCGTCATGTTTTGTCTTTCAATCTCATATGATATTCCCTACATCGTCTGTCAAATTATATCATTATAATTTAAAAATGTCTACTGAGTCAGTAACGTAACTAGGTTTGCGTATGGCGAAATATCATGAGACTAAAAGATATGCGCCGTTTGTATCATATGATGTTACGAGACAATACTGTGTACAAAACTTTGAAAATTGTACCCTGTTTTTGGACACCCTACTCTGTACTTAGGGGTTTCTAATTAGGACATTCAAAAGTCCACAAGAGTAGGTTAACAGCTGTGACCAATCAAATGCTATACAAACAGTATTTACACAAGTTTAGTTACCGAGTACTGTTTTGTCCATAGTCTATTAAAGGGACTCTCTTGTTAGTTGATTAAAATATAGTCCTTGTTGCCTGTCCATGGAATGTTAAGAGGGAGTATGCCACATGTAGTCGTAAATATGCATGGTTGTAGTCAGGATTCGGGAAAGGGGCGTTACGTTTTTAATAAATTCTAAACGGGGCTTTTTGTTCCAAACTGAAAAAGTATCGAAAATCCTTTTTCAAGAAGTGCAAGGAGGATTTTGACAACTCTATTCCACCAGGCTGCAACCTTGTAGCATGTGTAAGTTTTGCACCAGACCCGTTAGGAATGGGCAACGAGGTTCACTCCTTGCAAAAATTTTGTACCTTCACGAGAAAAGTTTGAATTAGCTAACTAATTCAACTAGCAAACTCTGTTATGCTCGACAACGAAAAAAATACTATTAGAATGTCCCATATACTGATTAAATAGTATTTAAAATGTCCTTACTTCCTCCGAAGGGAGTGCTGTCAAAACGCATAAGCTATGCGCTAAGTTTAACGTGAATGCTCGAAAACCATGCTAATAATATGGCTGTAAATTTAAATTTTGGCGGATAATTCAAAATTTGGCGGCAAAATTATATTTTTGGCGGGAAAGTTCAAATTTTGGCGGGAAATTCAAAATTTGGCGGGAAGAGCAAGTTTTGACAGCAAAATTCTAATTTTGGCAGGAATATTAAATTTTGGCGGATTGTCTTATGACACGTCTTAAACTACATAACGAATGTCATATGATGCATTTAAACTGTATAGTAAAATATCATATGACACTCAAAATCCGTCTTGCTGAATATATCATATATGCTGTTAATTTGGAATATCATGATATTCACCGATTTGTCTGATAGTGTGACGTGACATTCGAACACATGTATGTTGAGATCACCTGTGTGCCCGTGCTTTGTATAGCAGTATATTCGAATTATGTCATTTCCTATCATATATATAATGGCTGCAGAAATTTGAGAAGATGTTAAAACAACATGTGACAAAACGTGACGCGACTGCCCCAGTTATAACGTGAATTCCGCATTACGTTCTTGATCACGTATTAATTTACACAAAGTTAACTTGCAGAACGATTATTACTTAAAAGTAATTTTATCTGAAATATACGACGTAAGAGATTGCTGTAATGGCTCAAAATATGCTTATTACATCTGTTGCATTGCTACTGGGCGTATTCTTGTTTGAGGTATGTTTTGCTTGTTCCCTTTCACGATGTAACTAAACGTTAAAAGAACCGAATAACATAAAATATTTTAAAGTTGCTCTAAAATTGTAAAAAAAACCGTGGAAATATTTTATATTTACGGCCATGTTACCTTTGCGGTGCGAACCTTTATTCTCAATACAATAATAGAGTAAACGTTATACTTTTAAGACCAATTATTTTGTTAAGCCTCGATTTTCAGTGATAGGTTTATCTCTACACCAAGGCTTAGCCTTAGGATTATAACTATGCTTATACTATGGTTATACCTTTGAAAGTAACATCGGCACTTGTTTTTATGCAGGATAACCACCGAGCGATCGCCATGAAGTTTGAATATGTCATAGCTGAAGGAGATATATTGACGCATGCGCATAACTTGGAAGATGCGGTAGCTGAACTGGACCGCATTGCACAAGGCCGAGCGTGGAACGATAAAGAAGGTGTCAACAAGCGAAACCGGCAGAAAAGTACGTAAGATCGCGCTTTAAAATTTGCTAAATTTTAAAACGCAAACAGTATTTCCAAAATGAAATATTTTTGATTTGGCAAAGGATTCTTCTAAAATTAGCAGGTCACGTTCTATTTCAAAACTTTATAAAACTTATAAAAACTTTCAAACCAAACTCCATAGTATGTATTACTAATTGAAATGTTGAAGTATTGAATGATTCCTTACACATTTCGCAGTAAAATGAAAGAAAAAAGGGAAGTCAAAAGTAACACAAACTGGTACCACGGGTCATATAGTTAAGAGCCGAACTACATAAACCGTGCCTGTAGAGCAAATCTGTTCAGCACACTTGAGGCACGGTTAACGCCTGCTGCAGCGTACCTTAAACTGCGCCTCAAATGTGCCAGTTATATAGACCGTTCGGTATGGCTGTATACAAATGAAAACAACAAACTAAATTTAACACTACATTAAAATATTACACGCACCGTGTTACAAGTATTACGGATGTAAAGGTTTAGCCGTGTCACCCTTGTGCAGATGCTAATAAATTTTGCCATAATTACAGGGGAAACAGAAGAAGAGAGATGGGATGGCGGGGTTGTGCCGTACGTATTTTCATCTGACCTTAGCCAAGACAAAATTGACGCGATTATTCAAGCACATGCATGGATGGAACAATATACTTGTATTGAATTTGTAAGTTTTTTCTCTACATATTAAACGTAATAAACAAGACTATTGAATACCAAATCACGTGTTAATATTTGTCCGAGGTACTTCAAAGCAAATTCTGATATCTGCAACAGCAGTAGTTCGTAGGTTTAAAACCCTACCAGTAACGGGAGATAATTGCTATACAAATTTCAGAATATGGGTCCTAGTTCCAATCTAAATCATATTATGAATGACTACTACTCAATTAGCTTAAAGAACTGCTATATTTGACCGACAGTTGATATTTGGTAAAGTTGTAAAATACTAACAAAAACGCTGTTTGTTTTTACGTTTTATTGTTTCTGTCATTGTTATTATAGTTGTAGGTGTTTTGTTTTGTTTTGTTTAAGATTGGACGTACAAACGAAACTGATTACGTTGTATATGTGGATGGTACCCCGTATTGCGGTGGTTCATACGTTGGACGCATTGGTGGTAATCAGTCTATATTTATAGGTAACTCCGCTTATAATAGATGGTTAGTAAAGTTATGTATATTAAAACACAGACGACTGTATCACGACAATTCGTTGCCCGACAACTCGTAACCCGCCAATTCGTTGCCTGACAAACTATATTCCGCAATCTGATTCATCCGACAATTCGTCGCTTATCATTGTGCTTAGGTTTAAGGTTAGGCTTGGGATTACGCTTAGAATTATGCTTAGATTTACTCAATGGTTTTAGGTCACTGTTGGGCGACCAGTTGTCAGGCGACGAATTGTCGTAGAATCAACACAGACACGGTTTAAAATTAAAGGTTAGCGTCCCCTACACAAAAACAAATGGACTAGGATTTGAGATTTGTAACCAGATATTAATGATTGAAATGGTTGGCAGACAAGGTTCCACTCGATTTTGTGTGCCAATCGGGTTTGCTACAAAGCGCGATAAATGCCGAAACGAAAATTTTACGCTTTGAAGACGAAGCTTGTTCTTAGCAACTGTAATCTCAAACGTTCAACGCTCTTAATTTCTTAATTTTACAGGCGACATTTGTGTTAACGTGTATACCGTAGTTCACGAAATATTGCAACCGCCATAATCCCATGCGTAATGCTAAGCTTTAGCCTAAGCATAATAATGAGTGATCAATTGTCGAGTGGATGAAATTTCAGATTACAAATTGTCGGTGCATGAGTTGTCAGGCGACGAATTATCGTGGTACCAAGTTAGAGATTTCTAGCAAAATAGCATTGAAAAAACTAATTCGACAAACGTAGCTTAAAGCCATTTTATACTAATTTTTGATTTAATTTTAACACAGCTGTAGAACAACTTTAATTATTTTACAGGCGACAATTGCGCATATGCGTTCGTCGTAGTACATGAAATATTGCATGCATTGGGAGTATTTCACGAACAGTCGCGGCAAGATCGCGACTCATATGTTACCATTCATCCGCAAAATATTCAACCAGGAATGAGATACAATTTTGCTAAACGCCAAATTTGGTATATCGACAATTATACCATGGATTACTCGTACGAATCAGTGATGCATTACCATTCGTATGCATTCTCAATGTAAGTCTGTTGCAAAAATATTGCTTGAATACGAAGTGAAAGGTGACTGGTTGAGTTGAATGTTTTCAGATTAAAATAGCGGATGTCTACTTATTGGTAAATTCGTGCCCTGGTGAAAATAGTTTTTTATCAGTTTAACATTGTTTAGCATTCTCGAGGCTACTATTTTCTCGAAATTCGTTTAAACTGGTGATAGCTACAGTGCACACTCTCACTACTTGAAACAACATCGGAAACGAAGCGGAATTCAATGCTCAAAATTGCTAGTGGCCGTTGTAGGCAGCGGCGGATCCAGCAATTTCGGACGAAGGGGAGGGCTCTCAAAAGTTATGAAACACAATTTTTACTGTGTGCAAGATATGTGCGAAATTTGTAATGGGAGAAATTTGTTTCTGTTTCCTTGGACAAACAGCCAACACATCGTAAACATTTTAGCTAATGCGATAATCTATGATCAGTGCGTTTAGAGTGTAGTTTCTTGAAAACATTCAGACAATCTTAGCTTTTTCTATTAAAACAATATTCAGTTTGTACAAACTTTTGTTCAAATTTAACCTCGTAGCTGTCATTTTAACTTTTGTGCAAATTCAGTCCTTTTGTTGAACAAATTAATACCTACACTTTTTTAATATTGAAATTTGTGCAAATTCAACGTTTTTTAAGTAATTTAATTCCCCAGAAACTCAAAATTTAGCTCGATGGTAATTAATTAGTGTTGCAATCCTGTAACAAAACGAGTGGATTAATTTCATATTTGCTTACGAGTACGATACCTGTGTTAATGGGCAAACTGCACTTTGCGAACAAGGTTGGGTTGAGGTTGTATTGTACAAAATTGAAAAAGTTCGAACTGAAGCTTAAAGCTATAGATTATTACCACAGTAAAAAATTAAGTATATTCTCCTTTGACGCAGCATGGACCAAGAATAACCGTTGTCGCAATTATATCAATATTGTTACGGGTACGATCAACGAGTATCCCTGCGGACGAATCCGAGTTGATACTCTCACGGGTGTTCGAGGCCGTGGATCTGCCAAAGTAAGCTACTTGCCTAGAGGATGACGGTCCCCCGGCGTGATATCAGGTTTTGAGAGTCACAAAATCCCGATATCGTCGTACGCCTAAGCCTGCCTATGCTCTAAGCTTTAACGAACCCCCGAGGGCGTGCAGGTAGACCACACCAGTAACAATTAGCTTTTTCTCCGTGAATTTTAGTTCAACTGTGTGCTCACAACTATTTTTCATGGTTAGGCTTAATGACACTTGGCCATAGGTATAGCTTAAACTTTAGTCTTATTCCTAGAAATTAGGCGGTTCAACCAGGTTTTGTTTTACTTGGCCATAGGCCACTTTGACAGAAAGGCGGATCGATCCTAGCCTTTGAGGTTTTTATTTGGTCTTACTTGCCACTGATTCGAACCAGGGCTATTAGTTCATTTCTTGAGACTCCGATATTCATAGAATTTTCACATTCGTGCAAAAACTGGAGTCTGTTTTACTTCTGGTTTTATCTCAATTTTAGCCGTGGCACTTAGGCCAGAAATCTGCTGAGCGCTCTAGGTTCAAGACTGAACTCAATTTAAAGTTTTGGTTTATTATAAATTTGTACAGTTATGTACAACATGACCAGCAATTTTTTATTATAGAGTGAAATACCTTGTTCGCAAATTCCGCGATTGATTAAATTTCCTTTGATTCCGCTGACTTAAGCAAAATAGCAATGTCTAACTTAGTATTTTATATTAATTGCTCTAAGAAATCAGTTGGTTGCAAGTCCATCATGGATACTGCCACTCTATGTACTGTAAATTACCCTAGCATGGACTGCGTGCCTTACTGTGCGGTATGTACCCTTAAGGATGCTTTGGTTCCCCAGTAATGAGAATTATATCCCCAGACAGTAAACCCGATCACACGGCAACATCATCCGCAGATGTCTCTCTACATACTCTTAGGTGAGTCAGCTGGTGTCAGCATAAGCCTTAAACCTTGCTCCCCTTATACTTGCCGTTGTGTCGGGCTCGCTGCTGATTATTTTAAACCCTTACTGCAAGCTGCACGTGCAAATCCGTGGGGGCTAGGCGAAAGCACCGGGACCCAATTAGTTCCTTATTAGACCACGGGACTTAAATTTATTAGGTTTTCGTAGAAAATTTTTCATAGAGATTTACTCCCTTATGCCGTGTCTGGTTCCGAGTGTAGTGCGGCTCTATAGCCTTAAGCTTAAGTTTCACAGGCCGCACATTCAGCAGTTTGATTGTCAACTGGACGAGCCCTGTTAATTACTTAGTTCATTGGGGCCTGGCTAGAATCGCCTAAAATCACGGGGTACACTGAAGTTTTCTTTAACGATAGGGCCTTAGCTCTTTTGGTTGTCATATCCTTAATGCTTGGCATTAGGCTGGATTGGCCTCCCTATCGTGTTGACAATCAATCCTGCGAATGTCTAGGTTATTTTTAAAAGTGCTTGTTTTCCGTGTATTTATTGTCTAAGTAGCACTTTCGCGCAGATTTCGTGAATTCAATTTTACCCCCCTAAAATTTGTACTAAAAATTTTACACCAGCGTTGTCGCCAACGACAGGCAAAATTCTAGCCCAAAAATTTACCCACACCCCCTTTGTGTAACCAGAAAATTCTAACTGGGCCCCCCTTAAAAGTCTTACCCCTGCGCGGAACGCGCATAACCCCCTTTGCTTCAGCGCCCCGAAACTCTCGTGCACACTGAGTCGCCTCCGTGTGCAGAGAGATCGGTTTGCTGTCGCGGCTCGAGCACGCGAGCAGAACCGAAAATTTTAAAACTGAACTGAATGTTCAGCCTGTGCAGCGCCCTTATATACTGTGCGAGCTCCAAATTTTAGCCAATCAGCGCACCCCGAAAACAAACACAGTAATTTCGTTTGATTGGTCGGAAATTCCGAAGTTTCAACCAGCCAATACAAAATGACCACTGGATTAATTCTTAAGAGCCCGGTATTGGCTGGAGAATTTAACACATAATTTACAACTGGAGAGTTACATGGGGGATAACGGGGTTACCCCCCATCCAAGGTTTGGGCACGGAGGTGCACATGATGCCAGGGTCAGAAAAATTATTTTACCGAGTTTTACTCGCAACTCCCCTAAGAAATATGATAACTACCTGCAGCTTTTGCCTTAGGGTCTCCCTCTTACTATCTCGCAAGATACTACAGACACGTTTTACAATGTGAAGACCCGCACCGCAAAACTTGAGCGTGAAGGAAAAACGTGCGTTACTACGACATAAAAACACAACAAAGCGCGCAGTGCAAAAGTAACATCATGCCGATAGAGTCCAATACCTGACAGATACATATAGGTACTGTAAAATCCTCCAAACCCCATACCCCTGTACGTGAACTGTCCAAGTCTACAGTCGTCCTATACTGATTTTTCCATCCTTAATAGAATGAGCTAACGAAAACCTTAACTGGCGTCAGAAACAAGCCTACAAACCCTGGGGAGTGATAGTCTCATGCTCAGGGTTATCCCAAATTTTAGTTACCTTGTGCGGTTACATTAGAAAACACGCGAACATAATAGGACATAACAAAATCATGGCAACAGGTAAAATGCACCACAAAGTATGAATATAGGGCATCGAGGGACAAATGACGCAAAAATTAGGCAACAAGCAAAAGTGATAGTTTGAAAGCATATATAGTCGGTGCCCAAAATCCTAGAACCCTATTTGGGAATGGTTCTATTAAGCGAAACAATACGCTAAGTTGGGTGGTTTCAAATTTAATGCTATACTCCGGGTAAGCTGAAGGTCACAATTTCGAAAATTCACTGGTCAAGTGCTAAGAACACCAAATTTACAAAGCCTCAATCATCCATAGCTTTTCAAATATGCGTTTACGGACCGTGTTGGGGTGGTTTTATGAACCAGGGTAAAGAGAGAAATCGAACGGTACCACCTTTAGCGTCGGACCCCGGGAAAGCGAAAATCACATTTTAGGAGACCCGTTCTGCAGTGCATGTACATTCAATTTTTAAGGGTTTTTGGCGAACCGTAACTGTCAATGTATTCGTTTGCGAACACTGTTCGGGGTAGTTTTCTTACTCAGCAGACTGCGGGGAACCAAATGGTACCAAATTTTACATTGTACTCCGAAGAAGTGGAAATCGCATTTTTCGGAGCCGTATCCGTGAAGCGTGGGCACACTAAATTTTGAAATTTCCGTTTGGCCATAACTTTTTAACTATGGGTTTGCGGGCCATGTTTCGGGTGGTTTTCTTACTCAGCGCGATGCGCGGAATCGAATGGTG
Organism: Enoplolaimus lenunculus; assembly: GCA_030248215.1. Classification (NCBI taxonomy): domain Eukaryota; kingdom Metazoa; phylum Nematoda; class Enoplea; order Enoplida; family Thoracostomopsidae; genus Enoplolaimus; species Enoplolaimus lenunculus. Next base: position 199,420 of record JASANG010003260.1, read on the forward strand.
CCCATTTTTATGGTGGATCGTGAAAAAGTGAAAATCGCATTTTTCAGGATCCGATCCGTAAAGCGTACATACGTAAAATCTTAAAAACCTTTGTTTGACCATAACTCCTTAAGTACTGGTTTGCGAACAGTGTTTGGGGTGGTTTTCTTAACCAGCTCGACGAGCTGAATCGATTGATACCAAATTTAGCACCCGATCCCGGAAAAGTGAAAATTGCATTTTTGGACCCGGGATCCGTAAAGCATGTACGCGTTGAATCCCGAAAACTTCAGGGGCCCATAACTTTCGAACTATTGGTTTCCGGATAAGGTTCGGGGTGGTTTTCTTGATCAGCTCAGCGAGCTGAGTCAAATGGTACTAATTTTAACATCCGATTCCGGAAAAGTGAAAATTGCGTTTTTCGGAGCCGGGCCTCCCGACGCACACGCACAAAATCTTGAAGTTTAAAAATGTCTATAACTTTTGACTACCGCATTACGGGCTATAATTGGGGTGATTTTCTTAGTCGGCACAGTGCAGAGAAATTGCCTAATGCCAGTTTACATGTTATATTATGTAAAATGGCAGTCAAAATTTCCTAAAAACCCAACTCGCGACCAGTACTCGTAATCCACATTTCCTAATTTCGAACATTCGTTCACTGTGCAGGCTCGGAGTGGCTTTCTCGGCCAAGACAGAAGGCCCAGACAACCGGCGCTAAATTTGGAATCCCAGAAGCCCAACAACGAAAAGAAATTCCAAACTTTTAGTGTCACAAAATTCAGACTTTTCGCAAGACCCTGGTTTCGACCTAAAACGGCAGCCGGGACGGCTTACTCGGCCAACCCGGTGTGCCGAACCCAAGAGCGCCATCTCCGCACCTGAATTTTGGAAATAACAATTCATTCGCCCTAAAACTCAGCCTTCCTAAAACAATAAACCACCGCTCTACTTAACTTCCTTCCTAATAGTCCCACTAAGCCCTCACAAGCACAAGTTCCTACTGCCCCCTTCGCGTATCTCAAGCCCAAAAGCACAACTACCCCCAATCTTAAACTGCCTATCCCCCTTAGGCTGAAGCGAGGCGTTGCTTAACTTAAAATTGGAAAATTTGAAAATTCAAAACAACCCTTACAATCTTTCCTTTCCTCCCCTTACGACGCATACGGCGTCTCCTTCGAGCTGAAACTCCCCTATCAAGTTGCCGGTGAGTGGCTGCGTTTTCTTCTGATTGGGGTGCTTTGAAATTGGCCGCGTGCACACCCTTCAACGCGTTTCGTAGTTTCTGTGCACAACAATGCATCAATGCCCACACGTCGTGCAAGCATACATCTAGTTAGTTGTGTGCAGTCAGCTGACTCGGATCTACATTTAGTGAACATGGGGGCAGGGCCCAAAAGTCTCTCGGGGGAAAGAGATCGGGGTCTACGGCGAGCGGATGGGCTGGCGTGAAGTTAGCAAATCTATTTTGTCAAAAGCTTTTAATCCTCTCTGCTCTGCCACGGGGTTACTTATTTAGGGAGTTCTTCTGAACCGGTGAGGGGAATACCCAATTTTCAGCAGGGGTATCAATCATTGGGCATCATACAAACTAACCAGTTAAGGACAGTTGGGCTCTTTCCCCCTCCAACTATACTGCCCTGTATAACCACCCACCTATCCGAATTCCCTTACCCTGTTCTCTAACTCTCTGTCTTTAATGCGGGTCGCTATGCAGCTCAATACGTAGTCGCTATCTTACATTATCATTTTTCAATGTATTTTGACGGAAACGGTGAGGCAAAGGGAGAGAGGGGGAAACTGCAGTGGCTTAGAGATAGGGGGTACTGACGAACCTTAACCCCTAGGGTTACAGTAGCGCTAACAAGGCATTAACCGTTTCAATACTCATCCGTGGTGCGGCCGTGCTCCGGAGGTGTACCCCCGTTGTCGTCTGGTGAATTCAGGACCGTATTTTATAGTTACTTGCAATTCTACTACGACTAGTCACCCTTGTTAGTTAATCCTTTGTGCAAGTATATCCGGCGAATTTTAACGGTTGGTAACTCTAGTCACAAAATTCTAGTCGCTTGAAACTACACTTATCGCATACTAGTCAAATTATTGGGGGATGTTGACCAGTATCGCGGCGAGAAAAAAAAGGGAAAGTGGTAGCGATAGTACAGAAACATGCCGGGAATGCCGTGTGAGCGACCTATGTGTCCCAGATTCCATTGACCAGTACCCAAAGAGAACAATGCGCATTAGACAGCGAACCCCATTAGTGGATAACGAGCATTAGACACAGCACCAAAGACAATACATATATACATGAGGCAAAAATGAGAAAAATAATAGCATGAGAAAAAATTACACTTCAATACGTACAAAACTGTAAGTATCTAGCAACAAACAAAACTGCGTCACTTTAAGGCTCAACTCTTTCAACACATTGCTAAACTATGTCCGCGCCCCTTTTTCTGTTGGACTTAATCCGGGCTTGAAAATAACATATTTTATTTGCGACATTCTCCCACGCAGCTGGTGTGATTCGAACCAAAGAGGAACTACCAAGGGGTTAGCTAGTCGAAGGATTTAATTATCAACAAAGGGGGGGAGCAACATACGAATAATAACAACAGAGCTTGCATGGACAACAACTATAATAATGATGACAATACTAGTACAGTAACAACAATAATAGCGACAACAATAATAATGATAATAATAATAATAATAATAATAACAATAATAATGACACCAATGATACCGATGAGGAAAGCGTATCCTAGAGATCCCTAATGTGGGTCCTGAGTGCACGTCATTAAAGAAAGGGTGTCCCTGACAATATCAGATATTCGTTGCCACACTTTTGACAGAGTATATTAACAAACATTTCAGAAATTGGAAAAGAACAATTACTGCAAACATAAATCCACGAATGGCTATGAAGAACCACTACGTTCACGTTGTTGATTACGATAAGGTTAACTTAATCTACGAATGTGGATTTACGATCGGCGGTTAGTGGACACTTTTTTACTTGTAAACATTGTTGTACATATTCATGCGTTTGCTAATGGACTTCTGATTCCTGTTTCAAATAATTTGTTTCAGTCTGCGTTTAACAGCAATTAACCTGGGCCAGGAAGAAATTTTTTGAAGGCGATTGGTTGAATAAAAAAATAATCAAATCTTACGCTCATTTCTAACAACTGCGATTCGCTGTGTTTTTAAAATGTTTTACATTTGTACTCAAATTACGATGAATCGCGTTCTCAAGTCGCTCACTTTAATACATACATTACTTTTTGAACAAAATCAAATAACCAATTTTCAGTTTGTCGGATCAAAAAGAAGCAAATGTTTTATTTACTTAACTTAAACACGCTTTTCATAAAACGAAATTGGTGACATAGCAAATAGTTGGGAGCAAAAGTGTATGTACTTCAGTCGGGTTTGAACATTCCACACTTGAGTTAAAATTCGAAGTTATATTAATATACTTTTATTTCTTTCTAAATTTATAAATTATTTAAAAAACGACCTGAGAGACTGTATGTTTGCTTTTAGGTTCGTATAAAATTTTCTCGAAATATTATAATTGTTTGGCAGTAGTCATATATTATTTACATTTGCTATTTTAAGGACAACAGACAAACCATGTTGTTGAATTTATTCCATAAGAAACTTTCCAGAGTTTACGAGCATCGTCTCAATCGAAGACTGAAGTGAATCAGCACAAATTTATGATTTTAATTTTTTGTTCATTTGAAACGAATTTTAATTATTTTAATTTTAAATTATTGACAACCAAATGTTTTTGTTTTCATTATTTGTTTGGGTTTAAAAATATAATATCAGAAAACTTCTTTTCTGTTAAGAAAATCTAATTTTGAATACTATATAATACGGGGTTCAATGGGTAGAGTCAGACGTCTGCTCGTACCCATATAGATGCCAACATAATGACCCTTCAAGCTTGTATTTTAAAACAACTCGGTCCAATGAGTTTTATTTTACAAGTCTGGTTTTGTCTTTTTGATAATATACCTTTCGAAAAAATCTAAAAAATTAAACTAGCTATAAATACTGTTAAAACAATCGCAAGACACACCTTATGGATATCAAACCTAAGACTAGTTACCTATAGCTACAAACGCACGGTACCATATCTGTAGTAGCTAGCTCACAAGCTGTTTATATAAGGTGTTTCTACCTCTTCCTATGGGTGGGTGACAAAGAGGTGACAAGCGCACAATTGGTGACATGAGCCCCGCATAACTGACTATTAAACAATTCAACTATTTAATGATTGCATCAAAGCACATAGTATTCAAGAGTTTGTAAATCAACCCAACCTTTAATGTTTTGTTTGAAGCAGCATCAGTTCTAACGTACCATTTGACCCTTAATTTTATGTAGCATTGGCACCGAAAATTGGACACACGGCGCCATACAATAGATGTTTTAGAATTTTGATTGTTTTCTCAGATGTGAATCGCACCAATCGTCAATTAACAATATCTTTAGAACAACCGTTCTATAGCAGTCGGAAGTGTAGAATTGTGTAAACTTAACTCATTCTTGCGCTTTCAATTTACTGAACAAAAGTTTGAACATCGGGTGTCAGTTCTGAAGTTTCCAGACTTATTAGCAATTGCTGCTGATACAGGTGATGCACGCAGTTGAGAATACAACCACATTTTTGTTCAACAAGACAACTCCGTGATACGCGTTAAAAAGATATTTTGAACCGAAGAACTAAGCATTAACGGCCATGTAAAGATCAGGAGCGAAACGTTTTACTGTGGGACTGCAATAGCGTAAGCTCAAGGTTTAGACTATTTTTTTTGCCTGCCTTAGGCTTAGGCTTAGGAATATGCTTACTCGTACGCTTATTCGTACGCTTAGGCTTAGGCTTAGGCTTATGCTTAGGCTTAGGCTTAGGCTTATGTTTATGCTTATGCTTAGGCTTAGGCTTAGGCTTAGGCTTAGGCTTAGGCTTAAGCTTAGGCTTAGGCTTTAGCTTAGGCTTAGGCTTAGGCTTATAATACTGTTCCATCCCAGATAATTTACATACGGAGAGAAGGAACCGTTCTGATGAATGAACAATTTTGTTCAATTGTGAGAAGTAGCGGAACCAGAAATTTGTAAAGGAGGAATTGGCACGTAACATTGATGAAAATGCAGGAAGTGCTATAGAAAAAGAATTTTTCAGGAACGCGGGAAATTGCATAAGCATCTGAAGCAATAGACAACGATTCGAATATATATATTTTTTCCCGAAATTTTGATACATTTAACAGTTTGAAAACAACACCGTGTCGCTGTACTTTAGCATGATTTTCAGGTAATCCCTTTTGCTGAAACGGTTAGTTTTCTTTAATTCATCTACGGAGTGTGCAAATACACATTCGGAAACAGATGCTTACTAATTGACACATTTCGCTACTTTTCAAATGACAGGTACAGATTTTCAGAAATACATATAGTTGTCGTATAAAAATTATTAGAAAAAGAACCCGCTTAAAGTAATTGAAATCTGGCAATATTTTATGTGAGAAGCCAATTACGATTACTAAATAAGTCGTGCCTATAGACGTTATTACTACTTTGCTTAAAAATTTCAAATCTCATTGTTGCAGGATCAACCATTACTAAACTTGAAATTGAAGGCACGAAAGACTTTAAAGTTTCGAACTCAAATTATTTGGTTCTCGAGTCATTATGCGCTACAATTAGGGTTAATTGACATTTATGGACTCTAATTAGGGTTTAGAGACTCTATCCGCTTACGGACTCTTATTAGGGATACGGTCTCCTATTGATTCGGATCCAAAATGGGGACACCCTCTTATTACCCCCCCTCTTATTCGGCTCAATACAGTAAACGAAGCATAACCCGACAAAACGTCCATAAGGAAGCTGAACAGTCTTGCAACTTGACAGACTTTGCTTTTATTATTAGATGACGTATGTGTATAGCGGCGCAGGCGAAATTTTTGAAATGTACTAACGCACGACGCTAAAACGTAGAAATAAATTTGTAGAAAGACACCAAATTGCAAATTTGTAAAGTATTAGGACCTTATCCATTTTTTAACAAAAAAATCTTTGACTAAGGATGTTAACCCTGCCCTCTGGATCCGCTAGTACTATGCGTGCCAAGTATTTCTGGTTAAATTTTACCTGCAGAGCTTAACGTACTTTAACAGAATCAAATCCATTAACTATATCATTTTACAAGTAATGATTGCAAGCAATTCCTCTTTGCAATCGAAATGTTCTAGATCCGTCGCTTGTGATCTTACTGTTACTACTGTAGTGACCCGAAGAGGGGGGACTGATATTTATTTGGCTTCTCCAAAGGGCACCCGCTTGTTATTCGTTAGAGACTGTTATTTGTTTTCAACCAGCCCTCCGCCACCCTTCCTTACTAATATATGTCCGGTATTGCAACTATTCGTTGAATTAAACGTTTTTGCCTTGCACCAAAAGCTTGAACGATAATGCAAGGTTATACTTTGGAATGTTACTTTCAAAACTTAAGTACTCTTTAAAGTTTCGAACTTATGTTTATTTGGTCCTCTAGTCATTTATGCGCTACAATTAGGGATAATTGACATTTATGGTACTCTAATTAAGGTTTAGTGACTCTATCCGCTTACGGACTCTTATTAGAGATACGGACTCCTATTGATTAGGACCCAAAATGGGGACGCCCTCTTATTACCTCCCTTTTATTCGGATCATTACAATACTGTACTTGCATTCAAACTATACAGCTGTTATATCAGTGTCAAAATTTTCTTGCATAGCCAAGTCATAATTTTTGCGCAGTTTACGGCGGACAATAAGATTTTACCAATTTCCTCAAAATTTTCTTCCAAATAAAAAAGAGCCCCTCTTTTTTACGGTGCATAGCAATGAATTCCGAAATCGCGTAAGGTTGCGTAAATTTCAAAATGATTGTGGTCCAAATTGAAATTAAAAATTTTTTAAAACTTGATTTTTTAGACTAAATATCAACTTCCGGACTGATCAGAATGGTATGGGGGTAAGGATTTGTTCAATCGGTCCGCGCTTCACATACGAAAATTATATTTTTTCAAGTATACCAGCACGAAATTACTTTACCCGCGACTCTAGACACAAAATAAGTTTTCTTAAATTCCAGAAATATTTTCTTAAATTCAAGACAATTATGTCTTAATCTAGACTCCAGACATATATATCTTGAATCCAAGACATTATTTTCTTAAATTTTTAAGGAGCTCGTTCTCACATGGATATTTTCTGTTTCCTATAACAACTAATTTCAAGAACCCAAGGCTCTTAAGTGGTAGGCATTTATTATCACCACTCAGGTATTCGGCTTGCCATAATCTAGGTGTGTAATAAACGAAGGATGAACAGTATTCTTTGAGGTTTGAAAAAATTTGGGAGCATTCATGCACTTTTTGCCTCATTTACGTTTAGGTTTAGACTTAGGCTCAGGCTTATGTTCACAAGAATGCTACTTAAAACCGTAAACACGTAACGATTCACAAATCTCAAATTTCACACATATCATATTAAGTATAACACATTCACAGTCTTGTAGTGAATTTCAAAGGGCGAAGTGTTGAAAACTAAAATTAATCATATCGGTTAAAAATTTAAAATTGAAAATTGATTTGAGCGATGCTTCCAATTTCAAATAAAGATCTCTCTTGCACTATGAGAATTTAGTTTCAGAATTTTTAAAAGACTAAAATTACGTCAATTATTTTATTGTCTTAAATTAATACTGTTATTTTTTAAATTTGTGAACTAAAACGTATTAAGTACAAAATGCTGTTGTCGCTGTTCTTTGTGTATGTTTATACTCGTTGTAAAACTCGAGTCGTATGAGCATTTTTTGCAATATTTTTTATGTTTTTATTGTTGTTTTTTGTTGCGTTTGATGTTTACTTCTATATATAAAGTGATTTTTTGCAAGATTCTATTAAAAATGCTTCAGGTAAAGGTGTTTGCCCAGCAATCGTGACTTTTGTAATTCGTGGATACTGCTTAAGCTCGAAGACCCATGTAAAGATCAGGGGCGGAACGTTTTTCTGTGTGACTGCAATAGAGTAAACTTAAGCTTTATACTAATTTTTTGCTTGGCTTAGGCTTAGGCTTCGGCTTACGAATATGCTTATACTACTGTTCCGACCCTGTTCTTTACATTGACCTGCTCGAAAGTTAGAAAACGGCTTTCGCTATTACAGTTGTTTACACAGGAATTTAGAAATTTTTTAAATAAATAATAAATATCGAAAGTTTATTTCAAGTTTCAATTATACGTCGTAACTGCTTTTTGTAACGTATAGAACAGGGTTGTAACAAGTTTATGTATATTCCTAAGCCTAAGCCTATGACTAAGTGTATGAATGAGCTGACACCTAAGTGTAAGCCTAAATCTATGCGCTATGTCTAAAGTGTAAGAATGACGCGCCGAAGCCTGTGCCTAAGCTTAAGCGTATGCGCAAAAGTTAGTCTAAAGCTTAAGGTTAATCTATTTCAGTCCCGCAGAAATTCGTTCCGCCACTGACCTTTACATCGGCCACTACTTCAAAACTGAAACTGTACTTGTAATCTTGCTTCTGCCTCGCTAGTATTTTTTGAGTTTTTCGTGATTTTCTACATACAGCCTAATGTTCTAGCAATAACGGTCCGATTTTGACGAGTATTTGAGCTTACTCTGAATTTAAAATTCAGGATTTTAAGGTCGTAAAATTCGCCCCAATTGAACTAAAAAAATTCTCGAAATTTTTGTCAAATTAGTGCGTTGTTTGACACAGGTTGTGATACTGAGTTGAATGCCGTTAACATTTTTATCACCACACAACTGGTTCACGAGTTATGGTCAAATAACTGATTTGGCATGTGTCAAATTGTTGACAGAACACATTTTTTGGTCCAACTGGCGAGAAGGATTTCCCTTATCCAGTGGGAGCCAAAAAATAATAAGTGCACTCAAAACTTTTATTAAAATTTTATGAGTCACAAGACGGGCGGGACCTTAATATGACGTCAAAAAATCGAATTTTTCAAAAATTCAAATTTGGCTACGAGATGATCACTGACGATTTTGAGAAGCTCAATAAAAAATGTGAAAACTTTTTGGCGAACTCCGCCCTGTGGTCGAGAAGCCGAAAAGGTTCTTGCCAAACCTTTCGGCAATTTTAATAGTAAAATTGTTCGTTAATATTTTTAATATTTTTATAAAAGTTGTGCGTTTCACTGAGTTTGTCTTCGTAAGCTTGAGGCAGTCTTGAAAGTTTCAGCAATAGCGTTTATTTCTAGACCTCTGTTTTACCCCATGTTTATGCTTTCGATAGATAATTTTGTATTTCTAAATTTGTAATAATAATAATAATAGTAATAATAATAATAATATAAAAACATTACAAATGGTGTAAATAATGATGAGGCCGTCTATGTCAAGTTCTACTGTGTTCAATGCGTTCTTCACAGTGTTTAGAAGCTGTAATCCAGCTAACTCAAACTGTGTTATATTCCTGGTAAGATAAGCTTCTAAATTTTGAAACTCAAAACTAATCTGTAGCACCACCAGAAATTGTTAATTGGATGAACCCAAAATTTCGGATGTCAAATGAAATTTCGCAATTTTTAAATATTAAGAATTTTTTTCAGCCCATCCGAAAACAACCATAATTGCGTCGAGTAGTGCTTGCCTCGATCACTGTCTTTTGTTGCACTGTAAGCCACAATTGCTGGAATTTAGGCTTAGTTTAACCGTATTCCTAAGCCTAAGCCTATGCCGAAGCGTTCCAAAAATGTGTTCCTAAGCCTAAGCCTAAACCTAAACATAAGCAAAAAATGTAATCTAGAATCAAAACGTACTCTTTTATAGATCCGCCAGAAACCTGGACGCACCTTAAAGTAACATAGGTCCATATTTGTGTTGCGTCAAAAGCTGATAATTTGATTTTATTCTAGACATTCATCTGCTGTTACACGTTATCATTAACAAGTTCAACTACACTTCGTTCTAAACCTGGCACATCAATACAAAACCGGTCAGAAAATGAAACTAACCATCAACATGAGGTTACCCCTGAAATTTACGGAACCGGATTTGAAGGTGATATCGATCTGGGGAACCTGCCGTTAGGATATTTCGTTCAAAATATTACCCTGTTGCCTGGCTCAAGGCTATCACTTTCAAGCCTACAATACGACGGAGAAACTGGTAAATATAGCCAGTATTCATAAACCCCTTTTTCAGTTTAAAGTAGGTTCGATTAGGACGAGAAACCTTTTCTCCTAAGCAGGTGAAAAAGCAGACACCGGTCAGGTTAGAACACTCAAGATACGAAACATTAAGGCATCGCTCTTTGACTGCGCCACACATCCAGCTGTTCCTACTACTGTAGTGACCCGTATAATTGGGGGGCTGATATTTGTTTGGCCTCTCCAGAAGGTACCCCCCTTGTTATTCGGTTACGGACTGTTATTTATTTTAACCCGCCTTCCGCCGCCATTCGTTACTGATATATATCCAGTATTGCAACAATCCGTTGAATTAAACGTTTTGTCTTGAAGGACTAAACCTGAGGTTTAAACCTTGAATCAAAGCTTCAACCTAAGTCTATATCTTGCGTTAAGCTTAAGCTCAAACATAAGCCTGACTGTGTAATGTGCAAAGGCGACCTTGATGAATACCTAACCATTTGTATAATTTTTGACTTAAAATCCGTCCAGCATGAATATTTTCAATTTCATCTGAGACTCAATTTCAAGCTGGGTGTGATGAACTAAAACTTTTGAGACGGAAAAATTTTACGTATTTGTTATGTTAAAACGTTTTAGCTTAAAGTAGCAATGTGATATTTTTAACGGATTTTGATGCAATTTTTAGGGCACAAGAATGATTTTCGGTGGAAAAACGGAATTGTACCATACGTTTTAGACGGATTGTTTACGGACGCCGAACGTGTTAAAATCAAAGAAGCTATTGTTGAATTTGCAAATGAAACTTGCATCCAATGGGTAACGTACGCCATCATTGAACTCTGTAGATGAATGCTTGGCTTTGACCAAGAATTTGCCATCCAAATTAGACAAAATTTCTGTTCTGCAAAATATCTCGTATCGCGTAACGACTCGTGTCAAAAATACTAAACACTTGTCGTAAAAGCGTTTTATGACGCTACAATAATGCATCATCCACTTTATCTTGCGCCCGCCCTGTGGAAAATTAAGCTTACATTATAGTATTACATCTAGTAAAAGTGTTTACGTAATATTGGATTTTCCTTCTCAATTCATTTCAAGGTTTTAGCTTAAAAAGCATTTAAAAAGCTACTGTTCCATACGTGAAACGTGTTTAAAATGGTTGTTTTTTATTTTTCGTTATTCCGCTAGTCCCAGAGCAAAACAACTTAACTATTGTCGCGCCTTTCAAACGAACCGATTCTGAAAAGCTATCCGACATAGTATCGAAAAATTAAAATTTGGTGGAAAAATATTTTGAAGTTTTTCCGCTGATATCCAATCCTCCATCAGCGTTTGCCCAAAAATAGTTGGATTTAAAAAAATTTATATAAATATTTGAGCTTTTTTCACGACCGCTCCAGATAATTTCACGTTCAGGCACCTTCAACATTCGAAGTTTTCAAAACTTCTCGTTTGGGTTAACTATGCAAAATTTTTTTCAAATCTGACCATTTTTGGGCAAACGTAAACTCGGTAATTACAAAAATAAGCGAAAATTTTTCGTTTTAGAAACCACAAACCGAACATGATCGAGATTATGTAAAAATTCGAAAAGACGCTGCTATCTGTGCATCACGAGTGGGACGGCTGGGAGGTCGACAAACAATTTTTTTAAGTAAACTTCGATTTTTACTCCAATGTTTACCATAGTTTCCGGCTCCGATATACTTTTGCTCAACTGTTGTGCATGTACTCTGGATTTCTTTAAATTTGACCAAATTTTCTTCAGAATTGACCAATTTTTTCGTAAAAAGTTTTTGTCTTGCCGCTTATTGTCTTTGCTAATCGAGCACGCCATAAGCTAAAATTTTGCCCAAATTGTGCTGCAAAACGCAGAAAAATTGACACAAATAAATAGGTTTTTTGTAGTATTTTTAAACTACTACTGCCACGTATATCAAAAATTTGAATTTGGTTTTAAATTTTCTTGTCAGTGAGTGACAAAGAGTATTGGAGCAATTTTAAATTTTTGAATTTTTTTCAGCATCGAACTGTTTGAAGCACAAAGGAACCATTATGCATGAAATGATGCACGCGATTGGGTTTTGGCACGAACAGAGCAGATACGACCGTGATGAATATATTCAAATTATGCCACATCATATTGATCCAGACTTTGAAGGACAATTTATTAAATTTAACGCTACTGTTGTTATGAATTTAGGTGTCGGCTACGATTACAACAGCATTATGCATTATCCGAAAGATGCCTTTGCCAAGTAAGTTTCTGTTAAATGCATAGAACACGGCTGTAACTGTAGTATAAGCGAATTCCTAAACCTAAGCCTTATCGGGGATCCACGTTATAACTGGGGCAGCCTGGAACACGTTTTGTCCCTATTACAATAGCGGGCAACATTTTGTCTGCACGTTGATCCGCTATCAAGTTCAAAAAATTTGAATTGTCTGCTATCCTGATGTGACATTCACTGTTTGTAGTGCAATATCATATGATATTCCAAATATTGTCTGCCAATATCATATGACATGATTGAAAATGTTTGCAAAGTTGTGGTAACCTAGCTTGAATGTTCTGTAGAATGTCATATTCGTCCTTAGGCATATATTTGGAAAATTTTTCGACAGAAGCAAAAAACGTTGGAGCTAATTCAGTTTTCGAAACGATTTAATGCAACATTATTCAACTTTTTGCTGTTTTATTCGTGTAGTTCGCAAAATTTTATGTTGACGTCGAATCCACATGGCACAAAACGGGTTCCGTGTTGCCCCAGTTATAATGTGAACCCCGCATTAGCATGAGGAAAAGTTTAAGCCTATTACAACTACGTGAAAAAAATTACTTTAAAACTTAAGCTTACTCTATAGCAGTCCCACGTAAAAACGTTCCACGTCTAATCTATAAATGCGCCTGAGTATGCAACGCGTCCAGACCCATCAGTTGAGAGCGAACGAGCAGAGCTGAACCAGCAAAACGCTGGCTTCTGTGTTCGGTACACCCATTTTGGCTCAGCTTGTTTAATAATGCAAAATCTGCGGTTTTGGTTCATTTAAACACATTAAACTGGATACAGTTCGGCACGGTTGGTGTTTAATTTAGTTTAAAATTTTGGCCGAAACTTTTTTACCTTTGCATTTTTAAAGTTATTTTTCAATAAACCTGAGATAGGCTACTTTATATTAAAGATTTGTGAGAATTTGAATTTTGCGCGTATTCACTCGAACCGTTCTTTTACATAATTAATCCATGTCAAAAATACAAAATGTTATATGCGCATTTTGGCCCATGTTACTTTTAAGATCATCCCGGTTTCTGATGAGCCTGTAAAAAGTAGGCTTACAAACTAGACTACATTTTTTTGCTCAGACTTAGGCTTAGGCTTGGGTTAGGAATACGCTTTTGCAACGCTTACGCTTAGCCTTAGGCTTTAGAAATACGCTTAATCTATTGGTACGGCCCTAAAAGTAATATTGGCCCGCAGTTGAAAAAGATTATTCGCGTTGAAACGAAGATAACGTTTTGATAAACGATAAACGTTTACTTACAGAGTTTTGCTGCACAATCGGTTTAATGCTTTTTATCTTTCAAGAAGTATACACATGTATTACAGAGTTTCATTTACCGTGTTTATGCTTTGAAATAAGGGTAGTCAACCAAGCCGCGAAGCGAAACCAGTATTTGTTTCAGTGTGTTGTTTGTTTGACAATGCATCTCTCACAGGTTTCCTGGACTGCAAACAATCGTTCCTATTTATCCGGTCAGCGGACAACTTGGACAACGGGTACAATTTAGCGATAAAGATAAGGAGAAAATTAGACGATATTACAATTGCAATACAAGTACGATGCAAAAGTTTGATTCAGACAAACTGCAGCTCAATTTTGGATTGAGTACGTCAGTAGTTTAAGGATATGTTCCGTCTGGGTGGGAAAATCATTGTATATATGTCGTAGACCAATCTGATATTCAGCAGTGTTGTGCAATTTACCACTTTTTCCACTGGCCGGCCGGCCAATATACAAATTTTAAAAAGTAACAAGCAATTTTAATAGTATATATCGTTACGTCAGAAGCTGTAGCAATAGTATTTAGCCCAATTACCAATTGACGTAGGCAGATCTGTTATTTTATGTTATAGCAGTTTGGTGTAGGCTAAACAGACTGCTATTTAATTTATGGACCAACCAGATTTAATTTTGGAATATGCAAAATAACGATAACTACCCAGCAGTGATTCTTATGACTGCTGTCTAGCTACATCTTACAATTGCTATTTTTCCTAGGACAAACTGTTATTTTCTCAAAATAGCACATAGGCCTAGGCCAATTAGTAATTGGCCTGAACAGAAGATTGGCCTACTACATACGCACGGAAGTTCGGTTGAGTTGGAACTTATCAATTCAGACTCAGTAAAGTTTCGTTATTTTAACTGACATTGAATCTGATTATACTCTTTAAAACCATATTTTAAATAAATCAGCAATTTAGGTTTTGAAAATAAGAAAAAAGTTGGTATTTGATTTGTTTAAAAGGTTGCCGTTTAAAATTTCAATACAAACAGCTCGAATTAAACATTTCACTCTCAAAGAGGTCAGTTAGTTAACTTTATGGCGAATGTCAAAACTCGAGTTAAACTGAGCTTAGACATAACTTGTCGTGCATTGAGCACATGATACATTGCACTGTAAATTGCAATGAGTTGATTAAGCAATTGAGCTTGCGAGTTGGTTATTTCTGAATTCAAATCAGTAAACATTAACTCACTCTGAGTTGAGCTGACTTTCACTCTGAGTTGAGTTGACTCTGGGTGAGTTGATTAATTAACTCAGAATGAATTGAATCAACTCAAAATTTTGAGTTCTGATATTCCTAACTCAGACTGAGTGATTCAACTGATTCTGAGTTAAAATCAACTCGCTGAACTTTACAGTGTATAGGTGTATTGGTTTTTACAGTGTCGAAATTATTATTTCAGATTGCCCAAACGGCTGGATAGAAACGCGATCCGCGTGCTATAAATATTTCGAAAAAACACAAATACCACTTCGATTTGGAGATGCATTTTGCCGACTGCAACATCCATCAGCCAGACTTCCTGTATTTCGTAACGAACTGGACTATACAACATTTTGGTTTACATATCAAAACAAATTAAATCAAAGTCATTATGTAATACTTGGAGGGCGTGCAGCGTCAGACAACAGTGATTTTATGGTCGAAGACGTTGACGGAACTCGGTGTCCAATAAAATATACTCAATTTGAATTTGGAATTCGACAAACAATTAAAGGTTTAAAATATCCGAAATGTTTAGCAAAATCGCGTAACAGCGTTTATATGACCGAAACGTGTTGTTGCTATTTTGAGCCATACTCACCACTGCTAGTGTGCCAAATACCGTTTTTTCACATCTGCAACAGTAGTGATGGTAAGTAAAATCTTATTACATAATTTTGCAATTCAGCTACAACAAATTTCAGTTAGCCAAACAATGTGACAAAAAAATAAAACGCTACTTTAAACGCTTTTCTTGTTTCACTCAGCATTTTTCATAACACTATTTCGCAAATAGAAAACTTTGAAAGGACTAGCTAACGTAGCTAAACGTTAAACGCTTTTATAGCGTATGTCAAAACGCTACTTTTTCACTAATTCTTCGAAATCACCCTACGCTACACTGCAAAGAAACGGTGAGTCAAATTTACCCTCTCCGAAATATGCTCTACTGGACTACACAAACTGAGTCAAATTCGACTGCGCCAGAGTCAAATCCGACTCACTAAGTATCACATTTGAGTCTGGCAGAGTCGAATTTGACTCAGTTTGTGTAGTTCCGTAAAACTTATTTCGGAGAGAGTCAAATTAACTCACTACTTTTTGCAGTGTATAAATAGCGGTTCTGAGTAGTTAAAAAAGCGGTCCTATGTATATTACCAGCTGTTGTTAATGAAGACTAGTGTTCGAATTATAAGCATAGCTTATGCCTCAACGCAAGCGAACCAATTTTATCGAATTTTATCGAAACGATGAAGTGAAGCAAAACCAAGTAGTCTACTAAAAATTGCTTGTTTGAGCAAAAAACAAGTAATTAATTTGTAACTTTGCGTTTAAGCCCGTTTCTTAAATTTGTCTACGCATTCAGAGAACATGGAGCTCCCGGAAACTGAATAATTTAAAGTTATGCGTCCATTATTTAATTGCAAGTTTAATGAAAAAATCAAGATTACAGATAATAAAACAAACGGCCCAGCTCACAGTGATATTCTTCCGAAGCTCGCCGTTGCGTATCCAGGTATGTTTAAATGAACTCGATACTGCACTGCAAAAAATAGTGAGTCATATTGACTCTCTCCGAAAAAGGCTCTACGGAACTACACAAACTGAGTCTATTTCGACTCCGCTCGAATCAAATTCGAGTCACTGATTAACACGCGTGACTCCGGCGGACTCGAAATTGACTCGATTTGTGTCGTCGCGCGCAGCCTATTTCGGAGAATCAATTTGACTCACCATTTTTTGCAGTACGTAAACGAATGAATTCGGGATTTTTGGCACTTTGCTCTACTAATACCGAGTTTTAACGCGCAAAAAACAAGTGAAAGGTTCAGGGTGTATTAGACGAAATTTGTTTGCGATAAAAATCTACATCAGTGTCACTTTCTATAGAAATACCGCAAATTCTGTTATTTTTACATTTACGCTCATAGCTCAAAATCAAATAACACTTCCTCGCATAAATTTTCACAATTTCGACTGAAATATTTTTTAATTTCGGAATAGGATACGGTTTGCTGAAATATAGCAACTTACTCGAGCTCGAGGAAGTTCTCAAGTCTTATGGAACTGTTGTACTACTGCGCACACACGCGATAATACTTAATACACATTGGCTGGGTTTCTGAAATCTACTTAAGTATTTACTTATGTTTTACTTAACCCTTTCTCACATGAATGTTTTCTATTTCCCCTGACACCTACTTTTATGCTAGGATTCGAACTCCAGTGACTGGAGTGAGAGGCGTATACCATCACCACTCAGCTATAGGAGCTTGACGATCGAGCCCGAGGGGGCTCTCACGTCTTGTGCTGATTGAGTACTATGTATACGTGTTGCAATTGTTAAACACGGTGCTATATATTATTTAACGCATATGCACTGCGCTGAGTTTCCTCTAGGCAACTCAATGTGAGAAACGATTATAGATAGTAAACTGAAAATTTTTCGCTTAAAGATAGTAAACTGAAAATTTTTCACTTAATCCTTTGTCACATGAATATTTTCTATTTCCCCTGACACCTACTTTTATGCTACTATTATATTACTGTAAATTTCAGTGAGTTGATTTTAACTCAGAATCAGTTGAATCCGCTCAGAAGTCAGAGCTCTGAATTAGATCTTTCAGAACTTAGAATGCTGAACTGATTAAACTCATTGTGAGTTAATCAACTGACACGGAATTAAATCAGCTCAGAGTTAGTTAATATTTACTGTTATTAACTCACAATTAACAAGAATTAACAAATTCTTTCTCCGAGCTGATTAGTTAACTCATTCGAATTTAAAGTGTACTTAAATATCCGTTTTCATTTCGTTATGTTACCATTTGTTTATGTCATAATCAAGGTAATAAAAGAAATGCACTGTAGTGACCCGAATAAGAGGGTGTGCGGTAATAAGAGGGGGTCCCCATTTTGAGTCCCAATCAATAGGAGTTTGTATCCCATATAACAGTTCGTAAGCCGATAGTGTCCCTAAAAGTCCTAATTAGCGTCTATGGAGGTCAATTATTTTTCTAATTGTAGTGCATAAATGACTCCAAAACCAAATCAAATTGAGTTCGAATCTTTAAGGCGTATTTAAATTTTGAAAGTACATTCCTAAGTATAACGTTGCATGATCGCTCAAGCTATTGACTCAAGACAAACGTTTAATTCAACGGATAGTTGCAGTACCAGATATATATCAGTAACGAAGGGTGGCGAAGCGTGGGTTAAAAATAAATAACAGTACGTAGCCGAATAACAAGTGGGGTACCCTCTGGAGAGGCCAAATAAATATCAGCCACCCCATCTTATTCGGGTCACTACAGTCATATATAAAAATAAAACCAAAATTGTTTTTACAATATATCACATAGAGCACTTTAATGTACTGTATTTACCCGAATAAGAGGGGGAGGACTGATATTTATTTGGCCTCTCCAGAGGGAACCCCCCTTGTTATTCGGTTACGGACTGTTATTTATTTTTAACCCACGCTCCACCGCCATTCGTTACTGATATATATCCGGTACTGCAATTATCCGTTGAATTAAACATTTATTTCTCTTGTGTCAATAGCTTGAGCGATAATACAAGGTAATAATTATGAATGTACTTTCAAAATTAAAGTACGCTTTAATGTTTCGAACTCAAATTATTTGGTCCTGGAGTCATTTATGCGCTACAATTAAGTTAATTGACATTTATGGACTGTAATCAGGGTTTAGGGACTCAATCCGCTTACGGACTCTTATTAGGGGTACGAACTCCCATTGATTTGAACTCAAAATGGGGACCCCCTCTTATTACCCCCTCATATTCGGGTCAATAAAGTAACAATATACAAAATTTAAAAATATTATTTTTTCAGACTGCCCTCCAAGCTGGATTGCGTCTCGTTCCGCGTGCTACAAAATCGTTCACGTTAAAACTCGAATTTCAGCCGAAAACGGTGAAACGCTGTGCAAAGTGCAACACAACGCAGCCCGATTACCTGTATTTCGCAACGAAGAAGATTTTTTGCAATATTATGTCGCAATTTTAGGAATTGCAGAAAAATTCTCATTTCGGTTGTTAGGAGGAAACAAATTTAACGGAAGCGAAAAGTTTATAGTTGAAGGAAATCATCGAGGAACGTGTGAAATGCCGTACACGAGATGGGCAGATGATAACACAACTGGAGCAAAAGGAAAACAATGCGTTATACAAGAACCATTTGATGGTGTTTGGTATGGCGCTGATTGTAGCATTTTTGATGTCCAATTCGTCTGTCAAATCCCATATTTTGATGTATGTACCGGAAAAGATTTGAGTCCTTTGTAGCTCAGATACGTTGTTTTCATGCTCAAAATACTAGCCTCCTGCCAGTATCGGGTCTCCAATCACCCTCAGTTCCCAGCCCTGTTATATTGTGCAACGCATGAAATCGTGTCAAATATATAAAGGTGTTATAAACAAACTTTATTGTCGAGGAAATAGCGTTTTAACGAACGTTCAACAATGTTCCTTTGTAGTAGCTGTTCATTTTAATGTTCCTTCACTTTAAAAACTGTTTTGGAAAATGTTTTGGCAGGCCGGCTAGCCGGTATTTTAGCAAAGGTTTCCCGATATATGTATTGAATTCTAGACTTTAAAATGGGAAACTTTAAGAAACACAACCAAAATGGCTTGAAAGTTAGAAATTTAAAAGACATTCTGTGACAGAAGTGCAAGACAAATATGCCTCGAGAAATGTAAGATTTATATAGTTTTGATGATTTCAAGACTTAAAGTTTTACAAATAACGATTCGTACGAAACGACGACTAAGAATTGAATCGCAACGAAACTTCATAATTTTACATTCTATCGGGAATCTATAGCTCAACGCAAATTCCGCATGCCTATATATATTTGTTATTTTTATTCTATAATTTAAACCCTATTCACACGTGCAAGTTTTTGCTGAAGAACCTGCAGCTGCAACTTGCACTTGCAAATTTTCCCCAAAATCCCGTCCGAAAAGCTTGCCGCTGCAAATAATTCATTAAAAACCATAGCTAGAAATTTAGTTCACATGTGTGAATAACCAAGCAAAATTACAGTCGCTTTCTCATTGGCTGATAAAAAATACAAGTTGTGCGTGCAATTTGCAGCTGCAAGTTCTGACAGCAAACACTTGCACATGTGAATATACAGGGCTCATAAAGCAAAAATATAAAAATCACTTCGTAATACTTTTTGTTACAAGAATCTACAAACGGACATATGACGGTTTACCAACGAGCAAATTTTGATGGTCGAAACACACCAGTAGGACGACGTGTAAGTTTGTTACGTTTAAAAACTGAAAAATTTCGTGCAAGAAATTTAACACATTCAACTCAGCTCTTCAAGCGGCGTCGATTGGTATATAACTTTTTCGGGTCTTTTCCGGTATCCCGTACCGAGCTTGCGCTTGCCTAATGATTCAGTTTTTCAAAATTTCTGCATATTTGATCTTCTCATGATCTCCCCTGATCATTCCGCGCTTAAATTGCCTAAATTTGAGTTTTTGAAAAATTCGATTCTTTTAACGTCCCAAAATCTCCGCTTGAACCCAAAAAAAATTTTTTGTCAAAAACTTGGACAAATTATATACCATTAGATGCAACTTTGGAGCTGAGTCCCAATGGTGTTAAATTGTTCGCAATCAAACTATTGGTTATTAAATTATTTTCAATTCACTATTTGGCGCCGACCAAAATCGTTGACAGCGCGCAAATCAGTTATTTGACTATAATTCGTTAACCAATCGTCTGATTGCAAAAAATTTAACTCCATAGACTCATTGCATGCCGCATCGACTGAAATAAATTTGCTAGACTTTTTGACAAAAATATTTTAGGTCCTAAAGGTGGGCTTTGGGATCTAATAAAAATCGCATTTCTCATAAATTCAAATTTAGGCGTGAAATGATCAGGGGAGGTCATGAGAAGATGATATATGCAAACATTTTTCATATCCAACGGTATTTGGGCAAACGCGGGATAACGGAAAACACCCAACTTTTATAGTCTATTCAGTTGTTGAGGTAACCTGTCTTTGAAAATCGTGATAGTTTACTGCGGGGATCATATTATATAAACTGGAACAACCTGGAACATGTTTTGTCCTAGGTAACACTTGTCTGCATGTTAATCCGCTATGAAATTCAAAAACTTTGAACTGTCTGCTATCCTGATGTGACATTACCGTTTGTACTGCAATATAACATGATATTCGAAATATTGTCCGTCAATATCCGACAGTTTTGACAACATCTGCAAAGTTGTGGTACACTAGTTTGTATGTCTTTGTGAATGACATAGGATACTAAAGTTTAAAGATTGAATTATTTGTGCTTACTAATACATTTACACAAAACTTCCGCCAAAAACAGAAAAATAGCAGCTAATATATATAGTATTCGAGTAACTTTTCTTTATATTATTAATGCGCGCAAATTAAATTGTCCTGCAAAAGTCAGGAATTTGTAAGCCAATGTCATGTGACATTCATTTTCTCTACAGGACCGCTATAACGTGAACTCCGCATATTAAAGAAGAATGAAATGATCGCGCTAGTTGTGACAAGGTATTTGGGATAAAACGAAATTTTCAGTCGTACACTGCAAAAAAATGGTGAGTCAAACTGACTCTCCTAAATAGGCTTTTCCTAACTACACAAACTGAGTCGAAATTCGACTCCGCCAGAGTCAAATTGAGCCGAATTTGACTCAGGCGGTGTTGAATTTTGACTCAGTTTGTGTATTAAGGAAAAGCCTATTTCGGAGTCAGTTTAACTCACCATATTTTGCAGTGTACTGTAGTGACCCGAATTAGAGGACGTCCACATTTTGTGTCCCAATCAATAGGAGTCCGTATCCTTTATGAGAGTGCGCAAGCGGATAGAGTGCCTAAACCTTACTTAGATTCCATAAATATCAATTATCCCTAATTGTTGTGCATAATAACTGCAGGACCAAATAAAGTTGAGTTCGAAACATTATTGCATACCAAGCTTTGAAAGTAACTTTCCAGAAAATCTTGCTTTATCGCTCAAGCTTTTAATGCAAGGCAAAAAACGTTTAATTTAGAGGATAGTTGCAATACCGGATATATCAGTAACAAAGGGAGGCGGAACACGGGTTAAAAATAAATGTCAGTCAGTAATCGAATAACAGAGAGGGTCCGCTCTGGAGAGACCAAATAAATATCAGTTCCCCCTCTTATTCGGGTCACTACAGTAGTTGTGTTTGAAGGCGCATCTCTGCTTCTGCTGTCCAACTGTTTATAGTACAATCCATATATATGAATATGTGCGAGACTTAGTATGGGACACCCTCTTTTTTATTCGGTTCCCTACAGCGCAGAGTCGACTGAACAAGAAACCTTTTATTTTTTCCAAAAACTCACAAATATGTACATGAGACTTCGAAGTCAAAACAAAAACAAAACTGTGACTGAATTGCACAGAATAAGTACTCTCAATTTTGGCTTTAAGTTCAAGGTTTTCAATAAGGATTTCTGCTTGATACTTAAACAAGTTGATGTCGCTGGAAACGGGCACTAATATCTAGCTCTAGTCTTAGCTTTGTAATTAACATTGAACGGCAACAACTTGCGCGTTCATCAATATTTGACGTTTCAGATTAACTGATGTTTCTACACCTATCTATAACTGAAATAGCAAACTTCGAATCCTGTTTTAATATACAAACTATTTTAAAGAAATGTGATACTACTGATTAATAGTAAAAGCATTTGAAATTGTAATTTCAGTGATTAAATTTTGTCGTAAAGTTTTAGCAATAAAAATTAGTGCTGCATTACAGCTAATCACTAAATTTATTAATGCAAATTTTTCAGTTAATTTGAACGCTGGTGACAAAAGAACACTCAGAAGGTACTGACGTTTAACACCTCGATATAGCAGTAAAAAACCCTTGAAATAGCTACAAAAGTACCAACATCGGCACGCTATATACACAAAAAATCAATTGGTTCATGCTGTAATATCCCGCCTTTACTCATCTTTACTTTATTAACGTCAGTGAAAACTAGTAATCTTTTTCGATGTACTGATATTATTAACTTGATTTAATGCCAGAATATACACTGTCAGTAAATCTGGCAGGGTTTTACCGAAAGTAAAAATTCTCACTCGAGATCACAGTAGCGGACGTCTTTCTGCACGACCGAAATAGAAACGTAAGCTTTAGATATAATTTTTGCTTAAACTGAGGCTTAACTATAAGCACATTCATACGCTTAAGCTTAGGAATATGCTTATACTACTGTTACGGACCTCTTTTATGTATTGCTAAAACATTTAAGGCCGAAGCCATCAAACCTGTAACCTTAGCATTATGTATTATATAAATGGTGCAAAACGCGTGAAGCTGCAAAAAACTGTATATATATATTTACTGAAATTGAAGTCCTTTTCCTAGTTGTAAGAGTGCACATGTTTAAGGTATCGTTTCAAATGCTGCAATCAGTTTGACAAGTATACGTAGCTATAATATTTTTATTGCAAGCAACATTGAAACACGCAAGGATTCAATGGAACTTGTTTTTATCAAATGATGTTTACAACTGAAGTAAAATTAAGCGAAAAATTTTCAGTTTACTATCTATAACCCCTTCTCACATTGAGTTGCCTATAGGCAACTCAGCACAGTGTATATACGTTAAATAATATATATCGCACCGTGTTTAACAGTAGCAACACGTATACATAGTACTCAATCACCACAAGACGTGAGAGCCCCCTCGGGCTCGAGCGTCAAGCTCCTATAGCTGAGTGGTGATGGTATTCGCCTCCCACTCCAGTCACTGGAGTTCGAATCCTAGCATAAAAGTAGGTCTCAGGGGAAATAGAAAAATTCATGTGAGAAAGGTGTAAAATTGCGCCGCATGGACCCGAAATCAATTGGATGTTAATTTTTACGGATATCAGATAGTAATATTTTTACCGTTACCGGATGTCAACCGGATATATGTTAGCGCATTTAACTGAGCGCATAGAATTTGGTAGGAAAATGGGTTTAGTACCTGAAAACAGAATATAAAATATATTTAATAATGCACGTCATTGACATAGGTGCGTTTGAGAGAATTTGGTCGAATATAATAAAGCACAATGTTTGACAAATGAGCAGGTGATACGGTAAAAATAAACCGATACACCCCCCGCGGTTATATAAATCACGATATTGCAACGGAGACTGAGACGCGTTTGAGATTGCATGCCAAAAAACGACATAGCTAGGAGCTCAAGGGGCGACGAGTTAGGTCACAATGCCGCAATCAAGTTGGTAGTTATGATAATGTTAATTTACGCTTATTTATTGCAGTATATTTAATACCTAGACGTCAAAATCGTATATATATGTAACAGATATATGCATATAATTTATACGAATTCTTATTATATTAACATGATGCAGTTATATACATAAAATGACACGTATGTATACAATACATTATTTGTGAATGGCTCAGATGCCAAGTACTTCAGTTTCTCAGGTAGAAAATAGTTATTTTAATGCTTCATAAACTTTCCTTTGTACAGATGTTGCTATATAGTCATATAGTTCTGGTAGATTATATATATTTAGTTTCATTTCAATATTTTGTCGGTTTTTTGATATTGGAAACATTATCTTATTGTTTGGATTAATGTGTGATGCAACCTGGAAAATTTACGCTACACCCATCATGGGCTTCGAGTCCGGTATATATACGCATGTATTGTTAGTCATTTTTTGTATAATGCTATCTGGCTTACATTTGGTTCCGAGTGTTTTCACTTTCGAAATTTAAGTTGCAAATTTAGAATGCAGCACCTTCCACAGCTGGATCCATAGTTGTGAATACAAATGGAGGTGGGTCGAAACGCAAGGAAATCTATCGTTACGAAGCACCATGGACACTGTATTCAATGAATTGGAGCGTGCGACCAGACCGCAAATTTCGGCTGGCACTTGGTAGTTTTATCGAAGAATATAGTAATAAGGTGAGCCAATCTATACATTTTTCAAGTCCTTATTTTCATAGGTATTCACCAGGTGGAACTTTGAAATTTATAAATGCAGAGCGTCGAGTTTAGTAAAATTTTGTATGAATTGAAATATTTTGAACGCGGTTGGAATGGTAAATTATGAGTTGTTTAAAATGGCGGCCCCTGTTTTGGACATAATGTACGGTGACTGAGATACTTCGCTACTTGTCAAAAATTTCCAGATATTTGAAGTTTTATCTGGCAATGAAGTTCAACACTGCAAAAAGACTTTATACTGGTTTCTTTATTGAGAGAAAGAAGGGTCCGATGGAGGAGAGCACTTACATTCGAGCTACCCCACCCAAATTTGAACTCCCATTCAGCCATTACTCCGACCCCTCCCCAAGTGAACTCACCTTACATTTTAGGCACACCCTGCAGATAAAATCTATCTCTATAAAATCTGGAAGTTGTATATATAATATATTAGGGTGCGACCAAATAGATGAAAATTTAAAAAAAAACTACAAAAAATTGACACAATGATTTGTATTTAATCCAACGACCATGCAACCGATTGACTTACTTTTACATACGTATTTTTGCCGTACATGTAATTTACATATATGTTTGTATGTGCCCTTGTACGTTCACAATCTTTATTGGGTTACGATCAGGCTGGAAAACTAAGTCTAAGCAAAAATAATAGCCTTAATCATGACCACCTCTATTTTTAGTTCCTATGGAGTACTGGATGCCAGGGTTTCAACAGGAAGTAAATAAATATTGCCGGAACAGGAACAGGAACCGTATTTTAAAATAATTTTCATCACCGAAATACTGTTGGTTTTTTCAGAAAACTTGCCAAAAAATGTGCTAAGCGAATTTTCAGCTATTTCGTCATCAAATTTTGCAGAACACATCACAACAACTTATTAACAAAACTGAAGTAATTGTAAAAACATTCATTTCTAAATAATAATTTTTTAAAGACAAAGTTTCCATGTTTTAATAATTATGAATAATTTACCAAAAACCGTGAAAATTCCGGTTCCTGAATCTTTGAGTGCAGGAGCAGGAACAGTAACAGGAATTCAATTTCTGCATGAATTCTGGCCGAAACAGGAAGTCCGGTTGAACCCGGCTGGATACCCTTGTTATTAAAGTGTTAAAAATGCATCGGTGTGAGAAATTTCAAGGCACCAGAAATTAATTACTACTTGCGAATTGGCTGATTGCATCGGATTAGTTCGACACTTGGTTTTTCTGAAAAAACAAGACATTAACCTGCTACGATTTCTATGTTGATAAGCACCACGTATATAAGGTTCCAAGGTTCCAACAGGAACTATACTTCATAAGACGCAGGAACAGGAAGAGAAATTCATTTTTTTAAACGGAACTGGAATTGCGAATCTATGGCGCAACTGAATTGCTGTTAACTGACTGTAGTTTAATAGAAAATATGCTGTTCATCAATACTTTTTCTGTAGCCAATTTTCTAAGATTACAAAAACGTGCGTCAATACTGTAAAATATGCGAAATCTGTAGACCAAACACAAGTGGTGAAAAGAACTTGAGCTTGGACACAATTTTTGAAACGTAAATTATTGAGTTTAAGCTTATGCTTTATAATTTGCCACTATATATACGTATATACGTATATATCAGGGTACAACCGGATACCAAAAACTGACAGAGCCGGAGCTGGATAGTTAAATCGTTGTTTTATTTAATGTTATATTCCTTTATAGTTTGTATTCGTATTTCACTCAAAAAATACCACGAGCGCATACATTTTCAATTATATTCAAAACAAAAAAACTAAAAGAAAGCATAAATTTCTCGTGCATGCATGCAAATCTAAGTACCTATCCCAATCTAATATTAAACCGGCGTTGAAATATCAGAACGTAACTGACAATTCTTCCTTCCTTGGCCTATGTTGTTCAAAGTGTTTCCGGGACAAAGCTTAACACTTCAACACAGACCCTATTCCATTATTCTATGTTTATGTAAAGGTTGCGTTCAGTTGCAATATTTGTTTGACCTGTCTTATGCGGTCGGCCATTCAGTTTTTCAAAGGTAGTATGCAATAGAGGTGTAGCTCAGGTTTAAGGCTATTGTTTTCGCGTAGACTTTTTTCGCTTATTTTCACGTTGAAGTTTAGGCCTATCAAAAGAGTGGGCTCACGATTTAGGTT
The DNA here is from genome assembly GCA_030248215.1 of Enoplolaimus lenunculus. NCBI lineage: Eukaryota > Metazoa > Nematoda > Enoplea > Enoplida > Thoracostomopsidae > Enoplolaimus > Enoplolaimus lenunculus. The sequence continues at coordinate 226,576 of JASANG010003260.1, forward strand.
ATTATTTTTGTATTTGTTTAAAATGAACTTGCAAGGTACGAAACTGAACCTTACAAGGTCAAACACTGCCAAATGCTAGGAACACAAAAATCGTTTTCATGTATATGTCGCAGGCCAATCTGCTATCCAGGCCAATTACTAATTGGCCTAGTCCAATCTGCTATTTTGCGTAATACGTAGCAGTTTGGTCTAGACTAAAGTGCTATTAAGCTTACAGACCAATCAGATTTGATTATTTAAACAAGCGCAGCAACATTAAACCAATCAACATTGGTTTTACATCAGTGTTGTTTTGCTACTTTTTACAATCGCTATTTGGTCTAGACCAATCTGCTATTTGCTCAGAATAGCAGATTGGCCTAGTCCAATTGTTAATTGGTCTGATTAGCAGATTGGCCTACGGCGTATACACAGGTAGTTGTCCAGCAGGAATACATACATCTTAAGACATGGTTCAACGTTACGTGTCGATAAAAGTTGACTGATTCCGGCATCGCTATCTCAGTAGTTAATACCCTGTACCTGATCAAGGTGAGCGAGAAATCAAGCGCTGTTCTAGTAATAAATCATGGAAAAAAATTTTAGGCGGATATCCGGCATACGTAATCTTTATCTGTCTGAATTTTAGGTGCTTATTGTTCAACTTGATGAAGATGCAGGAGAGTTTGCACTGAAATGCTCATTTGATCATCCGTACCCAACAACCAAAATAATGTGGATACCAGATTTTGTATGTAATTACGATTGTAATTTGTCTCAGATGGCAACTAGGCCGACTGTAAACGCCGATGTTCTAGAAAGTTGGATGTTTCTGATTGGATTTGCAACCTGCGTGGTAGAAATTGGTGTATTTTTGTAAACGAAATGTCGCCCTCACTTTTACCTGTCCCCTTTTGGGAAAGTAAGTATCAAGTTAAATCAGCATTGGTGGGCCCAGAAGTGTTGACAGAAGGGTGACATTTTTACACGGCCTTTGCTGAATTTCTCAACATTTTAGGACCGCCAAGTAAACAATAATTGTTTTTGGTTTTAGAAAGGTACGTTGCCTGATTTAGTTGTTACAAGCGGCGACTATTTACGCGTATGGAAGGTAACCGAAAACGATGCGAAATTGGAATGTTTGTTGAATAATGTAAGTTTTATTATTTTATTATTTTATAACTTCAAACTGTGTTGCTTTTTCTAGTAAGTGTTCTCTTTAAGCTAGTGTGATTGCTAATAATTTATTTTAATTTTCGAGATTTTGTTACATTTCGAACAGGCATTCTATAACGGATTCCTTTTTCAGAATAAAAACTCGGATTTTTGTGCTCCGCTCACGTCGTTCGATTGGAATGAAGTGGATCCTTGTCTTCTAGGAACATCTAGCATTGATACAACGTGTACGATTTGGATGCTTGAGGTAAGTGGATGTAAATATTGATTTGATGTTCCAGATTTCATTGCGACGATTAATAAACTTGTAACAATGCCGCAGTATGGCGGTTTTTAAAATTCAAATTATATTGATGAACAAAAATATAAAAATCCAGGCGCAGAATGCAGGATTATATCAATTTTGCTCTACCACCGTAGGTTTCACTAGCCTGACTGATTATATAGCTTGAGTTGAGCTTATGGGTCCTTCGTGAGATGCATTGTGGGCAAAACTTTTTGATGAGAGCGTTTTTTATGTAGAAAGTATATAATCAATGTAGTGGAAATTTGCAGGATGATACAACTAAGTTTTACCGGAACATTAGTTGAATTTCTTTGCAGAAACCGGAATTTAAAGTAATTTGCATCACCGAATTACTGTTGGATTTTTTTACAAAACTTGCCAAAAATGGCTTAAGCGGTTTTCAGTTTCTTATCATCAAGTTTTGCGAAAAGAGATCAGAATATTTTTCAAAGACAAGTTTTCCAATATTTAAATAATTAAAAGTAATTTGCCGCAAAACCCTAAAATACCGGTTCCTGCATCTTTGAATGCAGGAACACTAATAGGAAAATGAATTTTTGCACCAATTTCGGCCGGAACAGGAATGCCTATGGAATCCCGCTGTGTGTATAATCCTTTCTCTATTAAGGGCACGTATATTTTATTTAAGAGTTTCTTTGTGGTTTCAGACTGGACAAGCCGTGGGTAGAACTTCAGGATATGTTAAAACGCAGCTCATAGCTCATGATAAAGAGGTTTATGATATTGCATTTAGCAAAGGATCAGAGGGTCGCAATATTTTCGCCAGCGTAGGTATGTTGTGTCACCTTAATGTGTATAACGTTATTGCAGCAGCTATAATATAGATTGAGTTTTGGTATTAGAAGTTTATGATAGGTGTCCAACGTTTTTACACTAAACGCGTAAGCTTTTATCAAAGTTTTAATTTTTTGTTTTTAACATTGCATGAGAAAGCTATCGGTAGATGTTTATGTTTTTACATTTTTTAATCCTAGGTGCTGATGGCAGTGTGCGCATGTTTGACTTGCGGTATTTGGAACATTCAACGATTATTTATGAAGACGCTTCACATACACCGCTATTAAGGCTTGCATGGAATAAACAAGATCCAAATTACATAGCTACCATGGCTATGGATAACACAGAGGTAGTCTGATTTGTGTCTAAATTAGGTTTTGAAAAGTGAAGTTATAATTAACTACATTCGAATCCATTTTTCGAATATGTGTGCCCTATATGTAATTTGAGCATGTCATGGTGCTGTTCGGGTTTTAAGGGTAATGAATAGACTCTACCTTCCATAACAATGTCTGCTTCGAGCGCGTTTTCATTAGTTAGGATACTCGGTTTTACGGTTAGCTGTTTTCTTTACTGCATGTTTAAAAAGCCTTTCAGATGCGCCAATATTTCGCAAAATCACGACACTGCTTGTGATTACTAATATGATCGAAATAGTTGTAATATGTTTATTTATATTTGAGATCATTATTATTGATATTCGAATTCCTTGTACGCCAGTGGCGCGTCTGAATAATCACCGAGCGTGTGTAAATGGATTGGCTTGGGCACCTCATTCATCGTGTCATATTTGTACCGCTGGTAAGGACGACAGGCTGATGTATGCGACCACGCTCTCATATTATTAACTTATATCATTACTTAGTGATTTGGTTTTAGAACAACAGAACTATTAAATGCACATGTACGAAATTTGATTAAATGTACATGTACGAAATTTGCATAGTGGTTGAAAACGTGCTCTACTGAAAATACGTATAATTTTGAAGTAATGGTAGACAAACGCAGTTATGAAATTGCAGTAAACTTAATTTTGTGAATACTACGTAGCAGGGTGGCAGCGAATTTACGATGTCACTAAATCCGAATCCATTGCTAATTTGCCGAATCCGAATATCGCATGTTGGAAATTTCAGTAATATCTGTAATTTGTTTCATAATATCAACACAATGCCAGTCGCATAACTTTTAAAAGTTTATATATTCGTGCCCGACCTCAGTTTTGAGATTTCTGACCTAAAACAAAAAATGTTTTATTAATATAATTTAAAATTTTTATTGTTTAAAATTGAAAAACATATTGCCGAACACTGTTGGATTCGGCATGTTCACAACCGAATCCGAATACCGTATCCGAATCCGAACCTTTGTTGCCACCCTGCTGCGCACAATTACAAATATTAATATGTTTAGCTGATGATTGTCAAGCTTTGATTTGGGATATTCAAAGCATGCCACGAGCGATCGAAGACCCAATTCTGGCATATTCGGCACAAGGTGAAATCAACCAAGTTCACTGGTCGGCAACCCAACCTGATTGGATTGCAATTTGTTTTGATAAATATTTGGAAATCCTTAGGGTGTGAAGCCTTCACCATCACGGCTTTAAGGGGTTTTCCAGAGTATGTCTAAGGCCGGTGTGTTCCAAAAGGGTATCGCATGTAGATTAGGTATGTAGCATTAAGCTTGGGTGACCGAATTGTTAGCATGCGGCACCGTCTGTCGTCGTGCCGCAGGGTACAGCCGGAGGTGAAAAAGTCCGGAGACGGAGCCGGAGGTCAACGAAACTTGCCGGAGCCGGAGGTGAGGCGAAATTAGGCAGTAAAAAATGATGGTTAATTAGTTAATTTTAGCCAATATCTACAATATGTTGTTAAGATGTTTGCTTTTACGCTAATTTTCTGCTAAATTTTGGAAATTTTTTCCTGAAAATTGCGACAAAAGTAAAAAGAAACGGGCTAAACAGATAAATTTTGCAAAATTTTTACTACAGAAATTGCCGTAACCTCCGGCAAATATTCTACCGGAGCCGGAGGCCGATTTTCTGCCGGAACCGGAGGCAGACCTCCGGTTGTGCCTTGCCGTGCGGTATCGCGCGAGAGCTGGAGAAGGACAGCGGCGGACAGCGCTTGATAATATTGAACTTTTTAGTGCCACTCTGACGGGATATGCTTTAACGCAGTACCGTCATTAATTCATGTGCACGGACGGTATATGATAGGAATTATCAAGATCAAATTTTAGCAGTACCAGAAACAAAGACGGATAATGATTAAGAATGCGGAAAGAGAAATCAATTATATTAATGAAATTGGCGGTAATGACATGTGTTGTACATCTCGGTATGAGTTTGTATCAACCATTTTGTGTTTCGTCGACTAAAACTGTTGTATTATATATGTATGTTATTTGTTCTAATTTTGTATGCATATTTGTACATAGTTTTTCCTTACACTACACAAAATGTTGGGGAACATTAATAATCATAGCTAAGCCAAATTATTCGCATCGATTTTGTTCCCATAAATTCCCTACGTTTTGGATGAATTCAAAGCAAGATGGGATGGAGAATGTAACCTCAAACCTCGAACACTACGTAACTCATTTAAACAGTTTAGAACTGTGTACGTTTTTTGACTGACTCGATGTATAAGAAAGAGAACCGCTGAGTGCGGGGTTTGGGGCGGCAGACTTCTTTTCTTCGATGTGTCCTACAACCGTAGGGGAATCCTGTACAGCAGAAGAGCGCGACTTTGTGCACTTTTGTACACAGGTTTTAAATTAATTTTTGCTTCAATGAGAAGTTTCAGTTAGTTTGATGAATTCTGAGTGTTCATGAAAGCAAAATACTTATTGGTTTTTGCGTTGTACTGGGACTAACAGATGGCTGTTGATTTTTTGCGTGAGCTTAAGATAGATGTCCTAACCATGTTATTGGATATGTGCAGATTATATACAGCTGGCAGTATACTTTATGAAATAAGAAGTACACTATTTTCGAACGTTAAGTAGAGAAATTTGTTTGCATTAATTATTTCTCTTATCTAATTTTGGCCCAAGTATCGATCAGTGGCGGACCATTTGCCGTGGACTGAAATTCTTTCTGTTTAGGCTTTGAAATATACTTATACTAATTGTTACGGTCCTGATATATATACATCGACCATAATTTTTAAAGTAAATGTGCGAACCTGAACAAGGGTGACTTTGCTTACACATTTTTGAGCCGACAGGTTAGTGCATTACTCTCCAACATTCAATATTTAATGCTGTTATTTTTATCTCAACCCAGTCTAATAGTTGCCGTGAATTTTAACGTTGATGCCGGACCAGCATGGCGCAAACCGTGACCCGCCTGCAGCGGTTAATGTGGATCCTGCATAACGTGCAGCCAAAATTTTACCCACATTTGTAGTTGGGACAAAACGTGTTTTTGTTTGCTCAGTTACTTTTAACGTATATTTTAAGAATTGGATCAATTTTTCTATGCTGGGTGCAACTGGAGGATTGTCTAACACTAGCAGAATTTTTGCCGGATGTTCGGGCAATTTCGCAAGTGTATTTTTGCGTAGTTTTACAATCTCTGTTATTTATCTTCGTTTTTTCCTTTTTGGTGCAATTTTGAGGATAAGTTGCCGAGATTTCGTAAAGAAGCGTAGAACCAGAAACTACGTCTTGCAAATATTCGCTAAAATTAGCTCATTAAACATGGTTTTAACTGCGTAATTTCGCATCACCACCAACTCTGGCAAATAATGTTATCTGGCTCCGGTATTTTTCACCTCTTCTTACCAGGGTACAACCAGAGGTTTGGCTCCGGCAGAAAATTAACCTCCGGCTCCGGAGAAAATTTTGCAAAATTTATCTGTTTAACGCGTTTTGTTTTACTTTTGTTACAATTTTCAGGAAGGAATTTCGCACAAAATTAGCATAAAACCAAACAACTTAACAACATATTATAGATATTGGTTAAAATTAACTAATTAAAAAATATTTTTACAACCTAATTTCGGCTCACCTTTGGCTGCGGAAAGTTTTCACCTCCGGTTGCACCCTGCCTCTTACCCACTATAAATACAATGGTGATTTTTATGACTAAAATTTCACATAATAATTTTTAGAGTTTGATTAACGTTAATGTAGTAATGACGTTGAAGGTTATTTCGTTGAAGCGTGAAATTGATAAAATTACACAAACATTAGAGGCGATCAGTGATAAAGAAGATTTGATTTCGGCTGGGCTTCAAAACGTAAATAGTGTTTTTGATGAGTTCAGATTTATATTTGTTTTTAGTTTAGATCCAGTAACTAAGGATAAAATAAATTTGAGTTCTTCATTGAAAACGTGATTGTTTAACCCTTTCTCACATGAATATTTTCTATTTCTCCTGAGACCTACTTTTATGTTAGGATTCGAACTCTAGTGACTGGAGTGGGAGGCGTATACAATTACCACTCATCTATAGGAGCTTGACGCTCGAGCCCGAGGGGGCTGTCACGTCTTGTGGTGATTTAATACTATGTATACGCGTTGCAATTGTTAAACGCGGTGCGATATATACTATTTAATGTATATACACTGCGCTGAGTTACTCAATTTGAGAAGGGGTTAACAATTAGTTTTTAAGCACATTGCTTCAAGGGCTGGCATTTTTTATTTCGTTTAAAAATTTAAAGCTAATTGCGACATCTGTAAGTAGTAAAGCTGGCGTAAGTGGATACTGAAGTATTGCTTTAAAGTCTGCCTGGTAAGTTTATATTGGCAGAGGAACTAAAGTTGCAATATGTAAAAACCTTTTTAGCAATATTTTACCCTGGTCTCAATGAACGACACAATATTATCATAGCCATAATCTAGACGTGCCTGAAAAATCGTACGTACGTACGTGTTATTGCTTGTATAATTTGATTGTTCGTGGTTTCTGGTTTTGATTCCAGTTCAGCTGTGTTGCGTTGGAAGCAAAATTTCGAGCTCAAGATGCGGTTTCGAAGTCGAACAGCAATGCAGACGCGAAAGAAATTGAAAATGCAATTTTGCAAATGAGAAAAATTAACGCGCACGCAGATGCAATTTACGCTGCGTTGGATTCGCTTGTAATGCTGGATGGTAAGACGTGGAATAAAAGAAATCTCTAGTAGTCATATGCAGCACGAGCTCGTTTTGAAATAGAGCTATTAAATGGATTGTTCGAGCAGCAGAATAAAGAGATTTCGATTTTGTAGCACCGTTGACATAATTTATCATGAACGGTCAGCGGTGTTCATAACTTGGTTGAGCATTGTAGAAACTGTAGATAGATTTTATGCAGAAGATTTGGAAATGTGTAACGAATGTGTAATTTAACGTCCTAAGGGTTTGTTTTTTCATAGTTTGGAATGTGTGATAAATTATGCAAAAATTTGATGAAGTGTGCGACGATCTATTTTAATTATTTGTGGAAATTTTCGGCGAATTTAACTTTTTTCGTACTGCTGCCTCCATAAATCGATTGACCATTGTAGAAATATAGATTATAGATACGTAGTATAAATGTACGTAACTTGTGGTTGATACAATTACGTATGTATTGGAAGTTTAGCATCTCGGTAATTTGCATCTGATGCTGTATGAATTCTCTGCATTAAAGTACCAGTACCTTTCACTTCAAGGTTTCTTTAGCCAAATGAGTTCATCCCAAAATTTTTTATCGCTATCCAATAAACTGGGCGTCCTAAATTTTGTTAAAGGTTTCTTTAGGCAAATGTGTTCACCCCAAAATTTTTGTCGCTACCCAATAATCTGGACGCCTTAAATTTTGTTAATAGTTTTTTAGCCAAGTGAGTTCATTCCAAACTTTTTCCAATAAACTGGACGTCTCGAATTTTGTTAAAGGTTTCTTCATGCAAATGTGTTCATCCCAAAAATTCTGTCGCTACCAAATAAACTGGGCGTCCTTAATTTTTGCGAGCTACGGGCTTGCACACTATGATGGTCTATTCTTAATTTTTCAAGACTTGCATTAAGATAGTTTTGTTATTTTTTGCAGATATTGTATCAAGTAAAGATATTGGCGCGGTATCGAGTGGCTTATCTTGTGCAGCAGTAAATGGAGAATTTTCGAGCAATGTGAAACGGTCAACTGAAAACCGGCAAACAATTACAAACGACGTTAATGTTGAACAAGGTAGGCTTAAAATTGATTGTTTCAGAAACGTGAGTGTAATATTTTGCGTTTTATATTATGATCGTCAAAAGCGTTATGTTTTTTCAGTTTTTAAGTTTGCCAAGAGAACTTTTTAATGCAAATAAGGGTGCGAAATAATCTGAATAAAGATTTTTATAGCCAATTTTAGGTCAAGTATTTTTCTTCGTTTTTATTTAAAGTGTACGTATTCGTTGTTTATAATTTAGTAGTATCGTTTTAATGAAAATTTAATTTTTTGGCTCAGTTTGAAAGATTGCTGTTTGACAAAATAGTGATTTTTGGTAGTTTTGGAGTTGTGGCAAATTCAGCGTTAGGTAGTAGGTGATCGTGCCGTACGATAAATTAATAGGTTAAGGTTTACGGTTAAGCTTATGTTTAATGTAAGCCTAAGCTTAGGCTCTAGAAAAATAAACAATAATGTGACGGAAATTTTTGTTTTCTATCGCATTAATACTAGCATGGGGAAAGTAAACAAACTATTATATATCTGCCGTGCAGCCTTCAAAACCCAAATTGTTATAGGGAGAACGTGGAGGTCTTTCTTTTCGGACTGAATGGTTTTGTTTTTAGTCCATCTTTTATTAATTTTTAGGGGCTCATTCCGCCGCACACCGGCATCTGAACCATAATTCCGTGGTTGAAAACAGTCAATTAGATACGAGTAATGATGATGATCTCACTGAAATGAGTCGAGCTTATCTGAGTCAGCAAAATCCAAATTTGGATTCAGGATCGAAAATGATGAAATTATTGGACGAACCGATACGATTATTATCGCAGAAAAGTATGCGATTGGGCTGTGTAATTTCGTGGGTCAATTATTACTTCGACAGGGTAGTAAGTGAGAAAGGGTTATATTACCTTTCGAAATCTCCGAGAGGCAAGAAAAGTCACTTTTAAGTAATAATATTGTAAAAGGTTTAAAATATGAAGTTTTGCTGGCTACAACCTGTCGCGTCGGACCAAAGTCACTGTGAGTTATTCTGTGTGTTAATGTGGGCTATGGATAGAACCGTAAAAGCAAATTAGGGGGCACTATTCATGTTGTGAGCGGCTGTCCGTCACCATACGGTATCGTAGGACAGTGACTGACGGCGGCAGATGTCATCAAAGGTATAGCGCCACCCTAACTCTACTAAGTAAAAAGTAGTTGAAAGATCACTAATTATTTGATGTGAGACCTCAGAGTTCTGTCTCTCCTAATCCTGCAATTACGGCCCTGTACGTCAGACGAATAAACATTGGCGTAGTTAGAAAATAAATTTGGGTTGCCGAGCACGACCGGTTTATGTGTCTAAAGCAAGTTTTTATGTTAAAATATATTCAAAAGCTCAAACTTTTCTATTTAAAGTTTACAAAATCTTCGCGAAAAATACCTACATTCCCTCCTTAATGCCTGTGCGAAAAACCTGAAGTGTGATTTTTATTTTCAGAACAGTCTTATTTGCCGGACAATATAAACAGCGACGGCAGTGTTCATATGAACGGCACCGGAACGCCTCCAGATCCCAGTGTGTCTGGAACCGGAAATGGATATGACAGTGTTGGTTGGTCACCTGATAAGTCGAAAATCACAGCTGGCGGCGATACCAAACCGGATATGAAGAAAATCTCAGATAATACCGGGGTGCCACCGGTTCGAGGGCACACCGGTGGCGATGAGGACGATGAAGAAATTGTGCTGGTGTTGCCTGATAAGGTAAGAAGGAAATCAGATTGTGGATGGGTAAAACTGGATAAGGGCCACGTATGACCTGCTGCCTAAGAATACCAGAGCCGAACAATAAAGTATTTGGTCAGTGCTGGATACTGGAATCTATGTATTGAGTGCATATTATTTCATTAATAAGAAAAACACTTAAGCGAGTTCTAGTGGTCATTGTGTTTTCCGATCTCCGGGTTTGGGTATTTCAGTTTCCTCGTACCAATATCATTGTGGTATTTTGTAATTTTACTCGTAATTAACAGTTTAAATGTGCAGTGTTGTACTTTTCAGCGATAAATATCACGCAGCGTGGATGTGTATTTTTTATTTATTTACTTATTTTTTATTATTTTATTATTTATATTAGCAAAAATTTTGATACTTTAGCCAGTTGACAAATTAGACATGTCGTTATGTCATCAAAATGAAGTTGTTGAGTCAATTTACAGTGGTGAACGACCGAAAACGGAGTTTAGTCAAGACAAGCCGGATGCGAACCAGAATGAACTGCAAGTAAATTACTAAATTGATAAGAACAAGAACGGTCTTGAAAACGCAACTGCAATTATACGCTTATGGATATATTATATTACGCTTGTCCATTGTATAGTTTAGATGCCGATGTATTATACGTGTGAACATAGTCAACGACAAAAACCGTTGGAAAACGTACTGTGTTGCGTAATGATAGATCGTCAGTGTAGAAATATTAATCTCGTGAGTTAGAACACTGCTCGTACTGGGTTTTCCAGCTGCGTAGTGTGCAGTTGTGTAGGCAAAATTTGATTATTTAAATGCTGCAGAATATTAGTATAATATATTCGTTTTAGAGTGATTCCAATGTCAATGCACCTTTCTTTGATTCACAGCCATTAGTTCCTGTGCGTGCTGCTTTAGCTCAAGTTGTCGCTGAGAAGAGCAATTCAGAGAAAGTAGTATATTCAACCGTAGGCGGGTCTGTGGATCAACAAAGCCTGTCTTGCCACGAGTCAGCTACTGAGAAAGGTTTTACGAATGAGTTGTCAAGGGGTTTGCTAGGGGCTGAGTTGCGAGATGTCCCAAAATGGGACAATGGGTCATCTGTTTCGGCGCAGGAAATGCTAGATGATTTGCTCGGATTGACTAGTGATTCAGTGGTGCGTAGTGGTGGGGCCGAGGGCGCTCGAAAACCTAGTCCTAGCAATAACGACCTCGGTGCAAAGAGTAGAATTGAATCTGAGACTCGTAATGAAGCTCGAGAACGAGATAGAGAGATTGACCAAGCTTATGATGGGTTTGATGAGGTGGGCGTAGTTAAATCAGTTGGGAATGTTGGCGACCGGCAGAAGATTGAAGTTGAAGGGGCAAAATGCAAATCACTATCGGAATCACGAGCTGGTAATCGGGTAAGTAATAAATTTTGGGTTTATTCGGTTTGTTCAAGTTGGGATGGATCACGAGATATTGAAATTTTATTTGTTACAGGTTGCCGATGTGTGTTATTCAGATTCACTAAATTTTTATGGAACATTGTTTTATATTTTTGGATGGGAACTCTTTTTTCAGTTGTTTTGTTTGAATTTCAGAATCATGGCTATGGAGACATGGATGATGGTGCTACAACTGGTGCTGCTGCTTCGACTACAGTAAGTTAGTGGTTTTAAAAGTTTTCATTTTGAAGCTAAAAGTGATTAATGAAAATGGACATTTTAGAAAAATACTCGGAAATTTTTTATAACGATTAGCAGGAAATTTAACTGGCTTTTCTTACTGTAGTGTCGATATTGTTTTTGTGTGTAGTAGCTATTGCTAATCTGGAGACAAAATGCAGGTAGCTTTTTAAGAAGTTATGAACAAATCTTGGAACCTGGTTATTGCCATCACGTTACTGTACAAACCACGAACGTGTAAATCTTGACATCATTTTCATCGATTTATGATGAGACAAGTATATGTCTGAAGCAGATGCTGTTGACTTATAAACCTCGAAGTTTGAATACGTTAAATAACTGTTGTATTTTAGCCAAAGTTCAGCCATACGTTTAATGCTCAAGATAATCAGGTCGTGATTAATGATGAAGGGTCTGTCGCGAATGTTAATGGACCTCCAATAGATTGGACTCTGGTAAGCATTTGTGTGCGCTGTTTTCAATTTTATCTTGTGGTTGCGTTTGTAGCAAGAATTGCTAATTCGTTTTGGCATGAATGTGCAACTGGGCACATTTTGATCTGTGTACAAAATAGAGTAACCAGGCCACCCAATTTTTGGGTGAGGGTTGAAATCTGAAAAGACAAAAACATATAGTACTCTAGTGGCGATAATCGTTCTCAGTTTATACTACTAAATCATCATTTTTTTCTTTTCATAGTGTGTTACGTATTGTGCTATCAAAACCTTGACCAATGTTACCTTTAGGGGAGTAAACAGTAGATTAAGTGTATTCCTAAGCCTAACCTAAGCAGAAAAGTAATCTAGAATCAACCTACTATTTTATAGACCCACCAGAAACCTGGACGCACCTTGAAGTAACATGGGCCAAAACCCTGAAAGCGAGGCGGGTAGTCCGAAAATGTTATGAATGTTAGGGCATTTTCTACTTTTCAAAATCAAGTAAGTTGCATGTTCTTGTCTAAAAACATAGTCGCCTCATGGTTGTACGCCTTAATAATGTTAAAATAAGAGTAATAGTAATAATAATGTATATTAATTTTTAGCAAATCAAACCGCAACTATTTCAACCGAACATGCCGTTCTTTGCGCGTGTGTTATCGTTTATATCACCAAATGATGTCTGGCTTGCAATGGCGAATTGTTGTGCGTTACAGATTACAGATGATTTGAAGTACGGCGCTTTTTGTGGATGTGGTTTTAGAACATAATACGGATTATATCTAAAATTAAGGGTGGGAGTACGCTGCTGAGGAGGCTCTGAAGCACTCGGCGAAAGACCCCTCGACTTTATCGAAATTTTTGCACAGGGTTCGCATTTTTTAAACATAAAACATTATTTTTGTGTAATTTTTAGTTATAAGGTAATGTCACCATTTAAACGGGTAACGGTAAAGGATTGGACTTCCTGTTTCCAGTTCTCACTTACGTACTTAAGATTTTGATAAGAAGTCTACCATGTTAGTACATAGCGTTGATAGTGTGTATCTGTTCGTTTGATAGGTACAGCCTCTTGAGCCATTACTTACATATGTTAAATGTTTATCACTACAAGCGCCAGTTTAGCGGGAACCAATCCCATAGCAGCAAGTTAATATGTTCGGGAATCAAATTAATTAGTGTAAGTGGAGAAAACGGCCTGAACAAGGCATCCGCCAACTTGCAGTGTGCTAAACTTCCCGAAATCTATTTTTTCCGGCTAGAAAATGCACCTATGTTGCCTTATGTGGTCTGAAAGTTTAACGAGACGGTTTTTTCAAAAGATAATTTCACGGCGGTAGATGTTTCTGAGTGGAAAAAGTACGGATTAGAAAATCGTTTTTCAAAAAATTGAATTTTAATTCCCGTTGTAACCTTAGAGTCTACCTAGTGGTTGTACGCATTACATTTTGGGGAATTTTTAGCCAGTTTTACTACGATTATCGCAATGGCCGTCTGCGAAACGAAGACCGACCTTGCTGGGATACGCTTACACTGCCGTTTGATGATATTTGTGTCGGCAGATATTGTGGAGCGCCGTATCCGGATGACGAGGGGGGTCATGCGAGATATTTTAGGGCGTGGATAGTCGCACTTGATGAGAATGCGTTCTGTAAGTTGCTTAGTCCTTTAACGCAACTGTGTCTATTTTGCGCGCGCTGGCGGATGCAAGGGGGAACATTGGTCTAGGCTCCCAACACACATTAAAGTGGCGTCCGACTTGTCGATCGCTCCTCTTGCGAGTTGTTCCACTAACATACTCGCTCATCCTTTTAAAAATTTCTGGATCAGCCGCTGTATTGCGGGTTTGGGCTTTAAGGTTGGAATTGGTTTGTTGGTTTTGATTGCCTCACATTTTTAGGTTTCATTTAGTTGCAGATTTAGACAATTCCTAGACTTGTCTGTGCGAACGTCTATTCGGCGTTATATCAGCAATACCGTTTATCTACAATCTTGCAGATTAAAATGTTTGTTAATATTTTAGTCGTCTTTAAAATGGCACTATTTTTCTGGTCGTTGTCGTTTTATATTATGTTCTAAATTGTTCTGCCATTTTTAAGATTGAAATCAATTTTCTGGTACTTTGGTTTTTCAGGTCCATGGGCTAAAGTGTTATACGTCGATTATGGTAATATGGCGTGGGTGAGTACGTTTGCGCTGCGACGTCTGAGCGATGAAAGCATTTGTAGTCCGTGGCAAGTGTTTCCGTGCCGATTGTCAGGGGTAAGGTTTAAAGGTTAGCACAAAATGCTTAAGGTTAAGTCTTCAGATGTTGCTTTAGATCGATTCTTCACACGCACGGGTATTTTGTGATCGAATTCTCAAAGGGGGATATCATAGCTTGAAAGTTGGGAATAAAGAAGGCAGGTCAGTGTGCTTTCTGTGTTTAACGTTAATCTCTCAAACAAACTCGTTTTAGTCTGTGTTAATCGTATTCTTAAAAATTTTAGGTTTCATTAATTTATGATTTTGGCATAATTATCAAAGTACAAATGTTGCTCATAATGTGCACTAGTGTTTGTTTTGTTCTTATTGTTGTTTTTGTGGTGTGTTAGATTGCACCTGCAAATGGCAGCGAGTGGTCACGATCTGAAATGATGCAGTGCGGATATTTGTTTCAACAAACTGTAGGCGAACGATTATGGCAGGGTACAACACTTAGCAATACGTCACCTGTGACAGGGATTACAGTGGTATGTTTTTGCTTAATTAAGGATGTGCAGAGGTAAATTACACAGGATTGTCTTATTTGCTTGGATAATAGATTGAGTAAGGGTGGCTCTATACTTTTGATGACATTTGGCGCCGCACCATAAGTAGAGCTGCACTCTGGGTCGCATCAGGTTACGCTAGAGGGGTCTGGATATTCGAGTCCGATAAAAAGTGGATGTAACAGTGTTATTTGAAAGGATGTTGCAGTGAAATTTGAAATTTAATCACACCAATTTAGTAACTACTTACATAGGTTGTATGTTGGTGATGTTTGTAATTTCGCCCCATTTCTTTACTTAATTCTTGTTCCTGTTCAAATGAAATTTAGCTCATGTTGAATAGAACCCTGGTATATAAGCTGCTGAATTTGTTAAATCAGGTTTCGTTGAGAGTAGACTTGAATTGTGAAACCGGCAGTGATGTGGCGGCAACTAGTGATGCGACAAGTCGTGTGGAGCTAACCGAATTGCTCATTGCTCATGAATGCGGAGTGGTAGCTAACCAGTGTGGCTTGCCGAAACAATATTCTATTGATTCGGTATTCGTCGAGAAAGAAGCTGTTTCCGTGATGAATTATGTAAGTATGGGTTCATTAACAGGGAGAGCAGCCACGGTTGGCGGTAGTTCAGAATTCATTCTCCTTTGGGATTTAAGTAAATAAGTATGAAAAACTGTTAGAGTTTGCATCATATAAGAAACCATTTTCGAACGCGCCAAAGTCCTAGCTATGCTAATGTTCATTAGACCATTAGTGTCGAACTATTTCTCATTCAGGCTGTATAGAGTTGAGTGTTTCATTTTAAACTGAATTACACACAGTAATTATTTATTGAGCGAAGCGAAACTCCGAGCTTAACACTCTGGGGTCGAAAGGTGGATGTCCGTCCGTCCGTCTGTCAGTCCTGAAAGAATCTCAGGAACGGCTGAACCGCTTTTGATAAACTTTTTTGTTTGAAAGCGAATTATCCTTGAGTGTTAACCTCGTGTTGGGGTGTTAAACTTTTAAGCCGTTTATTAGCTACAGGCTAATTTGCATAATTAATGAAGCTTAAATTAGTTTCATTTTAAACTGCATTACACACAGTTATTATTTATTGAGTGAAGCGAAACTCCGAGCTTAACTCTCTGGGGTCGAAAGGTGGATGTCCTCCGTCCGTCTGTCAGTCCTGAAAGAATCTCAGGAACGGCTGAACCGCTTTTGATGAACTTTTTTGTTTGAAAGCGAATTATCCTTGTGTGTTAACCTCGTGTTGGGGTGTTAAACTTTTAAGCCGTTTATTAGCTACAGGCTAATTTGCATAATTAATGAAGCCTAAATTAGGACTTTCTACATTATTTCACTAATTATTACAGTTAGAAGCAATCTAATTTTAGTATTAAAGGGTTTTTGGGTGTGAGGAATCTGTATAGGCTGCGTACAAACATCCAAAACCGATAATTGAGCAGTTAGCTAATAGATAATTTGCATATTAGCATAGTTTATAAATAAGCCTAAATTAGGACTTTTTACAATATTTCACTAATTATTAAGGTTAAAAGCAATATAATTTCAGCACTAAAGTGTTTTTAGGTGTGAGGAATTTGAACAAATTGTTTACAAACCTCCAAAACCGATAACTGAATAGTTAGCTAATAGCTAACTTGCATATTAGCTTAATTGACAAGACAAAATTCGGACTTTTTAAATTATTTCAATAATTATTACGGTTTACTGAAGGTTTTTGGGTGCGAGGAATTGAATAAATTGTTTACAAACATCTAAAACCGATAATTGAGTCCGGATTAACTGCGGTCCCTGAGTTGCACAGTTATGTTATCTTGACCAGAAGTCATTGATGTTGTAATTGGGCACAAGTAACAGTAAATACAGCCTGCAAGGTTATAACATACTTTTAAACAGTAAATATTCATCAACTTAACTTAAAATAAGGTACCAGTGTCACAACAAACAGTGTACAACGTTAAGTTGCTGATTAACATAAGAAGTTAGTTGTTTTAAAAACAAATTGGTAACAGATAGAAAGCGCTTAGTCAGTCATTTTGGGAATACTGGCTTAAATCTGAAACATTTGCCATTGTTAATTATTACAGTGTCCACCGGAACCGCCAAACGATCCCGAAAGCTGGCAGTTTGTCGGCGAAGACACTGAATCACAACGGTTGCCTTCAGAACAAAAACAAAATCACGCGAAAAGCGCGGGAAATTTTGAGCGCGAAATAAATGGCGCCAATGGCGTCAATCGTTATTCAGTCAACGAATTGACAGCTAGTCTTAATGAAATTCAGGGTAACAATGCCAGTTTGACATCGTATATAGGGTTAGGTAGTGGTTCTGTTGAACGAATGGACTCTGGACAAAGGACGAATGTGGGTTCAGAATATAATGATTTGTCAAGGATGCCAATGGGTTCTGGTTTGTTGGAGCAGGGAACAAAGGGGGCGATGGCGAATTCTAGTACGGATATTGGCTCAAAGAAGGTATCGGAGACGGAACTAGTGAGCGCCGAGTATTTAGGTAAGTTGTCTGTTGTCTGTTTATAAATTTTTTGACATTTTTCAACTATTTTTGTGCTGAATAGATTTTCTCACATTTACTTTTCGTAAGCTCCATAATTTGGAAATAAAACAGTGCTTACTGTGTTTAGTGCTTTGTCATTGTTTTAGCGCAACTGCAAGCTCGCGTTGATGCTGTTCGTATAACATTGCCACCGCCGTATCGGTATGCATCGTACATGCCACCTCCCATAATCAGTGTGGATAACGCGAGACAAATTCAATTTGTTATGTCACGTTGCGATAGTCCAAGTCAATTTTATGTCCATTTAGCCGTGGCTCAGGTCGGAGCAACGGAGGTAATGACTGGTGGATGTATCGGTTTAGGTGGGACTGGGGTAGAGGTTGGAGGAGCAGCAGCTGGAACTTCCAGAGTGACAGTTGTTGACAATTCTCAGGTGATCCAGTCAGGACACCCGGCGTACGACAGCGAGTCGCAGTTGGCAGCACTCGAACGCGAAATGTACACGTTTTATTGTGATCGATTGACGTCGAGCTATTTTCGCCTGAAAACACCGAATTTTGATCTGGATCCGCGGCCACTGGTCGCGATACGACATTCCGAAGATGGCGGCCGGGTGTATTCGTTTCACCGGTAAGCGCAGGGCTGGGGCGGCCATGTGGCATGCGAGGCAAATACCCGGAGTGCAGGCTAAAAATTCACCAGCTCGACAAATAATAAAAAGAGATTGGTTATGTAATATTGTTTTTCTAACCAGTAAGTGCTTGGCCGGATATCGTCATTAGAGTATTGTGGTACATATCTTTAGAATTTTGTAAATTCGGTCGTGTTATACTGGGCTACGTAGCATACAAGTGATAACGGTTACGGCGAAAACGCAAACATTACAACCTTACAATTACTCTGTATGAGCAGCTGTATTGCATTAAGATGTAATGGCAGGGACCCTCCAAATATTAATTTTAGTTGTTGGTAGTTTTGGAGCGGTGCAAAAGTGTTTGTTTGTTTATTTGTTTGTTTGTTTATTTGTTTGTTTGTTTGTTTGTTTGTTTGTTTGTTTGTTTGTTTGTTTGTTTGTTTGTTTGTTCGTTCGTTCGTTCGTTTGTTCGTTCGTTCGTTCGTTTGTTTGTTTGTTTGTTTAATTGAAATAAATCGGCCACATCTGAAATAAGATTTAATGTTATTCATGACCACAACCGCAAATATACGGTATCCGGCAGGTTTATATTCGATATTTGAACCAGATACGGACGTCGGTTTTTTGCCGGATTTTAAATCCAAACTGGATATCCGGTCGATCCTTGATGTAAGACATGACATTTAAACTTTCAGTGTTGTGATTTTTACGCAATCGAACACCGCAAGCCCACAACAGAAAGGGAGACCGGGAACGGAGGAGGGGGCTAAAAATAGCAAGCCCCCACCGACAAAAAAAACCCCCCAAACCACGGCTCTGATCATACGAGTACAACCGCGGTTTGAGTCTCGACTGTGATCGCGTCTCTCGACACGACTTGTCATAAGCAAAAAATTCAACCACGATTGCAGAACCACGACCCAGACGCAGCAATTCTGCCTGTGACTGTGCTTAGTTTTAGCTTTAGGCTTAGTGACCAGGCCTCTATAATTAACATGCTCGCATTATCAATCATTTTGCATTTGCGATTACTCAGACATGTACACGACTAGTTATATCGTGGTTGCTTGTATAAGACAGCACGTTATGTTTTATTTTCAGTGGTCAAATCCTAGACGTTCGCAGTATTGTC
Source organism: Enoplolaimus lenunculus (assembly GCA_030248215.1). Classification (NCBI taxonomy): domain Eukaryota; kingdom Metazoa; phylum Nematoda; class Enoplea; order Enoplida; family Thoracostomopsidae; genus Enoplolaimus; species Enoplolaimus lenunculus. The sequence goes on from JASANG010003260.1 coordinate 245,829, forward strand.
GGTGTGCAATTCCCAGAAGTTCTCGTATTTCGCTGGGACCATGGTGACAAAATATGGACCAATTACGAAGAAAATGTTTGGTATTTGGATGCAAGGTATTAGCATGTTTGTTTAATCATTATCCGGTTTGTTTATTTGGGTTCGGTTTTTTGCAGAAAATTCAATATTTGGCTCCGATACTTTGTAAGTTGCATATCCGGTTGCACTTTGTATACATATTAATGTAGCACGCTTAAAGTTGTGCATTTAGGTTTACAAGCCGCATTAACTTGTATCTCGACCGGTGGTAGTAGTGAAATCGTTGGATTATAGATAAAGATTGCTATTATTATATAAGGGAGCAGCCACGATTTTGGAAAGAGAGTGAACCCTCTGGCTACGCCATTGTGTGCATAAGGATCTTTATAATTATGTAGCAGTTTCTACTTATTACTCAAATTTAATCAATGAAATCTAGTGTTCTGAAAACATTTTGGACTTGCCAACATGAGAAAACAAATTTTATTCGAACAAGAATTAAGTAGAAAGCGATGATTGTTTGGACATGTAAACAGTTAGGGGCCTTTCTACTAAGCATAAGCCTAAAGCTAATACTAAGCCTAAGTATAAGCAAAAGCCTAATCCTAGGCCTAAACGTCCAGATCTTTTAGTGTTCCGGTCTCTCAGTGGACCTGCTCCTATACGTGACATCAGTCGTTTGTTTGACACTACTTTTTTATTATTGTGCTTAATGTTTTGTGATAGGTTTGCGAAATTACCACAACAAGCTGTTGGATGCAAATTGGCCGACGTTGAACCGAAACCTCGGGTTGTGATGAAACCAGGTGCCGATCACAAATCGTCTTCGATGGCTGACGAACCGGGACCTGACATGACAAAGTTTCTAGACGAACAACACCGGGCCAAATGTCAAGGATGGAGCAAAGCCGCGTGTGATCATTTTATCCATTTAGTTGGATTTGATTTGCAAGTTACCGCAACCGTGTGTAATGATGAACGGTAAGTAAATTTTATGAACGGTGTCACTGTATAATTCCTTGCTCGTTTAATTCCTCCTTATGGGCGCTACGATCTATGCCCATATTGTCAATAGTGGTGCAGTTATTTTCTTACAGTATTTATAACACCATTCAACCTTATCCACAACACAGCAGTGTTTCTTAAAATTAAGAATACCGGAACCGCGTTTTGTTATTGTTTCAGACGATTATAAGATTTTGATAGAGTCTATAGTATGTACTAGGCCAAACTAACATAATTAATGGATAGTCTTATTCAGCTAATGACAACGTTTTGATGCAAGCTATGTACACAGTTGTTTGCTTAGTGCAATTATTATTTTTGAGTTACTCCTTTTCTGTTGTTGTTTTTAATCGACTGGGTTTAACTGTACCACGAAGTCTTCTAATATTTATTACGATTGACGTTGGTTATAAGTTAAGCAGTACCATAGAGCCCTTGATGAAAATTTCGCTGCGGATGCGATGGGTCTCGAACCCGCGACGTACAGAGTACCGGTCCGTTGCTCTAATCATCTGAGCGACGCAATCATGCCGTAAGTTGAAACTTATGCATGCTTAAGCGGATCCAAAAATTGATCTGATTACTCGGGTTTTTGCATAATATTTAAAAAAACAAGTAACTGGTCATAGTATACAAACAATACAAAATTTTATTAGAATACATTATATTATATAGTCTTGAAAATGACGTCAGAAATAATGCCAGTTGCAGCTGCAAGCCGTAAAATCCAGTTTCGTCTTATTTTCAACGGGTTATTAGAGGTAGCACGAATTGGAAATCCATATTCAGGCATGGGAAAGACAAATTTTAGAACTATTTATTCACTACGATAATGTGAAAGCACCAACGTGGTCGAAGGTCAAGTTCTGATATACCAAGGTGTGGCCCATGTTACTTTGACGGGCATCCAGGTTTCTGGTAGGTCCATAAAAGAGTAGGTTTACATTCTAGATTACATGTTTCGCTTAAGCTTAGGCTTAGGCTTAGGAATACATTTAATCTTGTGTTACGTCCCTTAAACTAACATTGGCCCACAAGGGGCGGCGGTGAAAACGTAAAGCATTCGGCGAACAGCATATTTTATTTTGAATTATAGTGAACGAGCATTAATTCAGTATGCAGTGGAACATTTATTTGCAATTTCTGTTTCGGTGAAAAAACTAACAACACTAATTTTAACGTAACAAAAATCGTGAATTTCAATGTTAACATTAAAACACTTTCGATGCTGTAAAAATCACGGTATCGCGACAATTCGTCACCCGACCACCCGTCAACCGACCCACCGGTCAACCGGCAACTTGTAATCCGAAATTTCATCAACTCAATAACTTGTCGCCCATCAGTTGTTGTATGCTTAGGCTTAGGATTACGCTTAGATTTATTAATAGGCTTTAGAACACTGGTAGGCGACAAGGTGTCGGGCAACGAGCTATCGTAGATTCATATATCACAGTCCACATTTTGCAACCATATACGCCAATGTTATACGTATATATATAGTATGTACATAACGCCGGTCAAATGAACTGTCCTTATAAATTTATTGCTGTCATACAAGGGCCAGCCCAGTGGTGGAATAACGGTCAGAAACGTGTTTCTGGTTTTTTGTCTAGACGCTTTTAGAAACTTTTTCAGTTGGTTACACAAGGTCGCCGTTCGCACGTTAACGTTGGAATTTATGAAATCTTGGGTACGCCTCTATTTGCTTATATGCGTCATGTTACAATTAAACATTTGCGCACAGTTTCGCCCCACAGGTTTAGGTAAAGAATTAGGGAAACGTATATGCTTAGGGGCTTTACCGTACATATATGACAAGTGGTACAAGAGCCCACAAATTTCACATGCCGGTCAAATAGTTGTTGGGTTTATGTTAACCTTGCTTTCGCTACGTAAATGGCGAAATAAGAGCTACCAGAGCTGTAATTGTTGTATATATCTCAAGCTATTAGAATTAAGGTCCTAGACGCTATAGACAATTTCGTAAACAGGACGTGGCGATAATTTGTCACAACAGTGTGGGCTAATGTAAAGAACAGGTGCGGAACAGTATTATAAGCATATTTCTAACTTAAGCCTAAGCCTATGCAAAAGAATGAGCATATTCTTGAACCTAAACCTAAGCTTAAGCCAAGCAAAAAAATTAGAGTCTAAAGCTTACGCTTACTCTATTGCAGTCCCACAGAAAAACGTTCCGCCCTTGATCTTTACATGGGCAACAGTGTGTAACAAGTAAGGTTTCAAATTTCTGAACGGCTGAAGAATCCATGTATAACAACACACTTTGTATCAAAAATCACAATGCGACGGGGTAGGAGTATACATAAAAAGAGATAAAAGGATATATCGCCTCAAGAAAACAACACTTTTAATTGGGTCTAGGCAGGTTGCAACCGGAATTTCGGTTCCGGTTCCGGCATTTTATCACCTTCTTTAGCGGAACTAAAAATTCCGGTATTAAAATTTTGTCGCGAGACATTAAGATATTTTACAAAAAAATGACGATAAAAATTTTATAGATTTCATTAATATACGTAGTATGCAAACCTTCACAATCGCCGAAAATAAACCATCAAATGTAGCAGAGTTGCAATCGGAAGTAAATTTTGTCGGATCGTGGTAACGCGCCTGGACGGAGACATGTTTCTACAATTGACAGAAGGCTATAATAGTATAGTAATGGTAGCTGCTTGTGAAATAGTCTTTAATTAATAATAATACACTAGAATTCTATCGAACACTATTAAGCAGGGTGCAACCGTAATTCCGGTTCCGGTATTTTTTCACCTTTCGGTTCCGGTAAATTTTTACCGGATTTAAAAATTCCGGTGTTATAATTTGCCCGTTTTCTTAACTTTGCTAATTTTTAAGAATGTCTTTTGAAAGCCACTTGTACTCCGAATATAAGCCATTGATGGTGGATTTCACTTCAGTCGATGATGAAAATCTAAAATACATCAAATAAAATAAATACCTATGTTCGACTAAGGTTATTTCACAAATACTAGAGCAAAAAATAAGATTAAAATGAAATTTTTGGTGAAATACATTTTTCACTTTCCGGTTCCGGTTCCGGTAAAATTTTCAAATTCCGGTTCCGGTTCCGGTAAATTGTAATTCCGGTTGCACCCTGCTATTAAGGAATGTGTTTCATACCGGCAATATAGAGATGTCTCGGCGCCAAGATTTAACCCGGGGCCGGCGCCAGCAAAATACACTAAACTGCAAGTTTTATGAATGTTTTGCTTCATCGTATACCTGGGAACACGGTACCACTTTTATCATATCACGTCACTCGACATTTTGTTCATACTGCCATGTTGCGAAGTTAGTCTTAGTGCATTTGTTATTTGCCATATCGCGTCACGCGACATTTTGCCTATTATGGTAATGTAATAAAGTTACTGTGCTGCGGTGGGATTGTGGCTAAATTGTGCCACGGGACATTGTTTTTCTGGCACCTTCCATGGTATCGTATGGCACCGGCCTCAGCACCCTTTGGCCCCGGCCCCGGGACATCTCTACCGCAATGCATACGTACATATTTAAATTGCTGGGTACGAAGGAGAGCAAAGACCATTTTCACATTGATGTCTTCTTTCCCTTCCACTTATTCCAAAATCTCTCCAACTCACTATTTTTAACAAGAATTATTACTTTGCCGTGAATAATATTTACGTAACACCAAAATAACAAAAACACAATATATTTAACAAAAACAAATATAAAAAATTGGAAATATTCTATTTACTATTATAACATTCGGTTGTCAGTGTTCGCCGATGCAAATACACTTGCAGCAACAATCGATGCAATGTCGACACCTGGCGATGCTGGCGGTGACACCATCGTTTTTGCATCTTCGTTTGGAAATTGAGCAGCGATCACGTTGCTACCGTCGTTGTCTTCTCCCAGCGATACGTTTGATTCACAATCACTGGTGATGCTGGGTCGCAGTGATGATGTCATTTTATTGCATCGCGTCATCGGCGATGACGTTAAATGATGACGATGTTGATGATGAACGACACCTTCGTGAAATCCACTGTCGCCACTCGGGATTCGCATCGCCGGTTTATTGTTGTCGAGGACGTTGGCGACGGTCATCGAATCACGAACGACGTCATCGGTGTCGTCATCATTGTCAATAACGTTATCGCTGCGAGCGATACTGATCGGTCGCGGTGCTGTAGATGCTGCTGCGTGTGATAACGACATCGACATTGGCGGTGACGTTTCGGAGGCATCATCAACGACTGTGTATTGTGTTGTTGTAGCGGTTGAGCTGTAATTTTGGTGGCATCGGTTAGGCGGACTTGGTCGTTCGCTGTTGTTAGAAATTTTGCAGCTATCGTCACTTTCAATGCTTTGGTGTTGGATGTTGTCATTGTGACGACGATGGTGATGAATGACAAACGGTTCTGGTGGTAGACACAGCGACGCAACAACCGATGACGCCACTGCGGCAGCGTGTTCGTCGTCCATAGCCGTATTGCTTTTACCGTTCGCTGATGTCATAGTCGTCGATGACGTCATTGCTCGAGGATTGACAAGCGAATCGTCGAATACAGACGATGACGATGACGTCGATCTGAGCCATGACATCCGCCATGACGGCGGCGTTGAGCATCGTTCGTGATCGATGTCGTCGTCGTCGCTGTTGTGTATCGATTGCTGCTGGATGTTGTTGTTTCTGTTGTTTAAAGCAACACCAGCAGTTGATGGTTGTTCGGCGACCGGTTGCAACGACAACAACAACGACGCAGTGATCGCGTCGTGATCGACGCTGTCCGAGTCGACGAATCGAGCGATCGCCGACGATAATGACGGTGACTTCATCGTCCCATGATGGCGTCCTGAGGACGATGATGTCATCGTTTGATGCCGCCGGTGTGAGTTATTTATTTTTTCGCTCGGAGGTACTGCTAGAGATGTCTCCTCATAGCCGTTGTCGCTCGCCGTCGAATTGGCTCGACGTTTCTGGCTTGTAGACGTCGTACTGGTGGTCGCTGACGGCGCACCAGAAGCCGCAGTTGAGCACCGCTGTGAAATACTATGACTGCTAGGCTGCGGATGGCCTGTTCTATCGATTAAATTATTGTTGTCGTCGTCGTCATCGTCGTCTTCGTATTTGGGTGGCGAGACAGACCGCAGTCGTGGTAGTAGAGGCCGACCATGTCGTAGGGACTCGAGTTTGCGCGCAGTAGAAAAATCGGAAGATTTATTAGTTGTTGATGTTGTCGTCCGTTGCTCATTCTTTTCTCGGCTGTGTTTTCTACTGCTTCTTGTGCTGGCTTTGCACGAGTTTTCCTTGTCGTTATCATCACAAACGGCTGTCGTGGTGTGGTTTTCCAGCTGTTCGGTCTTGCATGTGGTACTGTAATGTAATTCGCCATTCGTTGCCTCGATGTTTTCCACATTTTGATTTCTTTGATGATTTTCGTTTTGTCTTTTTTGTTCACTTTGTTTTTCGTCAGCTTCTTTTTTGACTTCTTCTTCCTCTTCTTCTTCACTTTCTTGATCGTCGTCGTCTTCTTCCTCTTCTTCTGCGATGCCTTCAGCGATCAGATAAACATCGGGCAAATAGTTGACCGGTCGCGCTGGCGAATAAAACTGACCGCAACGGTTCGCCGGACTGCTCAAGTAGTCGCGGATCCATCCAGAATGCGGTGTGGTGCCGTGAGTTGGAACAAATACGACGCTACTTCGAATGGAGCTATATTGTGACGTTGGGAGTGTGGTCTGTTTACCGTCTGGAAGAACAGAAGAATTAGGGGATGAAGACCGTTTCCGCTCTATCGCAACAGGAGCACCAGGAGGTGGCTGGATTCCTGTTGCTTTAAGCTGGCCAAGTTCAATCTCGTAGTCGATAAGTTGACGCCAAAAACCAAGATTCGGGCGGACAACGGGGCGTGAACGGCTCAAATGGTTGTACGCGTCGCGAAGAGAGTAATGACAATATTTCATCAGATAAGCCAGACACAGCGTCGCTGCGCGGCTTGTACCGGCAACGTCGTAGATAAGCGTGCGACCGCCTTCAGCTCTGCAATTTTTAAGACAATTTCACAACAGCTGTATTCTCAACCGTTAGACTGCCTACAGTTGTGGATTTCGAAATTTGCACACGAGTATTGACAAATTACTACTTATATACCGATGTAAATAATTATCTGTATAATTCAAATAAATCAGTGCGCTGCACACTATCACCTCAAAAGTCACCTGGTGTACGCATGATATTGTGGAATTTGCATTTGTTCACAAGGTTGTGATCAATGTTGAACATATTTGAAAATACGGATACCTAATGGCTATCTACCGTGATAGTCAATCGCTCTCGGCTGTGTCAAGTCGTTCCTAACCGGACAAAGAGGTGATATCCGGATTTTTGATCCTCGGCCGGACCTGGGCCAGCGATGGAGGTCCTCCCAAACTCGTGAGCGAACCGAGCGAGAAGTCAGACGAATTTTAAAACTTCAGCGGTTTTTGTTTCCAGGGTGGGGGCTCGTTTAGGGGTGCCTCCCTCAAATGGGTGTGTATGGGGGGTGGCTGCTCCGGCACTGATCTCAGCTCCGTGTCATTTTCACGCACCGTTGTGTGTGTATCATATCGGCAACCGTATCGAAATGCTTCGATGCATCTTGATCTGCACGGTCTGACAACCAAAGCTTTTGAACGATAACCCCAGGAACAAAAACCGATTGCGCTTCAACGGTCGCGTTAATGACGTACGTGATGCCGTAGTCGACAATTAGCGATGGATTCGCCACTGCGAATATCCCACCGATGTATAAATGATCGTTGATCTGAAATATGAATCGAATTTAAGGCCCATGTATAGAACAGGGCCGGAACAGTAGTGTAAGCATATTCCTAAGCCTAAGCCTAAGCCTAAGCCTTAGCAAAAAAATTAGTCTAAAGCTTAAACTGACTCTATTATAGCCCGTCCGGAAAACGATCCGGCCCTGTTCTATACGTGGGCTGAATTTAAAGTTATGGTTGTGTAGACACGGCAAGTTGAAATATTTAAAATTGTTCGACAAAATTTGTAGTATTTTTTCCTAAATTCAAATTCTGCGATGGCTTCGCCACTGCGAACGTCCCATTTGCTAATTTAAGGCTCGTGTACACTTGCTTCCTCTAGATTTAGGTTTAGGGTTAGGCTTAGGATAAGGCTTACCTATGCCTAAAAGCAGAATCCTAACCCGATTCGTAAGCATAAAGCTTAACTCTACGCTTAAGCCAAAGGCTTAAACTTTAATGTAGGGGAAATCTGCAAGAGCCAAATTTAGAACTTGTGCCGGTGGGTGTCCCATTTGTAGAACAGTGTTATATTACAAGGTGGCGTGGCCGTGATTGTTGTAATAAGGATTGAGGGGAGTTTGTAAAACATACATAGTAAGTAGAATGTGGAAAGTGGATGCAGGTCCGTAGAATATAGCAGCACTAGTGATGCAAAATAAATACGTAGCTGTTAGGATGCAACCGGATTTCCGGTTCTGGTTCCGGCATTTTTTCACTTTCCGGTTTCGGCTCCGGTAAATTCGTACCTGAATTAAAAATTCCGGTATTAAAATTTGGTCAGTGGAAATGAAGTTATTTTACTAAAAAATGACGTGAAAAATAGAAACATATTTCATTAGTATAGTACGCAAACCTTGACAATCGCCGAAAATAAACCATCGAAGGTAGATTTCGCTTTATGAAAATCTAAAATACCGTAGATAAAGTGAATACCTATGTCCAATTAGGGTTATTTCACCAATAATATTGCGAAAAAGAAAATTAAAATGAATTTTTCGGTGACGTATATTTTTCATTTTCCGGTTCAGTTTCCGGTAACTTTTTCAAATTCCGGTTCCGGTAAATTATAATTCCCGCTGCATCCTGGTAGGTGTGAATGAAAAAAAAAACGATTGTTGGAGCTCGCGTTGATTTTTTGGTTAAGTCGCGTCCGGCTTAAACTCAAGAAATTCGCAGGGCTTTAAGTTTGGACCGGTTTAACTAAAAAATCTGACTTTGAGCCCCCACCTACGTATCTACGTACGGGTGGATCATAGCGGAAACAAAGAAGACCGCGGCCTCAGTCCCTGCGTCTTCAACGGCATCGTGGCTAGTGCTATCATAGCTGAAAAATTTGAATGGAGAAGTATATTTTTCACCGTATATTTTTATCATTAACCCCTTTTTGAGGCACGTGAGACGAATCGGTCTCGATGCATTTGTTGGTGGTCCACGATGTATCCATGTATCTACAACACGTACCTGAGTGACTCGAGCCCAACGAGGGTTGAGCTTAGTTGCGCCGCCACTGCTTGCTTTGCCAAATGACGATGATGCTGTTGATAATGACGTCATCGGTGACGTGATATTGTAGTTTGAAAAGGCTCGATTGACCGGCGATCTTGGGATTTCCATCATTTTTAGTCCAGTGAATTTTTTTAAAAATTCGTGACAATCTATATTTTAAATTGATAGGAAATCACCATGCGCGTTGTTGTTTGTTTGTTTTGTTTGTTTGTTTGTTTTTTCTTTGTTTCTTTGTTTGTTTGTTTCTTTGTAGTAGCAGCTTTTTTGTGGTTATTTTTTATTGTTGTAGATGCTTTTTCGGGCGTTTAGCCAATTTGACTGAAATCAAGTCTTCGATGAGTAGAACGTTGTCGTATAAATTGATTGCTCGTGCGAATATTATTCACCGAAATCCCAAATCGACATCGTATATTTACAATATGTTAAATTTTTAACACAATTCGTTTATGTATCGAACGAATAGCACCGGTTTGTGTGTTAAAAAATTAAAACAATCGTATGGTTTACTGATAACACGAATAGGGTATGTAGGCAAAGTTCTATACTGGATAGGACCGAAAAAAATGATTTCGTGGTTACAATATACTGCAAATTACGCGTTGTGATAAGCATATTTTTTTCTGGCAAATGATTTGGTTTGACGTAAGCTCCTTTGTGTATCACGGGATTATATCTGTATGTAATTTAGTTTATTTTATTATTTTTATTACATTTACATATATATTACAATCTGATTAGTTGTACTGTTATTTTAAGCAGTATATATATGTTGTATATATTAATTGATTACGCTTTGTTACTATGCAGCTGAAAGGATTTGTATGTATAGTAAGGTTAGGCACCACATCAAAATTGTCGGGCCGACAATCCATGTACAAATGTGGCCCACGCACATCGTATATATAATATACGTATTTATATGTATATATACGTATATATCTATATATGTCGTAGGCTAATCTGCTATTAAGGTCAATTACCATTTGGCTTTGGCCAATCTGCTATTCGAAGCAAATAGCAGTTTGGCCAAGCCAAATAGCGATTGTGAGACGTCGCAAAACAGCAGTAATGTAAGACCAGTGCTGATTGGTGAACGGTATTGTGTCTGTCTCTAAATAATCAAATCTGGTTGGTCTGTAGGTTCAGTTGCAGTTTAGCCCAGGCCAAACTGCTATTACATAAGATTAGTACACGAGTGGCACATTTGCCTACGACACATAAATACTACAGATTCGTCCGATTCCGGTTAAAATTGCGGCAAAATTTGACTTCCGATTCCTATTCCGGCTGACTGCTGTTCCGATGCCGGAATTCTGATTTTTCGATTATGAGTTTTTAAGATGATTGAACTTAGATTTTATTTGTTTCGTTCTGTTTCGTTCATTTGCAATTATTTTGTTGGTTTTTTGTTAGTAACTATTCCGAGTTGTTACGCGTATTCCGTCAGGTATATAAACAATTTTTACTGAAACCGTAAACAGTTTACGGAAACAGGCATACTGCAGCAAAAGTTAAGTGATACACCTTTAACTTTTTAATAGAATCACTAAAACTTGATTCCGATTCCGATTCCGACTGAAAAATTTGATTCCGATTCCAATTCCGTTTCCGACTGAAAAATTTGATTCCGATTCCAATTCCGTTTCCGACTATGCTTTCTGGCTCTAATTCTGTTATTCGGTATTTCGATATAGACTCACCCTATTCGAAACATGTAACGATGGCAGGGGAAGAATATGGAACGGGGGTAACATGGGACTCGGAAATACGGAAAAATTCCGGTATTCAATATTACGATATCCAGGCTCTCTCTGACCCTACTCGAAAAGCGTAAACAAAAGCTGGGGAGGGAGAAGAAGAATTTATGGTAGGGAAAACCATGGCACTCAACAAGAAGGGAAATATCGCGGGGGGACAATATGTGGCGCAGGGCTGTGGGACCCTATGTATCATGGGCGCTCTCAGCTTTACTATAATACAGATTAACGCGGAACAGAGTGTATTGATATGGAAAATGCACTTCAGCTTTATAAAGTTACAGCAAGCCAGTTTGCTGTATATAATTGTTATTCAGTGAGGAATTTGTGTTAGAGCGTCGACAATTCTACTAAATCAATAGATGTAGGCATACGAGCAAACAAAAAAATTAAAAAATTATACTCTAAATTTAACAATGCATTGTAAAAAGTTTGAAGTTTTTTCTAAAAAATTACGACAATAGTTTAAAATTCTGGGACCGAAGGCCGACGAACAATTGGCCGGTCGGACTGTGATGGCCGCTGGATAAAACGCCGTCTGGGCCATAGGCCGCCTGGACCATAGGCCGCCTGGTCCAACGAAAGGCTCTTGCAGATGAGCAAAGACTCAGCCAGTAGAGCAGGATTGTTTCACAGTTACACCTTCACTTCGTTGTCCCTGGAACGGTCCCGTAGTCGCGCAGTTATAAAAGGGCCACGGTGGGCTGGCTTTCGTGGCAAATTTACAACTTTGCCTGCAAAGTCATCGAAAACCATTGTATACCCCCTGCTGAAATATTTTTAGCCCCCTTTAGCAAAAGTGAGCTGGCTACGAGTGTGCCCTGCCGCCCTCGTCGGACATCCATCAGCGTAAACATCGGCATACGAATGCAGTCAATTTAGTGCCACAAACCATGGAATTGTTAATAGTGTATATGTAAAAAGGGGTAAGGAAAAGTTTCAGAACGTTTTTTATTAATTTTTTCAATGCAAATGTTCATTTTTACTTCCTGTTCCTGTAGTTGCGATCCCGTCTTATCGATTGGCTTCTAATAGTCGAATGTTGTTGACTTGAAAATATTTCCTGATAAAACTTGTGGAGTTCGTCTGCCCATTCGTCATATTTTACTCAACGCACATGTTTTTGTGGACCTTGGAAAACTGACTTGTTGGTTTAACCAAATAACACACCAGCCGGCAAAAAATCGTATTGTAATAAATTAGCGTTTAAACAAATTGCTCGATGTATATATTGCTGCAACACAATGAAATATTGCCAATAGTTGCGCTTGCGCAGGCTGTTGTGCAATGTTTGCTAGTGTAAAGTTGCACAATTACCCAGTAAATTTCGTTGGGAACGGATATCAACTATGGATCTTTGGCGGGACGCATGAAAGTATGTTGTTTCACCATCCGTTACGTTATACCTTCGTACAGAGTATACCTCTAAGACCACCACCCCCCTTCCCGCCCGGTTTACAATTGCCAATGATACCAGTGTCCCACCGTTGTCAAAAAGTAGTAAACCCAGTGTGTACAGCTTACTACGTCGGTGTTTTAAGTAACTTTTAACAATAAAGACTTACAGTTGGATCGAAATGCGCGGGCCCGTAGCCAAGAGGGGGCCCATGGAGGATCAGCCCCCCCTGTAAAAATTTTGCCTCTTCCCTAGAAGGTTTTTAACCTTGTTGCTTGTAAGTAACTGAAAACCTTTTAAATGCCCCTCCTGAAAACTTTTTAGCCCCCCTATAGCAAGGTTGGCTGCTACGTGCCTGTCGAAATGCAATAGGTGATCGGAAAAAAGCTTCACGATGGGCATTGCGGGGGATATGACGTAACGTAGAACAAGCCGGCGTAAAAACTGTTCCAGGGGGGAAGCTGGAATTTTTCAAATGTATGCGACATTGTCTCCCGCCAGTGGAGCGGGCCCACCATCGGACTATACGAACGAATCTGCCAGTCGAGCTCGTAGCCAAGGGGGGGCATGGGGGGCCTCAGGCCCGCTGGATAAATTTTGCCCCCTCACCCTGGGAAATTTTCAAACTTTGCTTGCAAGTCAACAAAATCGCTTGAATGCCCCTCCTGAACTGGTTTTAGCCCCCTACCCTAGCAAGATGAGCAGGCTACGAGAAATTGATGAAATCATTTGTGTACAGAAAAAAGTAAAATTTATTACACAGTGGATGTTAACATGACTTGCAACACTATATATAATGCTCAGTTAACGTATGAAAAATAAACGCAGTGCTTTATATTCTGGAAGCATTTAAAGTCGACTGTATACATAAGGCCGTGGTGGATTCAGAGCGTGGGATGTGATACGTGTGGACGTGGTATGGTGGTGGCACTCGCGTGCTCTTCAGCACCGTACGCTTGCACACCCCCCGTGTCCTCCTTGGCATGGCAGTTTTGAACGCAAAATTGAATAAAAAAAGTCCCCACACGTTTGCGTAGTGGCGGTGACCGGGGGGGGGGGGGAACTACAAAAGTACCGTTTTTTTCACCCCCCGTACCTTCACACCCCCGCACGCCCTTCATCCCCATGCCCTGCAGTTTTGTGAAAATTTCCCGTGCCATCGGCGCTTTTTGATGTGAAAGGCGTGTAATCCCTCCTGTGAGAGTGAGATGAAAATTATTCCAGATGGGAGCTGAAACAGTAAAACATGCTGTTGTTTTTTTGATTGTTGGTCCTAGATTCATGGGCCCATGTATAGAACAGGGCCGGAACAGTTGTATAAGCATATTCCTAAGCCTAAGCCTAAGCCTTAGCAAAAAATTAGTCTAAAGCTTAAGCTGACTCTATTATAGCCCGTCCGGAAAACGATCCGGCCCTGTTTTATACATGGGCCGATTAATAAAACATTTGCTGGCTTCAGTCCACTGCAAATTTACATGGTTACACAGTCAAGTTAAGTATGTGTACGTAGGCGCTTATCCTTTGTTTGATCTATTTGGCAATGGTGACAGTGTTATGTGGTGTCCAGGGTGCAACCGGAATTACAATTTACCGGAACCGGAACCGGAATTTGAAAATTTTACCGGAAACGGAAAGTGAAAAATAAATTTCACCAAAAATTTCATTTTATTCTTATTTTTTGCTCTATTATTTGTGAAATAACCTTAGTCGAACATAGGTATTTATTTTATTTGTTGTATTTTAGATTTCCGTCGTCGACTGAAGTGAAATCCACCATCATTGGCTTATATTTGGAGTACAAGTGGTTTTCAAAAGAGATTCTTAAAAATTAGCAAAGTTAAGAAAACGGCCAAATTATAACACCGGAATTTTTAAATCCGGTAAAAATTTACCGGAACCGGAAGGTGAAAAAATGCCGGAACCGGAACCGGAATTCCGGTTGCACCCTGGTGGTGTCCAAAGCGTGTTACACTGTGTGTTGTGGTCATAAATAATTCAAGTAAACCGTAGGCTTTAAAGCGTGAAAATGGCACTGGTGTTTTGGTTAAAGATCAACAAAACAATTGTAAGACAGAGGCTCAGCCAGAAGAAATTGGGGGTCGCACGTTTTTATTTCAAAAACGTTCCTCTGGGTGCTTTTGGAATATATATATGTACAAGGCAAGAATGTCGTATGTGATATATGTAATGTCAGGGGTGGCAGTGGTGGATCCAGAAATTTCTGGTGGGGGGATGCACAAGTGTAAAATGGCCAATTTTGGCACATGTTCATACATAGGTGTATGCATATGAAAACAACCAACAGTCACACACATACTGGACCATGACCATGTATAGAACAGGTTCTTCCCATTTTTCAGTAATATCCCAACAAGTCCCACACCCCCCCCCCCCCCGGATTCGCCTTTGAGGATTGGGCACCGGAAAAAACCAATGCAAAACCGGTTATTTCCAGTTTTTTCCGTTGTTTCCGATGGGGTGGAAAAAACAAGAAGAAACGAAAAACTTTTTTTATTAATCTCAGTAAATTACTCTCCAAACAGCGACGAAACATCGCGGAAAACCGTGAGAAATTGGTTTTTCTCACGCTCCCGTCATCGTGACGGCTGATTTACTGGGGAGTAATCAGTGTCGAATCCTGGAATTTCTAAACTGGGAATCCGTACGAAATGTAATAATACAAAGTCTTGGTTTTGATCCCTGTTGGGGGCCTAGGTCGCACTTCCCTCTTGGATCCACCAGTGGATGGAATTGTGGATACCTCGCTCTCCTGGTAAGTATTCTGGGAAGACCACGAAAACGCATGTTTACAGGCTTTAAGAATACCCAGCTTGCTTGTCATTCCGTCCCGAAATGAAGTTCTAGCAGTGACGGATCCAGGACTCAAAATGGGGGGGGGGCAAAATTTCACATGTAATAAACTTTCTTTTGACCCACACACAAACCACGAACTATTGTCACAAAATTGCTACAGAATTTTTGTCGAGGTGCTGTTCAGGGGGGGCACGGCTGGAGTGGCCCCCCATGGATCCGCCATTGAGTTCTAGCTAAGCGTCTGGTGTATTTGCGAACAGAACGGTACTTTACAAAGGTACGGTGACTCCTCAGATGCGGAGAGTTGTGTCTGCTGTCGTTCCAGCTGTCCTACGGTGCAGAAAAGTATGTGATACCATTGGACTTCTGATCCGGAACACCAGGTGCATCCTTTGCTTGTAACAATCTCGCTATGAAGTTTTAAAGTTATACGATTTGCGCTGGCGCATATAAGGGGGCAGTTAAGCTATGCCAACCAGAGGCGGATCCAATAATTTCTGACCGGGGGGGCGGGGAGGGCTGGCAAATGTTAAGAAACTCAAAATATGTAAGGCAGGGAGGGATCTTATCATTTTATCGCTAAAAAATTTTGTGAGGGGGAAAATTGTAAAGTAGGGAAGGACCATACCACTTTATCACTATAAATTGTCTGTCCCATGTTACTTTAAGGGGCGTCCAGATTTCTGGCGGGTCTATAAAAGAGTAGGTATAGATTCTAGATTACATTTTTTTGCTTAGGCTTAGGCTTAGGGAATTATTTTTGCAACGCTTAGGCTTCGGCTTAGGCTTAGGATGTTAGGAATACGCATAAATTACTGTTACGCCCGTAAAAGTAACATTGGCCAATTGTCTGAGACGGGGTCGTACGCCTCCCCTCCGCCCCAAACAATTGTTTATTTATAAATATGTTTTTATACAACATAAACGAAAACAAAAAACTATGCACGTTATCGGCGTAATGCAGATAAATATGTATATGCTAAGTGTGCTGTATAATCCTTTATATATATAATATATAACATATATACATATATATTGGGTTCCTTTTGTGTGTCATAGCAAAAAAGCGATATGCTTTGGTTTGGTAAAACAGCTGGTGCTTGCGAGCCGCAACGGATGATACGGCCAAGGGTGTAAGCGTTAGCCGAGTGCGTAGCCTGAATTTCAGTTGTCCTTGCTGCTAGGAGTTCAGGGGCAATATGCCATTGCAATCTTTTGCTGCTTTGTTCATTCATTTTTGGACGGAATACAGAACGTCAAGACTGTATCCCAGAAAAAATTTGTTTGCTACGTACGTATGTAACAGTAGGTTGTTCGAAATGTACAAACGTACGTACTTTTTTGTCATCTCTGTTTACAAATTTTCGGTGACCATGGGCGAAGCAAATGATTCAATTTACCGGGACGGGATAATTTGGTGTAAAAGTTTTTGTGAGCAAGCGTAGCGAACGAGAATATAAAACTTTAAAAAATCTGCAGGTTATTCTACAGCCTGTAAACCTGGGGATTTCTGAACCGGTCAGGGAATTTCGGCGGGGATATATCCCACAGTACCCCTTGTAGCCCGGTTGTGTCTATCGGTGACTTGGTATATGGTCCCTTGTTCCCATTTATACACCCGTGAATACGGTAAACGAACACAGCGCCAGTTGGCAAGAGATGTAGATGCATAAGGAAGCGTGTCCTTTGCGGTAGATGCGGTTTGGGCGGTTAGGCAAGCTAAACCAACAACGGTATATATGTCGTTGGCCATTCTGCTATTCAGGCCAAAATGGGCCAGAGCTAATGTGCTATTTGAGCAAATGGCAGATTGGTTTAGGTCACATAAAGTTAAATAGCAGTTTAGCTTAGGCCGAACTGGTGGTACAGGTTTAAATAACAGATTTGCCTGCTTAGACCAATTAGTTTTTGGACTGATCAGCACATTGGCCTACGGCATTCGCTTACGCTCATTGGTTAAAAACTGTCCGAATATTAAGTTTTAAATTTGAATTCTAGTAACTGCAAAGGAACGCCCAACAGCGCCTATTTGATTTTGTGTATTGGGTACCTTCGCCACAGTCTTTCCTCTACCAGAGCTGTCTTGACCTGTTGTCCTTAACTGGTACGTAATTGTAAATTGACAGTAAAATTTAAATTTTTGAATGAAAATGATATACACAAACCAGATAATATATTATACATAAATATATATAAATGTATTATATATTATATATGTATGTAATATTATGTTTAATATATTGTCATTCATCATGCGAACAAATATACGTATAAATCAAAATCTCTCGTATATTTCCTGTGTACTGTGTTACATTTTTGGATCAGTAACACTTTTAAGCTACATTAGTTGTAAAAAAGCTGCTGGTGTTCTGTGCTTAAAACAACTGTTTAAAACATCATTTGCCAATACATTTATACCGACGCCGTAATATGCGAGCTCATAGGTAGCGAGCGCATGTGTGGTTTGGGGAGCTAAATTTTGGTCCTAAGTCTAAGCCCAAAAATTAATTTTTGTGTCGAAGACCATTATTCATGTCGGGCGGGTAAGACAGATTTTTGTCTATACGGCCCACGACAACGTTATCGTACTGATGTATCGGAGTTATTGGTTCAGACGCATTGTACCCAAGATCCCTCCTGATAATGTATTTTTGACTGGGTGGCTGTATACCATTGGATGAGTATATATGTATGTTTTTGTTTATATTAAATTTGATGTTTATCAGCTTGGGATACCACGTGATTGTGTTGGCAGCGGACTGTGTGTAACGGTTTGGTGCCAGCATTCTTTGGCAGGTGAACGGGGGTGTGCGACAGAGGTTCGTGTACACTGCTTTCTAGTGATTGATCTAGAAATAGCCAATGGAGGGAAGCCGCCCGATATTTAACAGTGCAAAATTTTGCGACCGAAGCGATTGAGAAACCAATCGTAGTTTTAGTGCTAATGTGCCGCCCCCCCGGAACCGCTAGTCCATATTTATGGTTAAGGCCTAGTGAAACTTTTTCGTAAACTTTAGCTTGAGTCCGAGGCGGTATCGGGGAAGTGTAAAAGGATCAAACATTATGCCCAAATTCACACGTGCAAGTTTTTGCAACACAAAGTTGCACATGCAACGTGCATGTGCAAGTTTGGACACACAACAGCTTTGAAGTTCTTGCAGCTGCAAATTATTCATCGGAATTTGTGGTATTGAATTTAATTCGCACGTCTGAACGCAGTTGTATGTCGCTTGAATTTCTTACAATTGAATTTTGATTGACGAGACAGAAACTGAAATCGGATGCGCGCGTCTTGAATTAATTCACGCTTTTTAATCTATTCAAGAAGTAGGAATTAATTCAAAAGGTCAAACGTGTTTGATATTTCGCCACCGACGGCAATAATGACGCGGTTAGTTTTAAATTTTTTAATTAAACTAGCAACTGCAATTTATTCATGAGGAATATACGTCATTAATTCATAGGTATTAAATAGCCGTACAAGACAAATTAATTCATCATCATTGGCTGAACTGATAGTTTAATAGGTTATGTTTGATATTTATTGCAGTCGTCTGCAAATTAATTATTCATGCAAATTTATGCCACGATTCATAATGAAAATGATGATTTGTTGCAAATACATGCAGCTGCAAGAAACTCGTTCCAGTTGCAGCTGCGAGTTCTTGCTGCAAAAATGTGCACCTGTGAATAGGGCTTTAATAATATACATATACGTATCGCGTCGCTCATAAAATTCCAAATCCGCCAGTCAATGCGCAACCGGAACGGAATCCCAGTCCTTGTGGTGAAATGCGGCGATTTCCGGTATTGAAGTGCACCATTTTTTCACCGGACATTCTCTTGGTATTCTCAATATTGACCATTTTGGCACTTCGTCGTCAAGCGTATGGTCGGTGATATTTTTGGTAAAATTGTGCTAAAAATTAGTTTTTGTTACAGTTATTTTGCCACTATCCGGTTTCACTTCCGGCAGAAAATCCGCCGGCACTATTTTACTTTCTGGTTCCGTTTCCGGTATTTTATAATTCCGGTTGCACGCTGCCTGCCGTTCCGCTAATAACCACAATAAACAATAAGTTCGGTAAACGATCCAAATTGACTAGAGCAGGCCATTCAGCCAAAAAAACAACAAAAACACCAGCCGAACGAAGAAATGATAAATTCTACAATTATTTTAAGCCGGAAACACAAACAACACGGTTTCAATTAGTAGTAAAAGGTATCGGTCTGCCGGGTCCGCAGCTAAGGGGAAGCCAGAATTGCTCAGCCTACCTGGAAAAATTTTGGCACCCTGTAGAAAATTTTCAACCTTGCTTGTAAGTCATTGAATACCCTTTAATGCTCCACTGCTGGAAAGTTTTTTGGGGTCTCCTTAGTAAAGCAAGGTGAGCAGGATACGGGTGGCCTGGCCTGAGGTCTGCTGACAGACATCTGTATAACTTTCACATTCGAAATAAACACATTGTGTACAATATATATGTTGAGAGAAAAAATAACTCTTATTGGCTTGCTTCAATACAGTTACACACGGTATGCGCTATATATATACATCTGTATACATAATACATAATAGTTGTTTAGTCTGTGTGTCGATGTGTATATATCACGTGAATAGTAAGTGTAGGACACGTGAATCGGTCACTGGTGTCACGTGAATGATTGAGTTTGTAAAGATCAGCGGCGGATCGAGAAATTTCGGATAAGATATGGAGGGAAGGAGGGAGCGGCACACTGAAATCATAAAAAACCACGCGAGTGACAAAAAAACCTCGCGAGTGAAGCGGGTACAGCATCCAAACAGAGACACTTTATGGTTATTACTAAATCTGGCCCATGCATAAAGATCAGGGGCGGAACGTTTTTCTGTGGGACTGCAATAGAGTAGGCTAAAGCTTGAGATTAACTTTTTCGCTTGGCTTAGGTTTAGGCTCAGGTTAAGGAATATGCTCAACCCTTCTCTTTTATAGACCCACCCCTAGTATAATGATGGGCGGCGACTTGTCGAGTCAATGAATTTCTGGATTACAAGTTGTCGGTCGACGAATTGTCGCTGAACCGTGTTAACATTTTAGTTTGCCAGAAAATAGTTTTGTTTTGGTTGAGTTTTATTTTGAGTCACAAAGTCACTTGATTAACGGAACAATGCCAAATTTATATTTGTGTATGAAAAAGTAATACAGATAACGATAGAAAAAGTTTCAAACACAGCTGTGTGTTGGAAAAAAGGGTCTGTTTGGCTTTGCAGCTGAACAGCTGTTTATTAAATGTTATGACACAAACGTGATAAATTAGTCCGAATTAAGGGGTAAGCGTGTACAATATGGTTGGAATGGATAGTCACACTTGGAACGACAGGTATGTATATACCACGGATCGCCCGGATAACAATTTTGGCCAATGTTACTTTAAGGGGCGTAACAGTAGATTAAGCGTATTCTTAAGCCTAAGCCTTATTTTTTCATGTTTGTTATCAAACCGCAAATGTCCGATATTTGGTCGGGTTACACCGGATATTAGAACAAGATACGGATGTGAGTTTTTGTCGGATATTAAGCCGGAACCGGATGCCCGGTTGATTTTTGGTATAGACGTATTGTGAATGTTACATATACATCTAGGCATACGTTAGTTGAAGGTCGATATATTTTCCGGCTATAATTGTGCGTTGCTTATTTCAAAACTTCCATATCCGGATTCAGAATTTCGGTTAAAAGCTTTCAAACTTGGTTGCCGGTATATCTCTCTAAAATTCTAAAATCTGGTTTAAATCCAACGAGTTTTGGGCAAACGCGGGCTGGGAGAATAACGGAAAAGACCCTGGCATTTTTTGGTGCCTATTCGTGTCAGAATATTTATTAAAGGTTGGGTTTTGAATTGTCGTCTATGAGTCGGCAAATTAAGCCTCAACGTCAAAAAAAGTGAAAACCTTTGCCTAAGCATAAGCTTAAGCAAAAGTGTGGTCTAAAATCTTAAACCTCAGTTTCTACCCTTGTACAGTTTCACCAGGAGCCGGGTCGACTCTAATTGTTGTAACACGGGTGTATGAGTCTATAACGCTGTTAAAGATACGTCATATTCATGTTTAACACAGCACTTTTGTTCTGATACTCGAAAGACGTTTCTTGTGTTGCAAATCAGACCAGTATCTAAAACCACCTGTACAACAATCCCCAAAAGAGGGTTTGACCCAGGAACCCCGTTTGTTTGGCTATGCCGTTGAAGCGAGACGTCGCGTTGCAGATACGTATATATACTGTTCAGCTAGTAGGTAGTGCTAATCTAAGACATCTGTGTTTAAAACACAAGATACGATGTCGCGTGCTTGCGAGTCATTATACCGTGAAGGCAAATTGTACGTTGAAGCCTCAAAAATAATAGTCTGTCTGATTAATGTTGGCCAAAATTATAAGTATTTTTTGGCGAAACAAAACCCCACGTTAATATATAACGTTAGCTGGGTTTGTTTCTAGGAACTGAACATGCTTAAATGACTAATTTCTGGCGTCATAGAACTGGTAGTCATTGTGTCGTAAAGGGGACCTCCCACACTATGCTCTCGTGAATGATGTTTGTTCGGGTCAGAGATGACAGTTTTGTGTGTGGGGGCATTTAACCGGCGGATGCGGCGGATTTGGCAAAACGGGTATACGGCAAAAATGAGGAAACGAATTTCTGTCAAATTTGAAACGTTTTACCTGGCAAATGTAAGCGGAAAATTTTTTTCGCCAGATTGACTATTAAATTTTAGTTGGTGTGTGTCTAGCGTCAAACTTGAGATGGTTTTATGAAATCTTTAATGCCGTGTTAAACGTTAACGACTCGAAATGTTCAAAATTGCTAAAAATTGAATTTAAGACGTTTGGATTTGGATATTTTGGACAACATTTTGTTTGTGAAGTGAGTGGCAAGATTTTTTAAGCTGATTTTTGCGAATTTTGGGTTCGAGGTATTTATTTGACTCAAGGAAATTTTGAACTGAACAGGACGGTGGTGTGTAGTTGAAAATGCTAGATGGTGATCAGGCGTGTAACTTAAGCGTATTCCAAAGCCTAAGCCTAAGCAAAAAAATCTAATCTAGATCTTTTATAGACCCATCAAAAACCTGGACGTCCCTAAAAGTAACATGGGCCAAAATTTCGAACGGGGTTTGTTGTTTTACATATATACAACAAACGGCCCATGTTACTATAAAGGCCGTCCCAATTTCCCGCGACACAAATGTACCCGGAGTGCACACTTATGCGCTCCTGCTTACAAATGCACAGGCAGATATATTTACGTAGGATATAACATTGGCGCAACAAACAACTGAAAAAAAGATCGTAAAAATCGCTGAACAAAAACAACAAAGAGGGGGCCTTTCCTATAGTAGCAACCCTACAGTAGTCCATTGTGTTCTTCGCTGGTGTCCAATAATTTTCACTTATGGATACATTTTTTGTTGGTTTAAAACGAATTGTTCGCTTGAATGTTTCATTTCGTGTCACAACCGGCAAATATACGGCGTCCAGTAGGTTTTTACCGGACACCACAACCAGATACAGATGTCGGTCGGTTTTTGTCGGATATTAAACAAGAGACCAGATATCCGGCTGATTCTTGTATACCGGCACACTCAAAAAGCACAATAACATTGACTTCCAAAATAGGATTGACAAATCGTTACCAACAGTTTCATAAATGCGGTGTATTTATTTGACGAAATACGAATTACCGAATGTTCTGTAGGTCGTCTTTATCGAGCTGACACAAATTATTGTGAACGGCGCATAACACAGAAGCAGAAGGAAAATAATATAAAAATAATGGTCCATGTTACTTTAAGGGGCGTCCAGGTTTCTGCTGGGTCCATAAAACAGTATAAGTTTCGATTTTAGATTACATTTTTTGGTTAGGCTTAGGCTTAGGCGTAGGAACACATATTTGCAACGCTTCGGCGTTTAGGCTTAGGCTTAGGGATACGCTTAATCTCTACTGTTACGCCCGTTAAAGTAACATTGGCCAAAATAATTGTATTGCAACGTTCAGTCACTGGAATGTTTCCGTTGGAGACCGTAAATAGAAACAGTGTTAATGAATTAATTTTGCGCTACGGTTGTGGGCATATCCGAGGAAAGTAGAAACGAAAAACGGAAATTGAATATGAAAATCATACAACTTAATTGTGTGATAGGAAAAAATTGACATTCTAGTACGTTCTGATGGAAATATCTCGTACGTTATAAAGCTTTAATTGAAAAATATTGTGACGTACGTAAACATCATTTGAATCAAGGGAGAAAGAAAAAGGTTATATTCTAAAATGCAAATTGTGATTCGAAATGTGGGTAGAAGTGTTTTTTGTAATTTCTACTGAAACTTCAGCGGGGGATTTGCAAAATATAACTCACACAAGATTTTATTGCGTGCGTAATGTAGCGAAAAGTTAATGGGTCATTAATGAGTTTTGAACCAGAGGGACTGTGGTCGTAACGGTGACACAGTTTAAACGCAGTGCGTCTATATCTTTAAAATAAACACTTTTCATTATTAACCGCTTAGGTGGTGTGTGTTCCGTACCTTGGCCGATGTAAAGATCAGGGGTGGAACGTTTTTCTGTTTGACTGCAACAGAGTAAGCTTAAGATTTAGACTAATTTTTTGCTTGACTAGGTTTAGGCTTAGGCTTAGGAATATGCTTATAATACTGTTCCGCCCCTGTTCTTTACATTGGCCCGTACTTTCAACAATGTGGCGGCTGTCTATTTTTATGCCAAAAGATTAATTTCGAAAAATTATTTCCAAGCATGTCACAGAGCACGTGAGTAGATGACAATGAGGATTTACCCCCCTCTTCCTAACGGGGTTTGAGGGGTGATGAATGTGCGCGTGTATGTATATCATAACCCCCTCCGGAAAGGAAGGTTGGGTAAAACCATCATTGTTCATCTACTTCCATGTTTGTGATGATGTTAATAATTCACTTTTGGGTTATTTTAAAATCGAGAAACAGTTGGAAAATGTCGTAACAGATATTTCAAAAATAAATAGCAGTTTTAATGAAGTCTACGTGGAACTTTAAAATTTGTCTACATTTTCTCTCAACCCCGCTTGCAATGCTTCAATTGCTAGTATTAATTTGTAAAAAGTGGTGTAAATATAGTAACAACTTGAGATTGTTTTGACGTTGATATATACATTGTTTAAGATAAATTTATTGTTTTAAAATGAAAATTTTTTTAATGTTTTTTTTTCATTTATTTTTGATCTAGAACGATGGTCTAGAAAAGATGAAAAATTTAAAAAAGTTGCAACACACTGGTTGCGTTTCTGAAACTGTACTTTAAATACGACTTAGTACTTAATCATATATATGTTGCAGGGTGCAACGCGGAACTGGATTATACCGGAATCCGAATCGGAATCGGAATTCGATTTGAATCGTATTCTGATCGGAATCGATTTACTTAAGTCACTGACTTAATTTGATGTATTACAGGGTAACAGTTCATGCATATTAGCTTTGTCCTAATTTAAATCGTAGAGTCGTGATACATCCTTAATAAAATACAAAACTACGCCTTTCTGGTTGCGATCGTTCCATCTTTCTGGCATTTATTTACTGTTGCTCAAAAATACAAAGTATTTACGTAGTCGGTGACTTAAGTAATAAATTAGTATTAATAAAGATTTCGGAAACCCAGCCAATTTATAGTTTCTCTATTGTCATAATTTAAGATATACTTTTTAAGCAAAATACTGTAATTTACGCTCAGAAATTACTTAAACTTGACGTGTTTTGTGCCCATAGGAAAACGGATAAAAGTTATTATGTATGGTTCAAAGATAGATCAAAAATTTTGTAAATTGTCATCTTTTATGACGTGAATTGAATAAATATATATATACTAAATAACGGTGACATATTCAATACGTCAATCTAAAATGAAAAATAGACACAAATTGTGTGATACAATCGTGTTGTCCTTGTAATTTTTGTTTTTGTTTTGACTTATATTATTCTGGCTTCGTGCCTGAAAAATTGAAAATTAATATCGAATAATTTAGGTTGCATTTTTGTTTTGGCTAAAATTTTGAGTTATGGCCAAGAAAGCTGACATTTTGTGTATGAATGACGTACTACGTATCATCCGCGGGAGTATCCAGTGTGATAATATGATTTGCGGGAACGTATAATAAGTAAACCTTGATTGATAGCGAGCGCATGAAGCGGTAGATTTATGGAAATATTTTTTTTCGGTACGCATAAAACTGATATTTTACGCACCGGTCAGTATTCAGTAACGTAATTGTTATTGGTTTAATTAGTTGTGCTACTCAGGGCCGGCTTAGGGCAGTCGGGACCCCACCCCAAACAGGTGCGCCGGGGGGCAGGGTCCCCTTCAACAATACGTTTCACAGCTCTGCCCCCAACAATACGTTTCACAGCTCTATAACTTCGTGGTCGGCACAATAATTTTTAGCTTACCAAGATGGACGTCCAATGGTCGGTCTCCTAATTAGGGTTTGGTCAGGGGGGCGGCGCTTCCGCCGCCACTGCTACTAATGATTTGTAGCCAGTGAGAAGCACCAAGAACGTCATGTTATTTGACGGATTTAGCAATGTATACATAAATTTCTGCTCGCTCTGAGAGTCAAATTGTTTTATACTAAAACTACGAGTTTTTTCGGTTATCTCTTTCCCAACCGGCGTTTGCACAGAAATGGTTGTATTTTGAATGTTTTTTGCATATTTGAGCATCTCATGACCTCACTCCCATGATCTTTGCACGCGCAAATTTTAATTTATGAGGTCTTTTGATATATATATACATGCCGACGGCCCTTATTACATTAGAAATGTTTGTTTCTGATGCTATAAAAGCCAGGAGTATTTTAAAACCATTTCGTCGTGAGTATTTGGACATCGAAAACGGGAATCAGCTGCGCTCAATAAATGTAGATCTATTAGGTGCAACCTAGTAGTTCGTCGCCCGACAACTTGTAATTCGAAATTTCATCGACTCGGCAATTTCGTGTAATAAATATCATTAGGCTTAGGCTTAGACTTAGGATTACGATTAGGATTGTGCTGCTTAGCTTTATTCGTAGGCTTTAGGACATCTATATATGTTTTCTGTCAAGGCGTGGCATTTGTGTTTTGTACCGTAAAAATTGGGAAATTTGCCTCGATGATGTAGTGGCGACCAAGCACGGTTATCCAAACTTTCCGATGACGTCAATGTTGTACCGTAAAAAATTGGGAAATTTGCCTCGATGATGTAGTGGCGACCAAGCACGGTTATCCAAACTTTCCGATGACGTCAATGTTGTACCGTAAAAAATTGGGAAATTTGCCTCGATGATGTAGTGGCGACCAAGCACGGTTATCCAAACTTTCCGATGACGTCAATGTTGTACCGTAAAAAATTGGGAAATTTGCCTCGATGATGTAGTGGCGACCAAGCACGGTTATCCAAACTTTCCGATGACGTCAATGTTGTACCGTAAAAAATTGGGAAATTTGCCTCGATGATGTAGTGGCGACCAAGCACGGTTATCCAAACTTTCCGATGACGTCAATGTTGTACTGTAAAAAATTGGGAAATTTGCCTCGATGATGTAGTGGCGACCAAGCACGGTTATCCAAACTTTCCGATGACGTCAATGTTGTACCGTAAAAAATTGGGAAATTTGCCTCGATGATGTAGTGGCGACCAAGTACGGTTATCCAAACTTTCCGATGACGTCAATGTTTCGCTGTATTATTTTAGTGCTGATGCAAAGTTTGTGGAACCTCTCGACCTGGTGATACCTGTCGCTGACGTATACGCGAGTGATTCGAATAGTTCCGCTTTCGCCGACAAAACCGTGAATTCTGATCTTGTCCAGCGTGGATACGCAGTGCGACCCGGATGTTGCCAACAAAAAGGTAAAAAATATAATTTAAAAAACAATATTAAATGTTTGTTTTTCATTGAAAATGAAAAAATTTGAAAAACATTAAATTCTTTGATTTTTTGACTAGTCGGCCAATGTATAGAACAGGGTCGGATCGTTTTCCGGAGTGGCTATAATAGAGTCAGTTTAAGATTTAGACTAATTTTTTTTGCTTAGGCTTAGGCTTAGGTTTAGGTTTAGGAATAGGTTTAGGAATAGGCTCATCCATAGGCTTAGGCTTCGGCTTAGGCGTAGGTATAGGCTTATGATTAAAAGCATGCTTATGCTACTGTTCCGGCCCTGTTCTATACATGGGCCGATTAGTCTATCACTTGTTGATTGATTTGGAAAAAGACGCAAGTATGAAAGTGTTATATGAACTCAGATGTCGTGTACTGTGGTATTCGAATTTAGTTGTGGAACGATTCAACTATTTTAAATAAAATTTGTAATTGTAAAAACACTTGAAAGTATGGTGTATTTGAAAACTTTAAATTTTTCAGGGGGTAATTGTTTGAAAGCTGTGATGCAGAGATGGAAGTGCGGCGCCGGGTCGCCATGTGTCTGTGTGTGTTTGAGCTGGACGGATCTGTTATTTCAGGCGACAGCCACTCACTCGCATATGGGGCAAAATTTAAAAAAATGAATTTCCGTTCGGTTTGAACATTTTTTTACGTCAAAAGTAAAATAATAAATGTTAAAATTCAAACATGTGACGATTTTGAGCAAATAATCAGCTGGATGGTGATAGTAGAAAAGACACAGGTTTTGTATGGATGAATCTTTGAGATCTTGGCATGAGTTGCAATACAAAATTGCGTTTAGAAAAATATAATATAAATTTGTCCGAAAAAGTGAGGAAATAATAAGTTATTTTTTGTTTGTTTTCAGACACAAATTCTCAGGAACGCTCTACAACCTTAGTGCCGCCAACGTCAACATCGGCTGTCAAAATGCAACACAGCCCACGGACATTGGTTCCAGGTTGGTTTTTATATTAATAAAATCAGCGAATTATTTTTAGAAAATTTGCAATTTTGTTGCAAATATTTAAATTATTAATTTATACTTTTACTACTTTGAAGTATTTTATTTTTGAATGCGTATAGCACTTAGCACGGTTGCTACCGGAATGAAATTTAGTCAGAATCGGAATTCGAGTCGGAATTCAATTTTTTTGTTTGGCTGAACAGGAATCGGAATTGCAACCGGAGTTGCAATTTTAGTTTTGATATATACTCATTTTATTTTTTGCGAAATAATTTCGAAAACATTAACTTTTTTGTTTGTAGCAAACACAAGTGTAGTTTAAACTGGTTTGATGCTTCGGGTGGAAGAATTAAACTGGTTTAATTCTTCCAGACGAAGAAATAAACCGTGACAGGGGGTCTAAGTCTGGGTGCTACCCCCTACTTGTATCCGGCAGTGTGTCTTTTTTTATTTTCCGGTTCCAGCATTGTTACTATCGAGTCCATCATAATTTTATTACTGATTGGGCTAATAATCTGGTTTATGTAACGTACTTTTCAGCATTTATGCCTGCTCCAGCTCCTGAACAGAGTCTTCAAGTCAAAATATTGTCCGTCAAATCACCGTGCGAATTTCATGTCGAACTTCTGCTTGGCTCCAGACATACGAGTAAGAGACTGTATTAATAAACGTTGATGTATTCATGCATTAGTTTGTTGTTGGTGCCCCTGTTGGCAGCACTGGCAGGAATGTATAAGTCAATCGTTTCTGGCCCACAGCCAACTCAAGCCGTTTGGGGTGTAGGACAATTTTAAGAGAGGCATGCGGTTGATATAATCAAGAGTGGATGATGCACTCTTCAACAAGAGCATGCAACTGGATACATTCTGTGTAGAATAAAACTGTACCCGGACTGGCGTTGCGTTTTTGCCTTACCCCCATTTATTTAGAGGGCGATGTAACCAGTGCGAATCTTGACACTTTATGTATACGGCGTGAAACATGATCCAATTATAGTTTAATTTTGGGGTGTGATAGCGACCCCCCCCCCCTCTAAACAAGGAGGGGGTCGGCCAAAAACGCAACGCCCGGTGGAACATTTTGTACCATGCGGGATGAACCCCTGCCGGTCTCTTTCAAAAATTGTTATGGTCCCCCAATTTGTACATCGGGTTTGCATCGTACATTAGAGTCACAGTCATAGAACGCTCCAAGTTCGATTGTTTGGAAACCACTCACGAACTGAAATGCTAAAGAATGCGAGTATTTTTATAAGTCGAATGCACATTTACGACCCACGAATACTTTTCAAAATGTTACCTACCTGTTGTACGCAAGTTTTTATACAATTTATGCGGGGGGGGGGGGCTAAAATTATATCTTAGACATTGAAGTCGAGCGTGTGAACCCGTAAGGCGAGCCGGAATTGACCGGCCCTATGGGACTGGCCGTTTCATATGTGGCAAAAATGGGAGCAAAAATCGGAAGACAAAATTACACTGTCGGTGTTGAAAACAGTTTTTAGCTGGAAAGTAAGCTGAAAGTGTCTTCGGCAGCCAAAATAACCAAAAGTTTTATTGTTCGTTGAATTTTTCTGATCGACCGCTTGCTAAATTGAGTTTAAAATTGTACTGCATAAACGTAAATGTCCCAAAAATTGATTAATTATATTAAAATTTTCGAAATCAACATAAAAATCGCTAAATGCTGTTAGTTTTTTTTTTCATTATATAACTGCTATTTTTGTGGCACTAAATGCCTTCTTCGTCCAGTTCTGTTATGTCTTGTCAAAATTTTATTCCCATAAATACTATTATTTATATAACTTTGAATTTGTTTTATTTAATTTTTTTATTGTTTGTTTTTATTTTGTTTTGTTTTGTTTTAGGTTGTTTAGACACGGCTGAAAATGAAACGGTGAGCATTGAAATGCTGCACGAGAAAGAAAATTTTAATCGGATGCTGTTGTAAGTTAACGCTTATCAAGCAGTTGTCGATAACATTTGAAAAGTTAAGGTTACCTGCTCATCCAAACCTTGCAGAACTTTTACTGCATAAACGTGGTTTTCAGTGCGTTATATCAAGCGTGAATAATGGTTTCAACAAGAGTATGCAACAGGCTACATTCTGAGTACAAAAGAATGTACCCAGCGCGCGTTGCGTTTTTGGCCTACAACCCTTATTTAAAGGGGGTCAAGTTTGAGGATTTTCTCAATTTTACACGTTGAAATATAGCAGTTGTAAAACTAACTGTGTTTTCATAATTTTAAAAGCATGCGCATTCTACGTTTCAAACGTCAACTACCCCTCCAAATGAGGGAGGTCGGCCAGAAATGCGACGCCCGGTGGTACATTTTGTACCGCACAAATTTCGGTAGTTGCACACTCTTGTTCGAGTGATCATCTATTCTTTATTTATAGTCACTGAGTTGTTCATTTCTTGTGAATATTCAATTTGGTTTCAACGCTATTTTTATACTTGGCAAATAGAAGTGAATTTTTACCATACGGGTTGCCTTTGTACTCGTAGCCAGAAATGTACCTGGGACTGTGGGGTGGCGCGGAATTGACCACCCCGGAATAGTTTTCGCCATGGCAAGAATCAGCAGATGAATTGCTCGCAGTTTTGAAATTTTTAGCTCTAAAATTGAAACTTTTTCGACAGACTGATTGGTTGAAATTGTGTTTATTACACCTATCGCTGGTTTGCGATATAGATCTTTAGGTCTTGTATCATTCTTAAGTCCTTAGTCAATGGCTGAGTTTCTGAAACCCTACTGAAATCACGACTTAATAGTTCAGTATGTGCTAAGTCATTACTTGACTATTTTGTCGTTTTTGTAAGCATACTTACGGTATGTAAATACTTAACTCGCTCGCTAAATTTTGTATATAACACATTTACAGTACTGTACAGGCATATTGATATTAACCTTTGGTCTGAGACTGAAATTGTAGACTCATAAAAAGGTTTCGTTTTTTCTTTATGACAGTGGCTCAAATTTGATGGTTATTTCTGCTTTGTCACCCCACTGACGATAAGTGCGACAGCAGTTTGAGATATCGGTCTCAGGCCGGTTGCCAGTTTAATATAATAGGAAAAAAAACAAAAAATTCCGCTTAGAGTCGCCAGCCAAAAAATCGTAGGGGAACGCATGACCTGATGTTATATATTTTTGTAGTTTCGCACATGATCGTGCAATCGAGTTTACTTGATAAATTTTCATAAAGGGGGGTCCCGTACCTGTTTAAAATTTGAAAATTTTTTGGAAGGATTTTGCATTTTTTTCCAGACTCAGCTAAAACTTGTTCCATGTTACTGAGCCCGTCTGCGTTCCTTTCGGTTTTGCGGGGCAAACATGTCACGTTTTCACCTAAAATAAGCACGGATTAATTAACACCGGCTAGAAAATGAACGCTCTCGTCATTGTGCGTTCACCAGTTTCATACATTCGCAAAAGGTTGATGTTGTAGCTTTGTTGTTGTTGTTTCAGTGAGTTTTACAACGACTCGGCACGCTCAAGTGTATCGGAAATGCCTGAAATTGACGATTTTGTGGTCGTACGTCACGATGACGAATTTAGTCGTGGAAAAGTTGTTCAAATTTTGGATAAATATGCGAAGGTAAAAGTCAGTATTGGTTTGCTTGCGTAGTTGTGTGAAAATCGTGTTAATGATTAGCATAGTCGTGGGAAAATGCAAGGAAACTGGGTAATGATTAGCATAGCCGTGGGAAAATCCAGGGAAACTGGGTAATGATTAGCATAGTCGTGGGAATGTCCACGGAAACGTAACACTGATTAGCAATAGTCGTGAGAAAATCCAAGGAAACTTGTCACTGATTAGCAATAGTCGTGAGAAAATCCAAGGAAACTTGTCACTGATTAGCATTAGTCGTGAGAAAATCCAAGGAAACTTGTCACTGATTAGCAATAGCCGTGAGAAAATCAAAGCATTAGCATTGTGAGAAAATTCATGAAAACTTTATACTGATTGAAAAGTTGTTTTGTCATACTATAATATGCTTGATTTGTGGCCCATAGCAAACCCAAAATATTAGAAGGATGCTATGGGAAACGAAAATTGTTTGTGCTGTATATATGCGAACATTTTGCGTAAATTACCAGTAAGACCAAAACAATTATGGGGGGGGGGGGGCAAAATTTTAAGAGGTAAGCTGACTAAAAAAAGCAATATAATATTCTGATTGCCACTGACTCACCGAGAAGTAATAGTGGTTTTAGGTCGCGTGTGTGTTTGTATATATAAGTGTGTGTTTGTATATATGTGTGTGTTTGTATGTAGTATTTTATATATATTTTAGGTATTTCTTGTCGACATTGGAGTGTACGTTAAATGCGATCAAACGGATATTTATCGGTTGGAACGCGAGTTTATACAATTCCCATGTCAATCATTTGTGTGCACTCTTGCAGGAGTTAAAGAACGACCCCAGCTCACTCGAGAACAAAAGCTTGAGTTAGTTTAATAAAAGAGTGAATGACGCAGAGATGGACATGGGTTACGATACGTCACCAATGATGACCCACCCTGAGCCACCGGGCAGCGGACGCATGACCGATGCGACTCAGTTGGTGTAGGTTACGTTGCGTTAGTAATAGCAAGAGTGGATGATCACTCTTTATAACAAGAGTGTGCAACTGGGTACATTGTGTGTATTAAAGAATGTACCCGGCACGCCTTGCGTTTTTGGTCTACCCCCCCTTGTTTAGGGGGTCTGTATGCAGTTTTATATCGTAGTAAAATTAGTAATTAAACAATATAGTTGACCCCCCTTAAATGAAGGGGGGGGGTAGGTGTACTGAAGAATACGTTATTGTTAACTTCTTGCTTAAACCCTCCCCTGATTGAGGGTGGTCGAACAAAAATGCAACGCGTGCTGATACAGTTAGCACCATGCACAGCCCAAGCAGTTGTACACCCTTCTGCAAGGTGGACATCATCCACTCTTGGTAATAGTTATGAAATATGGGTCATGTGGGGTAATCGTTTCATCAATGGCATGCGCCGTGATCGTTTTAAATGGTCAAAATTTAGACCCACGACCCATGCAAAAATGGACCCAGTTCCAACTGTGCGATGACGACAGTCTATAAGTATGCAACTGTAAACATTCGGTGTATGAAAGAATCAATGGCGGATCCATGGGGGGCCACCCCGGCCGTGGGCCCCCCCCAACAGCATCTCGACAAAAATTATATACTTAGCAATTTTGTGACAATAGTTCGGTGGTTTGTGTGTGGATCAAAAGTAAGTTTATTGCCTGTGAAATTTTGCCCCCCCCCCATTTTGAGATCCTGGATCCGCCACTGGAAAGAATGTAACCAGTTCGCGTTGCGTTTTGACCCTGAAGTACATCGTTAATGATAGGGAATCCGAAGAATTTGCAAAAATAATAGCTTTGGAAATACTCGAATATGAAACTTTATTTTTTACTGCGATATTTTTGGTTTTTAAACAGCCTTCAGAGTGTTTTGAACAATAGTTACACAGACTTTCGATATATTGTTAAATGGACGTCAGCAACAAAAATGTTCTGGTACATATTATGGTACTGTATTGACCCGAATAAGAGGGGGGTAATAACAGAGGGGTCCCCATTTTGAGTCCGAATCAATTGGAGTCCGCATACTAATAAGAGTCCGTAAGCGGATAGAGTCCCTAAACCCTAATTGGAGTCCATAAATGTGAATTAACCCTAATTTAGCACATAAATGACTCCATGACCAAATAATTTGAGTTCGAAAATTTAAAGGGTACTTAAATTTTGAAAGTACATTCCTACGTATAACCTTGTTTTATCGCTCAAGCTATTGACACAAGACAAATAAACGTTTAATTGAACGGATAATTGCATTACCGGATATATATCAGTAACGAAGGGCGGCGGAGCGTGGGTTAGAAATAAATAACAGTCCGTAACCGAATAACAAGGGGGGTACCCTCTGGAGAGGCCCACTAAATATCAGTCCCCCTCTAATTCGGGTCACTACAGTACACGAGGTAAATTGCATACTCTTGTCTAGAGTCGCTGTCGATTCTTTGGTTTATTTCAGTTATTGGTTATTTCAGTAGGCAGTAGAAAGGAAAAAGTAACTTTCGCAAGTTAGAAAGTCGTACGTAGTTTTAACCGGTTTTAGTTTTTGGTAGTCTAAGGAAATGTGAAATTACTGTTACAAATTCAACGGATTTTTTAGTTTAGATATCAAATACAGCGAATGGCGCGCTGACAAATAGGAATGGTGGCCAATGTAAAGAACAGGGATGGAACAGTATTATAAGCATATTCCTAAGCCTAAGACTAAGTCTAAGCTTAAGCATAAGATTGAGCATATTCCTAAGCCTTTACGTAAGCCAAGGAAAAGAATTAGTCTAAAGCTGAAGCTTACTCTTTTCTAGTCCGACAGAAAACGTTCCGCCGCTGATTTTTACAGAGGCCGGAATGGCAAAGGGGCAACGGGCCTTTGAATGGATTTTAAATGAATAGGTTTTCATTATACCACTATCAGTTCGCGGTTGAAACGTCACTGCGGATGTCCATTTTTGTTGCGGTTGCGATGGCTTGTTTTATGTTTTGTATGTTTTTGTTGTTTTTATATTTTTTCGTTTTGTTTATTTTTTGTTTTAGATTTCGCCAACGTTTCATGAACAAAATCGTTGATGGATCGATTTATGACGCGTTCGTGGATTCCGTTAATACTGAAAGGTAAAAGTTACATTGTTTGGTAGAAATTGTTGGCTTTGTGCAATGTACTTTGTGATAAAAAGTACTAACGTTTTAATTTGTTTAAACGTAGACCTTGCTGGGGTTACGACCAACTTAAAACAGTGGCCCGGAGCAAGTCCGAATAAGTTAGAGGAGGCCAAACTATTTTAGACGGAGCAATGTGGCGATTTTGGTTAATTTACGTGCGATGCCATATATGTCATCTGTAAAGATAGCTTAATTTTGTCTTGCGAGCTTAACCCAGACAATTTTGGGACATTTTGGTGGAGGCAAGGCTTAAACTGATAGTAAAAATAATACAAGAAAATAGTGATCACAATAACGGAAACGCTTTTCGCCTATGCAATTTAGGTATTAAAGTAGTTTTGGCCCATGTTACTTTAAGGGGCGTCCAGGTTTCTTAAATGAGTAGGTTTAGATTCTAGATTACATTTTTTTGCGTAGGCTTAGGCTTAGACTTAGGAATACGCTTAATCTACTGTTACGCCCCTTACAGCAACATTGCCAAAGTATTCGCCGGAATTTGTAACATGTTAAAGAAAAAAATAGCGGATGAACTGATAATTTTTAAAATTTTGGCTGAATACGGATTTGCAAATAAGTGAACAAATTGGCGATTGTTCGTTTGAACTTGAAGCTGCGAGTGAACAAGACGTAATAAGTTTCAGCTGCAAAAACTTACACGAGTGAAATGCATGGTGCAACCGGAGGTCAAAATGCCGGAGCCGAGGTCACACGAAATAAAGTAGTTTAAACAATGTTTAATTTGTTAATTTTGGCAAATATCTATAAAGCGTTGTGAAACACTTTGGTGTTAAGTATATTTTAAGAAATACCGTCAATTTGTTCTCAAAATTGTATAAATCAAAACTTAGGAACCGAGCGATACAATTTTTGTAAAATTATTAAAAATTTCACTACCGAAATTAGTGGAACCAGAGTGTCAAAAGTTCTACGTTGGCGGAAATTGATTTTCTGCCCGAGCCGAATGCAGACCTCCGGTTGTACCCTGGTGAACTAAATTTAATGATGCGTAGTTGTTTGTTTTTTTGTCTTCAGACCTCTAGAAAATGCATCGTTCAGCGCATATCTTAGTCTGACAGAAAACGGGAAGGACATAACGTTTCTGAACGCTTGGGTGGTTAGCAATGAGCTCGCGGTTTCAATTGGTAACCTGTAATGTTCAAATGGTTACAGTTGGAATTTTGTTGAATACTGCGATGAAACGTTGACAAATTTTGCAATTTTTTAACTAATTTGCATAATTTTTTAGTTTCAACTTTTAAATAATTACGCAAAAATTGTACTTACAGTCACGGTTAGAATTTAAGTGAGCATAATTGCCGTTGTGTACATTGCGTGTATAATTTTGACGCGTCTCCGGACGGCGTCGTAAGTTAAAAATTTTTGTTTACCAATTGTTCTGTCCGTGACGGTTATTTTGTATCGGAATATAGGCCCATGTATAGAACAGGGCCGGAACACTAGTGTAAGCATATTCCTAAGCCTAAGCCTAAGCGTATGGATGAGCCTATTCCTAAGCCTAAGCCGAAGCCTAAGCAAAAAAACAGTCTAAAGCTTAAACTGGCTCTATTATAGCCCGTCTAGAAAACGATCCGGCACTGTTCTGTACATGGGCCGGAATAAGTATGTGTGCTATTTTGATGGTTTGACATGACCGCAAAGTTTTGTTCTATGTTCTGTTCTCCGTTGTATTGAATAAAGTTTCGTGTGTTTCGCATTATATTTAGTAGATTTCTAAACTTTATAGAATTAAAAGTCGGAACGCGCTTTAATATGTATAATGGGCACTTAAATGTTAGCGAAAACTAGTAGAGCTAGATTACTTTTCTCGAAAATACTGTTAATCAGGGCGTAAACGGGATAGTGAACGAAGTAACGGAATCGGAAAACGGATATTTGAAGTATATAAATTTGAAATAAATAGGTTTTATTTTTCTGCCAACATAATTGAGGCGAGTAAATGTTCACGGGGGTTTCTAAAAATTTTGAGGAAAAAATGACGGATGCACCGAAGTTTTTAAGATTACGGATGAATATCAGGATGCAACCGGGGGTCTGTCTCCGGCTCCCGCAGAAAATCAGCCTCCGACTCCTATAGAATTTTTGCCGGAGGTTCCGGCGCTATCGGTAGTTATATTTTGCATAACTTTGCAAAATTTATCTGTTTAGCGCGTTTTGTTTCACCTCCGGTTGCACCCAGCTGAATATCGTAATTTTTGTTTCAGTTTGGACAGTTGCAGTACATCTGGTGAAAATTTGCGAGAATAAATGAATTTCCATTACTTCTATAACGGAAACGGATGTACGGTTACACCCTGCTATTAATGTTCAAGTGAAATGCAACGTGTTTGCTGCAGTTGTTCAAAGCGGTAACAACTTTGACCCATGTAAAAATCACAGGCGGAACTTTTTTGCGGGCCTGCGACTGAGTATTAAGCTTTAAGCTTTAGACTATTTTTTGCTTAGGCTATATATAAGCTTTATTTTTAATACGCTGAGGCTTTAGGATAGGGTTAAGAATATGCTTTACTGTTGTTGCGGCCATGTTTTTTAGATTGGCCACAACCTTTAACGAATGTTGTATGTTTGCCATTTAATATTACAATACCATAATAGGCTAGACGTCTCGTATGTTTGAAATTTGTAGTGATGATGGTGTATTGGTACATTGATGTAGTCCGAGGGGCTGGGGTGATGGAGCCATGCCCAGTGGTTTGGAAAATTGTTCCAAATACTTTCTAGACGCATACTTCAAAGAATCTGCTCTTTGGATTTGTTCAAAACATACATGGAGCTCCTTGTTCGCTCCGGTCGTGATTTTTATACTATATCTAGTACTATGGTACGAACACGACCTTAAGCAGGATTTCTTTAAAGGTAACTGTAGCCTGTAGGTGGCTATGCCACACTTAAACCTATTTCAAACTAAAAACTAAAATATAAAAATAAAACCCTATATCAAAACCACATCTTAAGGGAGTCCCTGGCTCCACCTAGTCTCTCTTAGAACTTAAGTTAGGCTTAGGCGTTGCTACAAGGCGTAGAAATAAATAAAAGTATGCTATGGCGGCTGTGTCCGCAATGTAAACTTACCTGGGGCCCTGCGTGGCCAATTCGTACTGGTTGATTAGTATCGCATATCGTTTTGGCCTAATCTGCGACTAAGGACATAGCTAGGCTATGTCAGCACCAATATGGTGCTTTGCTATATGTGTGTCTCGGCATTATAGTTGTTGTTGTTGTGGTACCGGATGTGTGGCTCTGGACCTCAACCGCATTGCGGACACCCAATTGTGGGTGTCGGCGAAAATGCAAATGAGGTCGAGATGCCGAAATGGGTAGCCAGGACCGGAATCAGTTTTGATCTGGAGTTAGTACGAGGTGGTGAATTGGATTATTTTACGGAGGCGTTATAGTTATTGGTATTGTTGTATACTTTTACGGTTGGATTGCTAACGGAGTTTGGGTAAGTAAGTGGAACCAAATTAGTTTAAGTATAGTCACGGTGGCACAAGGATGTGAAGGAAACTACGGAGTACTGGTTTAATCGGCGTTGCGCAAGGCGCGGAATTCACCCAGTATCGGATACTGGTGTTATGTGCTAAAAAGGAACTTGGGGTATTACCGGAGAACCTGGGAAAAGTAGTCTAATAAATCTAACGGGGTTAGATTTATTATTCTACAACGGCTGGGCCAAATCTAACGGGGTTAGATTGGTCGGAAATTTGGTGTAACTATCACGTTGCTGTACTAACTGTAATTTAATTAAACCACGGTTGAAGTCTCTGTTTACACCAATTTACTTTTATTAGTAAAACGTCTGATACGAGGGCACGCACAAAATTAAGAATAAAACTGGTAAGGGTCCCAAGATAGGATCTAGTTAGATAAAACCAACAAAACCAGAGACTGGAACACAATAAAAATCACACAGCCCGTACGACATAAAATCTCCGCGCCCGTGCCCCATGAGTAGCACCCTTTAAATACTTAACATGATGACATTTTTAAAGGCCAATAAGTCTTGTTTGACATTTGTAAAATTGAGTTTTCACGAAGTAGTGCAAAAATGACTCCCAACACTGCGCAATAATTGTCGCCTTTCTTCAAGCAGAAAAAATCCGGCATCACAACTATTCTCCGTACTTCAAATTTTATTTAACAAAAATTCTTGAAACACTGCTTTGGTGGTATTACAGCTCAATAATACATCAATCTTTTCAAATTATTCAAACTCTTAAAAGTGGTATAAGCCAGAATATTACACCTCTATCTTGCGCTTGATCTCCGTTAGCCTGTGGTATTTATAATTTCACATTCCAAAGTCAAAATACAAAAATATATTATGTTTTGCTAGGCAATCGTTCAAGATAAAATACGGCTCATAATGAATTTTACAAGTGTGCTAGACATTCGAAAGGGCAACACAAATCATAATATACGAATATTTTTCAGCGGAATTTCCCAATTCTCAGAAGTACAGCATCAATAGCTTCGCTCGCCCACATATAAATCAGACCAAGATATAACTGACGTAACGACACTGTGATAGCCTGTAAAACATGTAACAATAACTTCGACCAGTGTAAAACTCAGCACCAAATCAGTAGCCTAAGCATATTCTTAAGCCAAAGCATTAGCGTAAGCTTATGCATATAGCTAAGCTTAAACCAAGAATGCACTTAATCTAAAGCTTAAGCGTACTTCATCGCCGTTCCCAGGAAACCGTTCGGCCCCTGAGTTACATATTTTCAACGACTTCATAGGCTAGCAAACAACCGCTTTATAAAAGTTTCTCTTGTTTTTAATATAAAAAAAATTATTTCAATTATATTCCGTGCTACAACCGCAAGGCGAAAAACAACTTGTTGAATGCAAGAAAGCCCTACAATATAGACACAACAAAGATGCTAATGTAATGGTGGAAATAGTTCAATTTTTTTTAAAAAATGAGTTACTAGCACCAAACACCCTGCTCTGAAGCTATAAAAATTAACCAGCAGCAGCCGCAAATATATTCTATTCTCTATCACAGGTAGAAATGGGGACTCCAAATAAGCAACTATGAAAAATTGGATGGGACTGAAAACATTTTTACCCTAAACCAAATCAGTGTAATAATGTTAAAGCCTCTGGGGTAACTCTTGAAATTAATTACACAACTTTGATTGCCGCTAATTAAAATTTGAAGCCTGGTTCCGCGTAAAAATTAAACTACACTTCTAACATTCAATTCTAATCAGAGCTTTCCTACTACCCTCTTACACCCTGCTTACCTTAGAAGGCAGCTCCTGCGGCCAAAAAATTCTACAGCGTAGCCTCACAAATATCTATGCTACCATCGTTTCTCCCACAGAATCACTACAATATGCACTGTCCGTCAATTGGAAATGCATCAAAACCATTCCTGGAATATATAAGTAATTTATAATTTGTTTTTGGCAAACATCAACGTTTCTTGTCTTCGTACCAATTATTTTTCAACCTAACTCGAACTTTTCGAAACTATCAAAAGATGATAACTGATCCAGTTCTGGTTACACAGCATACGTACAACTCAGATACTTTATACTCATCATTTAACCTTCAATCTTCAATTAGTTATTTTATGTCCGTTGTCTAGCTAGCTGATAACATACCGGTCTATTTTAACAACCATAGCCTTCGTTGCGAAAAT
The DNA here is from genome assembly GCA_030248215.1 of Enoplolaimus lenunculus. NCBI lineage: Eukaryota > Metazoa > Nematoda > Enoplea > Enoplida > Thoracostomopsidae > Enoplolaimus > Enoplolaimus lenunculus. The sequence continues at coordinate 286,471 of JASANG010003260.1, forward strand.
TACCAAAACAGCCTAAAGATCCCTTTATGCGTTGTCTCCTTTGCTCAGTCGGTCCAATCGGTACAGACGGCTCAAAATTAGAATAAAGCACTGTCCATTGTCAATACACGTTACAGCCTAAAAATATGTGACCAAAAACAACATGATAAGGCAATTCCAACAATAACAATATAGTGCATTGTAAGGCAATCAGTTAGTATTTTCTAAATACGGACAGGGTCCCAAAAAGGGTGGTTATAAAGGTCCTGAGCATAATTAAAGTTCGTGATGTATTTTTCAAACCACAAAATAACTTCGGCACGTTCGTAAGCCATTAAAATAGCACATGTAACCGGTCTTTAATCAAATAATTCCTATCGTGCTTTAGTATGATTCTTACTATGGCTAATGGAATTTGGCCTTGTCCAAAACCATATGAATGGCAGAAAAACGATTATTGTAGTGGACTTCGCTGTACGTCACAGAGGGCGACGTTTACGGCAATTGCGGTTGCGGATTGCTGCGATCTAAAAGTTGCTGCGAATATAACTTCAGAAGAAACAACAAATGTTTTAACAGAAATTGACGATTCGTTAGTATTTTTTCAACAAATTAGTACGGTCACCAAATTAACGAAGATTTTCAAATTATTCATCCTTGGCATTTCAGTCTTACAACAAAGGTTTTATTTAGGTTCCAATTCGTATTTACGAAGTGCCTACAGTGTGTGAAACACCATCACGTGCAGTTAGCGCCAGCCGTACAGAAAGATTTTTAATAATTTCCGCTACAAACATTCACATATTCAACACAGCTTACTCATCACTATGTTGTACGCCACAAGAGTACGTGCAATCACGTTCATAATTCTGCGTGAAATACCGTAGCGTCGTACCAAGTAACATGTTTTCAAACCACTGCAGGAACAAATAACCATTTGATAATCCTCGAGTATTTGTCAACTGTAAAGTGTCAGCCCAAAACCTGAAATAGAGCAAATAAATTTTATAATACAGCATAAAGGCGAAACAAGATTTAGAGGACAAGCACATATGTATGAAAAGGGATAGAGTCCAATACTGGAACACATCAATTCGAGCAGCAATAGAACTCCACATCAGTAATTTAATTAAAAAAATTTCTTTGCCATATAATTTCGCACAGGATGAGTGTAAATTTTCTTGCCTAATTGCTACATTTACGCTACTCCGCATCACTCTGCCACATTTTCCTTAAGGCATACTAAGTTCCTGTTCCGTTCCCTAGTGCACATTCTTTCTGTCATAGTTACCAAATAGATTACTAACAAATTTTATTTAACAAACCAATTCTTGAAACACTGCTTTGGTGGTATTACAGCTCAATAATACATCAATCCTTTTCAAAATTATTCAAACTCTTAAAAGTGGTATAAGCCAGAATATTACACCTCTATCTTGCGCTTGATCTCCGTTAGCCTGTGGTATTTATAATTTCACATTCCAAAGTCAAAATACAAAAATATATTATGTTTTGCTAGGCAATCGTTCAAGATAAAATACGGCTCATAATGAATTTTACAAGTGTGCTAGACATTCGAAAGGGCAACACAAATCATAATATACGAATATTTTTCAGCGGAATTTTCCAATTCTCAGAAGTACAGCATCAATAGCTTCGCTCGCCCACATATAAATCAGACCAAGGTATAACTGACGTAACGACACTGTGATAGCCTGTAAAACATGTAATAATAACTTCGACCAGTGTAAAACTCAGCACCAAATCAGTAACCTAAGCATATTCTTAAGCCAAAGCATTAGCGTAAGCTTAAGCATATAGCTAAGCTTAAACCAAGAATGCACTTAATCTAAAGCTTAAGCGTACTTCATCGCCGTTCCCAGGAAACCGTTCGGCCCCTGAGTTACATATTTTCAACGACTTCATAGGCTAGCAAACAACCGCTTTATAAAAGTTTCTCTTGTTTTTAATATAAAAAAATTATTTCAATTATATTCCGTGCTACAACCGCAAGGCGAAAAACAACTTGTTGAATGCAAGAAAGCCCTACAATATAGACACAACAAAGATGCTAATGTAATGGTGGAAATAGTTCAATTTTTTTTAAAAAATGAGTTACTAGCACCAAACACCCTGCTCTGAAGCTAAAAAAATTAACCAGCAGCAGCCGCAAATATATTCTATTCTCTATCACAGGTAGAAACGGGGACTCCAAATAAGCAACTATGAAAAATTGGATGGGACTGAAAACATTTTTACCCTAAACCAAATCAGTGTAATAATGTTAAAGCCTCTGGGGTAACTCTTGAAATTAATTACACAACTTTGATTGCCGCTAATTAAAATTTGAAGCCTGGTTCCGGTAAAAATTAAACTACACTTCTAACATTCAATTCTAATCAGAGCTTTCCTACTACCCTCTTACAGGATAATAATCATCAATCATGTTTGTTGCGTATACTTCGTTACTTTGGCTATTTTCTTCGGCTAATCGCACAAGAGTTTCATAATTGTGTACTCTTCGTTTCCTTTTCGATCTAACATTCGTATTGAGGTATCGCACTGTGCAAGACATTTTGCACAACGGGTGTCCCAAGAGTCTATCACAAGCCTCATATTCACCCATTACTCGTTGCCGAAGCATTCGCAAACCGTAAGATTTTAACTGACCAAAATATGACTTAGTGTGATCAAGCGATTTCAAAATCTCGGTCTTGTCATGTTGCTCTGACTTAGTTATATATGTTGTAAGGTACGTTACTAAAGCACACGAACTTTCTCCGACGTACTGAATGTCCATGTTGGCTTTCCAAACCAATAACAACAACGGATTGTAATCGTTGATATATTCTTCATTTGCTCTTCGCTAAACAAAGTATAGCTTTTCTGAAAGATTGGTGCGTTGTCCACCTGCTAACTTGGCGGCAGTGGAAGCGTTTACAATCGTTCTTTCACGTTGTGGGCGTGGAAATCCAAATCTACAAACCTTGCCCCGATTTTCTTCAAACCTTAAGCATGACGCTGAGTGACTTGATCGGTGGGTCTGGAAACGTCGAATCAATTCAGAAAGTTCGCCAGTATCATCTGGCAACATACAAGTTATATGCTTATTAATAAACAACTCTAACTTCCTCGTTTGTCTGAACGCCAACTAAAGGTGCCTTTTCGATCCATAACAGCATATGAGCGTGCGGGGCACCGCGAGCCTGATACTCAATTCTCACAAAATGATGCAATACTTTTCCGAGAGCTCCACAATTAATAATGGTTGTCAAGAAAATATCAAGTCTTCTGTGAAAATGAACTGAAACCGAAACTGAATCTTGAACGCACAGGCTTCCAATTGATCTGCTTGAGATATTTGCAATATCAGAATTACGCAACCACATGAATTCTTTTAAATCGTTCCAGTAATATTCCGCACAGGACAGCGTAACAAAAAACGTCGGGGGCCCGAACTTGTCAATCATCGCAAGCAAATCGCTTTTCCTCAAGTTCCAATAATCATTAGTTCCACGAACAGACCCCAAAACAGTTGTTAAACTTTTGTTAGTAGACTCATCATCGTTTTGTACTCCGTGCAGCAGTTGTTTTACGGTTAAGTTAAGCGAACCGGATACCCGAGATTGCAACGTAGCATAGCACCCATCTGAGACTGCTTTGGAATCTTTCAAACTTTGACAACTAAAGATGTACTGTTTATCTCGCCTAAATCTGGCATCTTCATGTCTTAACCTGTTTCTGTAATACAGATATTTCGGTATTTGCGTTGATCTGGAAGGATCGCCGCATCCGAACGTTCCTGTAGGAAACAGCTTTGGAAAACATATGACATCTAAAAAAGGATCACAGTCTTTTAATGGCTCAGCATCAACTTTTTTCATTCGATACAGGGCAGTTTCTTGAATATTCGGTTTTTGAATGTCCAGAAATTGAAGAGTATAAGCTGGTGGATATAAAAAGCTGTCAGGGCATAACTCAAGTAACGACCCTGGTGGATTCTCCCATTCCGATAAAACATCATCGGAACCGTAATTAATCATGACTTTATTTGTCTCACTACCAGTAAACTCTAGTGGAGGATCGACTCTTAAATCCAAAAACGCGTCATCCAGTTCAATTTCCCGATAAAATCTGTTATTGTTCTTAAGCCAAATTAGACCGCGTCAAACTTTATTCATGTCAACAAGTGATCGCCATATTACCTTTTTATCTGTCGGTTTGGAATCAACTAATATTTGTAATGCGGTACGGCTAGGTAAAGTGGACAATGTGGTTGGCACCGTATCTTTTGGTAAAGGAAGATGAAATGCCAAGCCCTTCATAGCTTTCAGTGACATGAAACTTGGTATCTTTGTAGTGTACGGCTTTAAGTGAAACACAGAGATGAACGGTTTTGCTTTCTAAATCAGAATCGTTTCGTATAAGTTCAGCACTAGCAACTGTGGCGGCACAGAAACCACACGTAATCGGTTAGCAACACAATATTTTGGGATCAAGTTTTTTTGTAGGTCAACTTTGCATATCCGGCAAACCACTAAACTTGAGTCAACATCAGCAGATATATGAGCACCTGCGTTTCCTAGTTGATCAATTAGTTCACCATTTTGAATATTGATTGCCACTAATTCTGAATTTTTAAATAATGTGCAACAACTCGGGCAGCTGTTTACAGGATAGTCTTTGAGTTTTGCATTGAACGTCTGGATTACGTCACCGTATTCGCGCTTGATAATTTGTTCCGTTAAAGCACGACGCAGAACAGAACTCGAAGAAATCTTGCTGTCATTACGTAAGCCAACATTACGTCCAAACATGTCAAGAAGTTTGCTTAGAACGCTGGAATTTGAAGTCTGCAAAGCCAAATCAATTACGATAGCCTTAGCAACAGAATTTCGCAAGTTGTAGTAAAGTTTTGTAATATAGCGCGGTTTCTGATGAACAGACAGTGTTCTAGTTGATCAATTAGTTCACCATTTTGAATATTGATTGCCACTAATTCTGAATTTTTAAATAATGTGCAACAACTCTGGCAGCTGTTTACAGGATAGTCTTTGAGTTTTGCATTGAACGTCTGGATTACGTCACCGTATTCGCGCTTGATAATTTGTTCCGTTAAAGCACGACGCAGAACAGAACTCGAAGAAATCTTGCTGTCATTACGTAAGCCAACATTACGTCCAAACATGTCAAGAAGTTTGCTTAGAACGCTGGAATTTGAAGTCTGCAAAGCCAAATCAATTACGATAGCCTTAGCAACAGAATTTCGCAAGTTGTAGTAAAGTTTTGTAATATAGCGCAGTTTCTGATAATGAACAGACAGTGTTCTCATATTATTCAAAGTATTAGTACAATCGTGCGCAACACTTTTGCCATTTATATTATGCTCTGAACAAAGGCGGCATATATTACAAAATTCAAAATTCAGCGTCCCTTCAATGATATCTTGAGTACCCGTTCGCAAACAAAGTTGACGAAAACTCTCGTGTAACTGAGTGGCCCAAAAATCAGATATTTCGCTTTTACAATCAATACCGCATTTTCGCCATATGTGTTTCAAACGGCGTTCTTTTACTGTGTGTTCTGCAACATCACCGCACTCAACAATATTATTTAAATGTTCGCTATCACTTAGTTCATCACAATAATCGCCTCGGTCAGTTGTTCGTGGTAGTACGTAAAAAGATTCATTGCACTTTACATGAACTTGACGTCCGCCATATTTGCTCCGAAACAAATCTTCAATTTCAGATCTGGTGCTGTTGCTTTTGAGTTTAAAATAATTCTCCTCTCCTATTTGCCAACATTTACAGAATTTGAAATGGCAATATACGATGTTTTTAAATACAGCCATTTGTTCAGACAGTACACAGTTTAATACAGATTCCACTTGAACACGACGCATTGCTGTGGACAAGTTTTGCTTGTCAGCGTCATTTGTGACGGAAGATGCAATAAGTCGATGCAGATAGTACAATTTCCAACGCAAACTTTTGGAACGATAGTAATCAAACGAGTTTTTATTAGCGTAACGAACACGATTGCTGAACTCTTTTGTCGTTGATTGGCGTGTAGTTGTCACAAAATATGGTTCGGGCCGAGCCTGGATATGTTCAAGTTCATAATGTTAAACATATCAACACGGATTTTTTGGGGCTTTGATAAAGACTTCTGGATGAACAAAAATGACTCAGAATGTAACGCTTCTTGCCATTTTTTATCTAGCTGTTGTTTAGCGTCTTCTGGAAGACTTAAACGATGAACTCTCGCACATAGGGAATTTTCCATAACGGGCTTAATACCCAATGCTGTGCGAAAATTTCTGCGTTGTTCAGTAGACAAACAGTTATAAGATCGTTTCAGATCACACAAATTTTCAAAATAATACGTACCAACAAACCCACCACCAATAACAACAACTTTCTGCAATGTTTCATCGTCCAATTCCGATAAATGATGACGAACCTGGAATCCAGTGATTAACATACTTGAACAATCGTTTGTCACACTAGTGTTACCATTTTCAGCAATATTTACGAAGTAGTGTTTTGGTAGTCTGTTGCATGAAAGCAATTTATCATTTCCATTGTTGCTGTGGCATGAACGGCGTGTAACACACAGTTGATCGCGAGCTGGCCCTATAAAAAGACATTTATTGTCCCAAACTGTTAGGATAAAACGAGCTTTTCCACTGAAAGGTAACTATTGGGCTGAAATCAGTGATTAGGATTCATTCAACTGCTGGAGGAAATGAACTGTTGAAAAAACCAGCTATTATAGTAAAACCTTTCATTGAGATAAAACCAACCCTTGGGTTGAAACCAAGTGTGATGAAACCAGCCTTTTGGGCGTAACCAAAAACTGGGGCGGAAGCAGTCGTTGAGGTGAAACCGACGCTTAAGATCAAATTACTTGTTGACCTGAAATGTGGAACCATCGGCTAAATTTTCCGCTCATTTGGTAGGAAAATTATTAATGCCTATATTTTACCCTGGGTTGGTAGGGAAATCTGAAGCATAGGTTTTGGTTGGAAAACGGGAAAAGTGGAAAATTCTAATGCATAGATTTTCCCCTGGGTTGGTAGGAAAATCTGAAGCATAGGTTTTGGTTGGAAAACGGGAAAAGTGGAAAATTGTAATGCCTAGATTTTTATTCTGGGTTGGTAGGGAAATTCTGAAGCACAGGTTTTGGTTGGAAAACGGGAAAAGAGAAAAATTCTAATGCCTAGATTTTTACCCTGGGTTGGTAGGGAAAATTTGAAACATAGGTTTTGGTTGGAAAACAGGAAAAGTGAAAAATTGAAATGCCTAGATATTTTCTTGGTTAGTAAGAGAAATCTAAAGCGATGGTTGGAAAACGGGAAAGGTGGAAAAGTGGAAAATTCAAGCGCAGGGCATAGGTTTTGGTTGGAAAACGGGAAAAGTGGAAAATTCTAATGCCTAGATTTTCCCCTGGGTTGGTAAGGAAAATCTGAAGCATAGGTTTTGGTTGGAAAACGGGAAAAGTGAAAAATTCTAATGCCTGGATTTTTTCGCTGGGTTGGTAGGGAAAATCTGAAGCATATGTTATGATTGGAAAACGGGAAAAGGGGAAAATTCCAATGCCTAGATTTTCATCCTGGGTTGGTAGGGAAAACCTGAAGCAAAGGTTTCGGTTGGAAAACGGGAAAAGTGGAAAATTCTAATGCCTGGATTTTTTCGCTGGGTTGGTAGGGAAAATCTGAAGCATACGTTTTGATTGGAAAACGGAAAAGGGGAAAATTCCAATGCCTAGATTTTCATCCTGGGTTGGTAGGGAAAACCTGAAGCAAAGGTTTTGGTTGGAAAACGGGAAAAGTGGAAAATTCTAATGCCTAGATTTTCCCCTCAAAAACGAAAAAAGTGGAAAAATCCAATGCCTAGATTTTCCCCTGGGTTGGTAAGGAAAATCTGAAGCATAGGTTTTGGTTGGAAAACGGGAAAAGTGGAAAATTCTAATGCCTGGATTTTTTCGCTGGGTTGGAAGGGAAAATCTTAAGCATACGTTTTGATTGGAAAACGGAAAAAGGGGAAAATTCCAATGCCTAGATTTTCATCCTGGGTTGGTAGGGAAAACCTGAAGCGAAGGTTTTGGTTGGAAAACGGAAAAAGTGGAAAATTTTAATGCCTGGATTTTTTCGCTGGGTTGGTAGGGAAAATCTGAAGCATAGGTTTTGATTGGAAAACGGGAAAAGTGGAAAATTCCAATGCCTAGATTTTTAACCTGGGTTGTTAGGGAAAACCTGAAGCAAAGGTTTAGGTTGGAAAACCGGAAAAGTGGAAAATTTTAATGCCTAAATTTTTACCTTTGGGTTGGTAGGGAAAATCTGAAGCATAGGTTTTGGTTGGAAAACGGAAAAAGTGGAAAATTTTAATGCTTAGATTTACCCTGGCTTGGTAGGGAAAATATGAAGCATAGGTTTTGGTTGGAAAACGGGAAAAGTGGAAAATTTAAAGGCCTAGATTTACCTTAGGTTGGTAGGGAAAATCTGAAGCATAGGTTTTGGTTGGAAAACGGAAAAAGTGGAAAATTTAAAGGCCTAGATTTACCTTAGGTTGGTAGGGAAAATCTGAAGCATAGGTTTTGGTTGGAAAACGGGAAAAGTGGAAAATTTCAATGCCTAGATTTACCCTGGGTTGGTGGGGAATATCTGAAGCATAGGTTTTGGTTGGAAAACGGGAAAAGTTGAAAATTTTAATGCCTAGACTTACCCTGGCTTGGTAGGGAAAATCTGAAGCATAGGTTTTGGTTGGAAAACGGAAAAAGTGGAAAATTTAAAGGCCTAGATTTACCTTAGGTTGGTAGGGAACATCTGAAGCATAGGTTTTGGTTGAAAAATGCGAAAAGTGGAAAATTTAAAGGCCTAGATTTACCTTAGGTTGGTAGGGAAAATCTGAAGCATAGGTTTTGGTTGAAAAATGCGAAAAGTGGAAAATTTAAACGCCTAGATTTACCCTGGGTTGGAAGTCAGCGACGACCAAATTTGATATATTTATGTTTGCTCGGCTTTCCGGCCATTAGCCAACAACGTCTTTAAAACAAATTAAAACTTTTTTACAACCTTAAGGCGTCACTCAAAGCGTCGACTTTGTTAACAGACTTATGTTTTGATAATACTGGGTCACTCGATGGTATCTTGTTTTGACCAATCTTGTGCTGGGACTATCATAATCTGATATATTTAATATTCATGTATTATTTCGAGTAAATGCTCTGCTTATTTAGGTTTAACTGTGTAAAGTAGATTTTGTTCATTGCACTGTTCCACTCTGCGGTTTCTTGTTTTGACCAGTGTCAAAATATATTGCCTGTTAGTTTGTAGGATGCAACCGGAGGTGAAAAATGCCAGATCTGGAGCCGGAAGTGAACAAAAGTAGCCGGAACCGGAGATGATGCCGCAGGTGAGGTGAAATCAGGTCGTTGAAATCATATTTAACTTGTTAATTTTAGCAAATATCTGCTAGATGTTGTTAAATCGTTCCATTGGAATTTTCTACTTTTCCCATTTTTCAAACAAAACCTATGCCTTAGATTTTCCCTTCCAACCAAGGGGAAATCTAAACGTAGAAATTTTCCACTTTTCCCGTTTTAAAAAACCAATGCTTCAGAATTTTCCTAGCAACCCAGGGTAACTTTAGGCGTTTAAATTTTCCAATTTTCCCGTTTTCCAAACAAACTTTGCACTACAGATTTTCCCTACCGAACCAGGGAATATGCAGGCTTATGAATTTTCCACTTTTCCACAGCAAAACCTATGCCCGCGATTTTCCTACCAACCAGTGAAAAATCAGGTCGTCATACAGGAGTGGCTGCGATGCACTCCTGGTCGTAAGTTTTCCACTCTGGAAAAGTGGAAGCCCCTGATCTATACATGGGCCAAAGTTTCAAAGAGTTTTTATTGTTCTGCCGATACAACTGAGGCTTGCAAATATTAACCGAACTTTCTTAATTTTTAACATTAAATGACGAATGCATGGAAATTTGTAAGATTTTGGATGAATTTTGTAATATTTATTTCAGTTCGAACAATTACAGAATACCCTGTTGGGTGTATCCAAGCCTTCTGGTGACATCAAATCCTATGGTAGAACCAACCCAGAGCGAAACAAACATTTAAGATGAAGCCCATCATTACGATGAAACTATACCTTGGCAATGAATTAATCGTGAAAATAAAGTTTGCCACGACGGTGAATCTAATCGCTGGGGTAACACGAAACATTACGATGAAAATATTTGTTGGAATGAAACGGGTCCTTCCGGTGAAATCACCATGTTGAGGTGAGAGAAACCCTTGGGGCGAAACCAATCTTATGGTGAAATCAACCCTTTGTGATGAACCAATCAGTGGGTGAAACCAATCGCTCAAGTTACAATTTTCGGAGAAAAATCGTATGTCGGATTGAAATAAACCGTTATCCAGGTGATACCCATTGTTGGGTGGAAATACGAGCTATTATACATCGGAATCTTTGAATGGATATAGCTTCTATTACCAGTTGGAAGTATGTTATAAAAATATTTAAAGGTTCGAATATCGCCATTAGTTAAACCATCCACTTGTTGGATATTGTAGCCGTCACTTACTTTCTTTAACTATAAACAGCTGCGGTAATGTGGTACAAAATTGAGCTACTCGCTATGCTCATAATATTCACTAACCTAAGTAGCTTGTTGCAGTTGTGTAACAATCAGCATTCCAAAATGGAAATGCAGGTGCTGATCCAGATCGAGTAAAATCAGCTCGATATAAGTGTTGTTGTGAAAGTTCGTTTCGGCTGGAATCTGCTACCATTTTACGAACGTCGCAAGATGTATCAGCTGACGTCTTCAAGTCACAGGTTTGCGAAGCAGCGCATCTTGTTTGTTGAGCAATCATTAACGGCGTAGAAGTGTTTGTAACAGCATCAGTCTGCAATATATACTTAACAATTCAAAAGTTTCATTTAATGTTGGAAAATTTATTCGGGCCTTTGTATAGAACAAAAGTTTCCAATTTTTTGAGCAAAAAACCAGAAGTAAAACGCAACTACTCCTGTATGACGGTTAGCTTTTCCACTGATATAGTAGAAACAGACACAACTATAGGTTTTGCTGTCATCGTACCGAGACAATTGGCATGAAGTCAACACATTCCGACAGGCCATGCCTTGGTTTCCACGTAAAAGTTATTTTAGAGGTCTTTAGCAGTGACAGATATGTTTTGTGGAATATTTGAGGTTGGCCAGGCTCTCTTATCTAACTCCGAGATCAGTTTTAGAATTCTTTTGTAGGTTCTCGTAAGTTTTGGTGGGCTGAGTAACGTGACGAGGCCGAATATTCACTGCATGAGCGCAACTTGAAGATAATATATGTGTACCTTTGAACAGTGGCGCAGGCAAAATTTTTTCAAAAATTGATCAATGAAACACATCGCGAGATAAACGAGCGAGAAACTAAATGTGACTTTTTATCTATTTCAAATTATGACACATGCAGTGATTCCGACTAGAGAGGCGCCCCCTCCCGGTCCACCTTTCAGGTACGACCCTGTCTTAATCATGCTTCTATTATACAAGTGCGCAAACTAATACATTTTAGTCAACTAGATGAGGGCCGGCTTTACCTAGTCAACCCACCGAATGATAATTCTGAGATCATACTGAACGGGCTAAAGTTGTGATATTTGCAAATAGGCGATTGCTCTAACATCTGTAGCAGTTTCTGAAGCCATAGAATATTCCTTTACGGGAACTGGTTAAAATTATACACGTATATATGGTCAACCAAAAGTCACAATAAAGACAAAATAGTGAAGGAAATTCAGCAAGCAAAGCGAGCTAGAAACCAGACGCATTTTGTATCCATTTTAATTTAAATTAAAATTCCGGTCCGCGTTGCAGTTGGTGGAGGCTCCTTTTCGTCCGAAACCAGGCACCCGGGTCCAAATTTAACCGACGCTGGGCCTCGGCTAAGGAATCATCTTGCAATTTTATCCTAATCAGTTGGCACTGAAGATAAAATCTAAAGAATAATTTAATTGCTTACATGAAATCTGAGTACACTCACTGCTTTGACCACGAAACCCCCTATGTTGTGATGTTTTGAGCTTGCTGCAATGTGCGCCTCATGGGATTCGTTCATGTTGACAACCACCGTTCTGTGGCCGTTCAGCATTCTGCTGGCATACAATTGAACACTTTTCACCTAAACGAAGAATTAAAATAAACATTGCAAAATCCCGACTTATTTACTCCACTGTTGCAATGGTCAGATATGAGCATGCAGTAACGAGCTGGTCTTTTAGCATGAAAATAACTACTCCTCTTCGTTCGGCACTCCTGCAAAAAGGTTCCCACATCGATAGTACTGAACATTTTGAAACGTGCTCTGCATTGATAGGTATACAAAAAAGACGCAAGATCAAACTCGCGCCAACTGATTAAAATAGAAACAGCATGGACATTAGAATGGTTGTATTATTCAGTAAATAAGTAAAAGATATTTTTATTAGGTTTTTACGGGATGTGCTTCTGCAATACACCTGGATTGCTAATTTGATATTCGACGCATGACCGAAACAGGATTCATTAACATATACAAGTGACGCGCCACACCACAATAGCTTACTTTGCCAAATTTGCCAAAATAAGCCATCACAATCTGATTATCAATGCATCTTGGAACGTTAAGCAGAAACAATTGAAGTTCTGCACTCTGAAAGGAGTAATTTATATTTTATTATCTATATAATAATTCTTATAAATATTTCCTATACGTCTATGAATAAACTGTACTCACTTGACTTTTATTTATGCGTAGATTATAGTATTAAAGGTAATTAAAATTTGGGACGTACATATTTGGCTAGTGCTCATCTAACAGGATATAATAGGATACCCGTTTTTGTGTCTGATAAAAATTGCTGTCTGTTTCCGTCAAGAAATATCGATATTGTGTTATTTAGGTTCAAAATAGGTCGCAATTTTCCGTTATATATGTTGTAATTGCCAGATATGATATAAATACCATACGAAATTCATCTAGAATTTTAAAAATTCCGGCGAATTTGCCATTTTTTAATTTTAAAAAGCCCGATGAATTTTTGCTCAATATCTATTTTACGTTTCAGTTATTTTTATTACACAATAGAACGCCACAACTTCAGTAAAGCACAAATCTGTATGTCAAAACTTTTGTATAAAGTGCAATCCTAAACTTGAAACGACCATAAGAACTTGGCGCTCGGACCGGTGAAGACACAAACCACTTGAGCCGATTTTGTAGTGCGCATTCAAGTAATATTTTTTCATCACGCTGCATCACGTATTTTGCACGTAAACATCTGTATCTCATAACTTTAATACAATTAAAAAAACGGTTCGTAATTGGATACACAAACCACAAACATTAAATTTGAAACCGTCCAATTTCTCACTTTCATTTTCAACTGAGTTTAACGCGTCAAATTCTGGTTGATAATCGACGAATGGTACTTTAAATTTGATTAACTTATTCCCACAGTGTTTCTAAAATTATATAACATAGGTTTCAAGTATGTTTTCGTAATGAAACCGATCGACAACATCATGCCGGATTAGCGTTACCAATTGTGCGCTTGGCCCCTGTCTTGTCCCCTACTCATTGTGGAAATATTTTCACTAGCCATTGGTTAAGAAAATCAAAAATAATAAATTTTACGCAGTCATGTTAAAAACGTTGAAAATCAGTTGAAATTTCATTGCAATCATCATGGCTTTTGTCTTAACGAAATATCGACCAGAAAAAATTTGTAATCAAAATATAAATTTCACATAAAAGGTTCTAGGAAGTTGACGGCTCATTAATGGCCTAAACGGAAAAATACGACTGTAACTAAACTTATAGCATTAAATGTTATTATAGAATTGTTTTTCATGCCTCTTGCTTGAATACAAAAGTTCAATTCCAACATAGTTCGGTTTTTTCACGCGTTATTCTTGAATACAAAAAATATGATCCGAAACTTTTGCCATTACAAAATCATATTTTGAAAATGAACATATTTTCACTTGCTAGAGGCCAACGAAAGCCACAACTGGTGGAAATTTTATGCGGTCATGTTAAAAAAATTGAAAATCAATTAAAATTTCACTGCAAACGACATTGCGTTCATTTACAGAAATATCGGCCTGGCAAAATTTGAAGTCAAAAATTCAAAATTTCACAACATTAAAGGTTTCAGGAAATTTACAACTGGTTAAGGCCTGAAACCAGAAAATGCAGTTGAATGTAATCTTACAGCGTTACATTTCGTTATATAGTTCGGTTTTTTCACGCGTTATTCTTGAATACAAAAAATATGATCCGAAATTTTGCCATTACAAAATCATATTTTGAAAAATGAACATATTTTCAGTTGCTATTGGCCAACGAATGCCAAAACTGGTGAAATCTTTATGCGGTCATGTTAAAAAGATTGAAAATCAATTAAAATTTCACTGCACACGACATTGCGTTCATTTACAGAAATATCGGCCTGGCAAAATTTGAAGCCAAAAATTCAAAATTTCACAACATGAAAGGTTTTAGGAAATTTACGACTGGTTAAGGCCTGAAACCACAAAATGCAGGTGAACATAATCTTACAGCGTTACATTTCGTTATATAGTTCGGTTTTTTCACGCGTTATTCTTGAATACAAAAAATATGATCCGAAATTTTTGCCATTACAAAATCATATTTTGGAAAATGAACATATTTTCACTTGCTAGAGGCTAACGAAAGCCTAAAGTGATGAAATTTTTATGCGGTCATGTTAAAAAGATTGAAAATCAATTAAAATTTCACTGCAAACGACATTGCGTTCATTTACAGAAATATCGGCCTGGCAAAATTTGAAGCCAAAAACTCAAAATTTCACAACATTGAAGGTTTTAGTAAATTTACGACTGGTTAAGGCCTGAAACCAGAAAATGCAGGTGAAAGCAATCTTGCAGCGTTACATTTCGTTATATAGTTCGATTTTTTCACGCGTTATTCTTGAATACAAAAAATATGATCCGAAATTTTTGCCATTACAAAATCATATTTTGGAAAATGAACATATTTGCACTTGCTAGAGGCCAACGAGAGCCAAAAGTGATAAAATTTTTATGCGGTCATGTTCAAAAGATTAAAAATCAATTAAAATTTCACTGCAAACGACATTGCGTTCATTTTCAGAAATATCGGCCTGGTAAAATTTGAAGTCAAAAATTCAAAATTTCACAACATGAAAGGTTTTAGGAAATTTACGACTGGTTAAGGCCTGAAGCCAGAAAATGCAGGTGAAAGTAATCTTACAGCGTTACATTTCGTTATATAGTTCGGTTTTTTCACGCGTTATTCTTGAATACAAAAAATCTGATCCGAAATTTTTGCCATTACAAAATCATATTTTGGAAAATGAACATATTTTCCCTTGCTACAGCCCAACGAAAGGCAAAACTAGTGAAATTTTTATGCGGTCATGTTAAAAACATTGAAAATCAATTAAAATTTCACTGCAAACGACATTGTGTTCATTTACAGAAATATCGGCCTGGCAAAATTTGAAGTCAAAAATTCAAAATTTCACAACATGAAAGGTTTTAGGAAATTTACGACTGGTTAAGGCCTGAAACCACAAAATGCAGGTGAACATAATCTTACAGCGTTACATGTCGTAATATAGTTCGATTTTTTCACGCGTTATTCTTGAATACAAAAATATGATCCGAAATTTTTGCCATTACAAAATCATATTTTGGAAAATGAACATATTTGCACTTGCTAGAGGCCAACGAGAGCCAAAAGTGATGAAATTTTTATGCGGTCATGTTAAAAAGATTTAAAATCAATTAAAATTTCACTGCAAACGACATTGCGTTCATTTTCAGAAATATCGGCCTGGTAAAATTTGAAGTAAAAAATTCAAAATTTCACAACATGAAAGGTTTTAGGAAATTTACGACTGGTTAAGGCCTGAAACCACAAAATGCAGGCAAACATAATCTTACAGCGTTACATTTCGTTATATAGTTCGGTTTTTTCACGCGTTATTCTTGAATACAAAAAATATGATCCGAAATTTTTGCCATTACAAAATCATATTTTGGAAAATGAACATATTTGCACTTGCTAGAGGCCAACGAGAGCCAAAAGTGATGAAATTTTTATGCGGTCATGTTAAAAAGATTGGAAATCAATTAAAATTTCACTGCAAACGACATTGCGTTCATTTACAGAAATATCGGCCTGGCAAAATTTGAAGTCAAAAATTCAAAATTTCACAACATGAAAGGTTTTAGGAAATTTACGACTGGTTAAGGCCTGAAACCACAAAATGCAGGCAAACATAATCTTACAGCGTTACATTTCGTTATATAGTTCGGTTTTTTCACGCGTTATTCTTGAATACAAAAAATATGATCCGAAATTTTTGCCATTACAAAATCATATTTTGGAAAATGAACATATTTTCACTTGCTACAGCCCAACGAACGGCAAAACTGGTGAAATTTTTATGCGGTCATGTTAAAAAGATTGAAAATCAATTAAAATTTCACTGCAAACGACATTGCGTTCATTTACAGAAATATCGGCCTGGCAAAATTTGAAGTCAAAAATTCAAAATTTCACAACATGAAAGGTTTTAGGAAATTTACGACTGGTTAAGGCCTGAAACCACAAAATGCAGGCAAACATAATCTTACAGCGTTACATTTCGTTATATAGTTCGGTTTTTTCACGCGTTATTCTTGAATACAAAAAATATGATCCGAAATTTTTGCCATTACAAAATCATATTTTGGAAAATGAACATATTTGCACTTGCTAGAGGCCAACGAGAACCAAAAGTGATGAAATTTTTACGCGGTCATGTTAAAAAGATTGAAAATCAATTAAAATTTCACTGCAAACGACATTGCGTTCATTTACAGAAATATCGGCCTGGCAAAATTTGAAGCCAAAAATTCTAAATTTCACAACATTGAAGGTTTTAGGAAATTTACGACTGGTTAAGGCCTGAAACCAGAAAATGCAGGTGAAAGCAATCTTACAGCGTTACATTTCGTTATATAGTTCGATTTTTTCACGCGTTATTCTTGAATACAAAAAATATGATCCGAAATTTTTGCCATTACAAAATCATATTTTGGAAAATGAACATATTTGCACTTGCTAGAGGCCAACGAGAACCAAAAGTGATGAAATTTTTATGCGGTCATGTTAAAAAGATTGAAAATCAATTAAAAATTCACTGCAAACGACATTGCGTTCATTTTCAGAAATATCGACCTGGTAAAGTGGGACAGCAGGACAGTGGGACAGTAGGACTGCGGGACAGTAAGACGGTAGGACAGCGGGACAGTAGGACAGCGGGATAGTAGGACAGCGGGACTGTGGGACAGTAGTACAGCGGGACAGTAGGACCCCGGGACAGCGGTACAGTAGGACAGCGGGACAGTCGGACAGCGGGACAGCGGAACAGTAGGACAGTGGCACAGCAGGACAGTGGGACATTGGGACAGTAGGATAGCGTGACAGTAGGACAGCGGGACTGTAGCACAGTGGGACAGCAGGACAGTAGGAAAGCGGGACAGTAGGACAGAGGGACAATGGGACAGTGGGACGGTAGGACAGCGGGATAATGGGTTAGTAGGACAGTCCCGCTGTCCTACTGTCCCGCTGTCCCACTGTCCCGGGACAGCGGGACGGCCCTCAGCGTAACATGGGCCAACATTTATTACATGTATGCGCAGTGTTAAATCTCCACAAGACGTGAGAGCTCCCTCGTGCCTCACATTGAAATTACATCTCATGTGAAATTGCAAATATTCACGTGAGAAAGGGTTAAGTACGCTTTAACGTTGGGAACTCAAATTATTTGGTCCTGGAGTCATTTATGGACCACAATTAGGGATAATTGGCATTTATGGACTCTAATTAGGGTTGTGGGACTCTATCCGCTTACGGACTCTTATTAGGGATACGGACTCCTATTGATTGGGGCTCAAAATGAGGACCCTTCTCTTATTACTCCCCTCCATTCTTATTCGGGTCACTGCAGTAAGTATTCGGTTTGAACTAAGTTGCTCAGAGAGAATATATTCGGCGTGAAAAGGCTGTTATAGTCATCATTCCGATTCCGATTCCGGATCCGATAAAAACATTTGATTCTGATTCCCTTCCGACAAAATATACTTCCAATCGGAACCCTGGTGTGTAATATCTGGATTTCCCAAAATCTCAATTTTTTCCTAAAATCCCAATTTTCCGAAATCCTGAGCGAAAAAGGTTTCGCTCTTAACCACAATTTCCCGGCAGAATCCGAATTTCCCAAAATACTAATTGCCCTTGTAATATCTCATTTTTCTGCATAATACCTGCAGACATTGGAAGGGTCTTTTTCAGAACAAAGGCCAACTATTACCTCTTAGAATTTTATTCGAGAACTTCTTGAACACCTGTTTTGACTGAGTGTAATTTCGTTTAATTTTGTAGCTAGTGTGGTGAGGTTGTAAGTAAATTTTCATTCCGCAGTAATGTTGAGTGTTATTTTCGCATTAAAATAAAATCAACTAGACCAGCGCCTAGTTTATCAATTTGTATCTCACATGTTGAGATAGTATTGAACGCATAAAGTTTCTCTTTTTTCCAGCATTAAATAACCGAATATTGCCGGATGGATTAAGGTCTTGAATAGCAAATGCTAAGACGTATTCGAAAATGATTGTTTGTTCTAGCTAAATTTTAAAACAAACATTATTATCTAATTTTGCTAGGTAATTATCGTGTTTTTAAATCCTGTTTCGAACCTTTTGGTTTTGGAGCATCCGTTTAAGGGATAGATAGTAGATCAGGTTTTCACTGGAAGTCCTGTTTTGGCCAGAATTTCTGCAAAAAATCGATTCCTATTTCGGCATTACAGAACGCGGAAACAGGAATTTTTACGGCATTGTGACAAATCTTTTAAACCTTTAAAGATGTTGTAGTTGCAAAATTATTGAGCCGAACTTGATGACTTTCATCTCTTTCAGTTTTGGCTAAACTGAGATAATCCGGTGAGTATTTTTATACGAGTGATAAAAACGAAGAAATCGTAAAAAAACTTGTTTATGGTACGCTTTTAACAAGCTTGCTGAAAAGTAAAACAGTAATTCGGTGTTAAATGTTCCTGTTTCTAATATTCCGGCAAAAAAGGTCAATTCCCGTTCCTGTTCCTGTTCCGGCAAAATTTAGTCCCTGTTCTAACCCAGGTAGATACGTATGTACGTATGTATTTATTACATTTACTGTGCTACAGTTCTGCAAACACAGAATACGTAGTATTTATAGAAATGCTGACATAAAATGAAAAGTTAAGCAAGTATATATTTTCTAAGACAAATAGCAGTGTTTTAGCAATAAGATGAATCCTCAATTCCAGGTTAGCTTCATTTAACGTAATATATTGCTTTATTAAATATATAGTTTCTGTTAAAGGTACACCATACGAAATTGAAGACCTCAGTTTGACATGCTCATTTTTAAAATTGATCATCTTAGTTTATCGCTCGCTCACGATTCTGTGATCAGTTCTTCTGACTAAAAACTCAATCTGACTCTGAGTCGCTTAACTGACCGAGATCTTATGTGTCGTGCGCAGCATGTTTCGCAAACTTCTGCTCTTTTTTAATGTTTCTGTGTATTATTCAATTAATTAGCGTTTTAGTTTATATTCCAGTAATATTCAATTACATGCGTTAGCCTTGTGACATAGATTATAGATTAGAATTTTGCAAACCATTGAATTAGTGTATATATTTTCAGTTTTCCAACTTGCTTGGTACAGTCTATCACACTGGTAATGTGTTGTTTTCTGCGTCTGGAGATCACCTAATATGTCCTGTCGGCAATCGAATCAATATATACAATTTGAACGAGTAAGTCAGTTATGCTGTACTCAGAATGCAACTAGAATTTCGGTTGTGGTTCCGGCATTTTTTCACCTTCCGGTTCCGATTAATTTTTACCGGAATTAAAAATTCCGGTATTAAGTTTTGGTCAGTGGAAATTAAGATATTTTGCTAAAAAGTGACGATAAAAATTAAGATTTCATTAGTATGGTATATAAACTTTGACAATCGCCAAAAATAAACCATCGAAGGTAGGTTTCGCTTGTGTGGATTATCAAAATCTAAAATACAGTAGATAAAGTCAATACCTATCTCCAACTAGGGTTATTTCATCAATAATATATATTGCAGAAAGAAAACTAAAATGAATTTTTCGGTGGCATGTGTTTTTCATTGTCCGGTTCTGGTGCCGTTTCCGGTAATTTTTTCAAAATCCGGCTCCGATTCCTCTAAATTGTAATTGCGGTTGCACCTTGTCTGTACTATGTATAGTATCGTTCAGTTTTGATTTATAAACTTGTTCTTTGTACTGATCGTTGTATGCGTTTAAATAAAGATTTGTCTTCAGAGCATATATCCTAGTTTAAAAATTTTACCGAGTTTGTTTTAAAGGTTGAATGTTGGGGGTTGCAGTATATAGCACCAAACACCACGATGTAATGAATTGATATCAAGATTCAAGAATCCTAGTTCAGGTTGTTTAGTTCTGTGTTTACGGTCACTGAAACAAACGCAAGTCTTCTAGGAACAAGTCTACAACTCTACCGTTTGAGTCGAAGTTCAACTTTGTTACAATTGGTCTAGATGCAAAGGGCGAAAATCTACTCGCAATAAACGAACGTAAGAGCAACTAAGTTAATAAGGCGGGGGGTACGTACCCAATGGTGGTTTAGTTATACAATTTTGAACTTGGTTTACAGTTGGTGTCTATGCGGAAATCCATTTTGTGTACTTTATGTTTGCTTCTACAAGGGCTTTATTATTATAAAAGGATGCACGTAAAATCATAAAGCAAAATGTTTCTAATAGTAATGGTTGGTTTGACGGATAAGTTATTACTGATGAAATGATATTTATATATTTCAGGTGGACAAGCATTTTACGTTATTTTATCATGCCGTCAAGTGATTTACCGTTATGGGTTTGGGAAGCCAATTCGATGTATCAAATTTAGTCCTGATGGAAAGTAAAAAAAGCGACTGTTTTGCTTTTGATTTAAATTTAAATTGTCAGGAATGTTTTTGCATGGTAACCCATTATTGCAGCATAGGTATGTATATAGGTATTCTGGATTGGTTTGGCCAATCTATAGATCAAAGCAGGAACATTAGTACAAGCATATTTCTCAGCCCCAGCCTTAGCCTAGGCTGAAGGATATTTAAGAAAAAATTAGTCTTAAAGTTAAGCGTACTCTATTGTAGTCGAAGTTTAAGTTACAGCTGCAAGTGCTCACCGCAAAAGCTTACTGGTATGTGCGAATAAGTCGATAACCATTTTTAGAAAATTTGTTGTTTGTCGAGACACAGACGCACTGGTATACCGATGTCCAACTCTTGATTTTTTGGAAGCAGACACAGTTGAAGAAGCGGCTCCGTACGAAGCAAATCCGTTTTTCTTGCTGGCGACTTTTCATTTAGCTCAAGATGACAATACTTGTGTCGAATGGAGTCATGATTCTAAGTATGTTTGTGCGAACGTGAGATATTTAAGAGAGGGTTACAGCAAAACAATCATACTGCATACTCGCGTCTTAGTATAGTTCTTTTACAACGTTTTCGCTATGCTGGTTAGACGAAGTGTGGCCTAATTTTAATCCAGCAATGATTAGCTGGAGCTTGCAGTTTTGAATGACTGACTTCTCCAAGGCCATTTTTTCGCATTCTCATACCGTTTTGGTTGCAAAAATAAAATAGCATCAGCCAGGTTTTACCAAAGTTAAAAACGTGTAAACACTAAATATTCTACAACCATCACAAAACTTACTATTTAATAACAGAACTTCTTATTTACATTTTTTTGGAATTCATTAAAAATTTTTGTACTGGCTACAAAACTATTGTGAACTGCTAATTTTACAAAAAAAATTTAGGCTTATATCGCAATAATTTGTAAATTAGCTGCAGAAACAAACTTTGACGCAAACCCAATGTGATTGGATCTTTTTCAAATTGTTTTCATTGGTTTAAGGTTGTTCGCAGTTGGTTCAAAGGATATGCAGACAAGAGTATGCGCCGCGGAACCGTTTGCAAATGCTTACGTCTATGGTTTATCGGGACATATTGGATCAATTGCTGGATGCTTCTTTGAGCACAATTCCTATGATGTAAGCTATATATCGATTATGATGCGAGGGACCTATCGAACGCCTTGCATCAGCAGTCATGTCAAAAGCAGGAAAAAATTATGTCTATTAACGATAGACAACCTGCTTACCGTTTCGGATGAGGTTAGAAATTGATTTTGTTTCCCTTCTTTATCAGACAGAACTTTACTCATTTAAAACAGGATTTCAACACACTCGTTACTTAGTGATAACATTGTTTAACATCGTTATTTGTAGATTTGTTTAATTTTATGTAATTATGTTTATTTCAGCTTTTTACCGTTGACAAGTTTGGATTTTGTGTGACTTGGAAGTGTAACTTGAAAGATAGCAGCGACTTGATCCCAAAGTCACAGACTCAGTCGAGTAGATTTGATGAAGAAACACAAACGATAGACGGAAGTAATTTTCTGGAAATTGAACGAATGATGGAAAAACAAGAGACATGGCTAAAATATAATAAGCAGGCAAGGTAAGTCGACTTGTAGCTACGGCGTCCTGGGGGTAAGTTTTTTGTAGCTGAGTTTTGTAGGCGTTGGTCTGATTCTTATAACAGATCTGCATTAAAAGCATCCAACGGGTTAACCTAAGTATCCGCGAAATAAGATTGTCTTGGATTGGTAATAATGTATACAGTTTAAGCATTTAGTTCTTGCACGTGACTGATCACATATCTATTTATTTAAAACATTCGTTTACATTTTTTGAAAAATTTATAGTTTAGAAATTTTGTTTAGCTCAAAACAGTAAGTCTGAATTCACAAATGTATTGCATTGTTAGTTGAAAACTGTTGTTTACGCTTCTATGCGAAATCTGCCCTGTTTGCTGTTGCAGGCATTCATTAAAAGACGAAGTGGCTGACACGACGTCAGTATATTTAACTGCTGTTGCGTATCACCCGAAGTTACGCCTGCTGGTGTCTGGATTTTCTACTGGAGCTTTTGCAATTCATGAAATGCCAGAGTTCAATGTAATTCGATCGTTGAGGTAAGAATTTTGTTTTAAGTTTTTATTGAAAAGTATGTTTACAGGCAAGAGAGCGGTTTGTCAAAACTTGTTTTTTTGCTTATTTCGCCTATTTTTTGTGTGAACAGTGATTTATAATTGTCAAGGCTGGTATATAATGAATTTTAAGTCATTGTTTAGGCATAGGAAATTGTAAATCTGTATGAAGATTTGTCGTTAGTTTTCGGTTTGAAGCTGACTTTAAATTTCTTTTTTCTGTAGAAACAGTATAAGCGAGAGCCCTAACTCAACAATTTAACAATCCCCGTGCACTGCAAAATATCAAACACGTTTGATATTTCAATTAATTCAAGCTTCTTGAATAAATTAAAGTTTTCCGATTAATGCAGAAGCGCTTAACAACATGTGTTCCGATTGGCCAATCAAAATACATGTGCAAAAAATTCAAGCGTGTTGCAGTTGCGTTCACACGTGCGAATTAAAATTAATAATTTGAATCCTAGTGACTAATTTGACCTGCAAGAGGTTTAATTGAAAGTAGACGGGTACTAAAGTTATAAGAGTGAGGTGTTTTAGTGTTACTGATCGCGCCATTGAAACAATAGCTCTTAATACATCTGGTGATTGGATTGCGTTGGGCTCAGGTGGGCTTGGTCAACTACTGGTCTGGGATTGGCAGTCCGAAACGTACGTCATGAAGCAACAAGGACACTTTCAGAATATGATTTGTCTACGGTACTCACCTGATGGACGTTTTATTGCGTCTGGTGGGCAAGATGGAAAGGTGGGTAGGAGATTTTTATTTTCGGGGTTTTGATTAGAGATGTTGTTTCAAATTATGCTAGAAGCTAAGAGACATTTCTATTTGATCGAACAATCGAGTGCATCAGTTACGTTGTTGTAAGCATTTAAAATGACAATTTATACGTCTGAACATTATTTAAACTATCACTGTCCTCTGTAAGTAGAAAAAGTAGATCTTCAACAATTTGGGTAACCTTAAAAGCTACGCCGGTCCGATAGAATACAGTTGATTTTGATGAAAGTTGTTTAATTTTTAGAACTTATAACCTATGTAACATCGATTTTTCTATGAAGTTATTTTATATTGACGCGTTTTAAATTTTGTTGTTTTTTCAGGTGAAAATTTGGTCAAATCAAAGCGCATTTTGTGTGGTCACGTTTGACGAACACAAAGGGCCAGTGACTGGGGTTGCGTGGACTCAAGCTGGAAAAGCCGTGATATCGTGCTCCTCAGACGGAACTGTTAGGGCTTTCGATATGAAAAGGTAGAAGTAGCAAATTTTTAAAATTTTGGAACCTGGTTTTCTGACAGTCAGCTTGATCCTATGTTGTAGCGCAAAACGTAATTGGTTGTGGATGGAATTGTTTTCACTTTAAACATTTGATACCATATTATTAAAGTTGTTACTCCTCTTCGAACCTTTATTGTATTTTATTGCCGAAAGTAATGCACGAAGTTATGAGGGCGTTACGCATATCGTGAAATGCTGTGCAACCCGGTTTGTCAATTGTCGTCATTCGGTATAGTACGTACCTGAGTAGTTACTGTACGATGCACGGTGACGAACTGCTCCAGATGACATTAAGATTTCTAAAACGTAGCGCCACTATATATATATAGAAAAATCCAGATATTTCAATTACTGATTGTGTGATTATGTTTACTTTCAATTTTACAGGTATCGTAATTTTCGAACGTTTACCGCTGTCAAACCGGTGCAGTTTAGTTGTGTAGCAGTCGATTCGTCGGGCGATTTACTTGCTGCGGGATCTCAAGACAATTTTGAATTGCATGTTTGGTCGCTGCAAACTGGCCGATTGTTGGAGGTAAGATTTTTTAATGGACGGGAGGCTTAAATTAACAACATATAGCATGGCCACCTTGTTTATGTATGGTTTTTTGGAAAAGTTTTATATATAGCAAAACGTGTGATACCTTTGTGTTGAAATTGTGGGCATCTATAGTTTCGTTGAATAACGTATAATCACTAGTAGTTTTGAAAAGAACATTTCCAGCATTGGTGCTAGAATGTGAGAAATCAGTACTTTGTATGTGAGTTAACCTAGAAGCAATGGAAATAGGAGTAGTTGCACTTTGATGGAAGTGTGACCAGTCTTGGTAACGTACGTTATAAGGAGATTTATTTTTAGGTCTTTGCTCGGCATACGGCACCCATTTCGGCATTAGCATTTCATCAAACTTCAGGTGTTCTCGCGAGTGCGTCGTGGGATAAAAGTGTTCGCATCTGGAACGTTTTCGAAGTAAAAGGTTCAAGCGAGCCAATTTTGTTGTCTTGTGAAGGTAGAATGCAAAACGAAACTGAACTATGCAGGAGTGGGAATGTGCCTAGCTACATATTTTTGTGGATAAAATGTATCTATTTGAAGTGTTCCGGCTGAAAGATGCGTCTTCAGGTTCGGGGAGGTGGATGCATCTAGTGGGATTTTTCCGCCCGGTAAATGGGTGAAGTAATGCAACAGTGACAACAGCACAACGTACGAAATGGTCACAGCGAATTTTTGCTCGCATAAGTTTAGCACAACCCTAAGGGTGCCGCTATACTTGTCGTGCGGCGCCGTCCGTCATCATACGGTATCGTTCGCGAGTAATCGAGTAATTCACATACGACACCGCATGGTGACGTACAGTAACAGATGGTGCCGAACGTCATAGCTCCGCCCTTACTTTTGTTTGTATCTTGTATTCGCTTACCATACTGAATTATGCGATGTAACGGTAAGAGTATGAACATTGTATTTTGAAACCAAATCCTATGCAATATTGAATTTCGCAAACTGGTACGTAAATTGTGCAGGTCTCTCATGAGTCATACGGGCATAATTAGACTAGTGAAATGATTTAATCTTGTTTGAAGGATTTGTATGGTTGTAGTTATAGTGAGCCATGTTGGTTCAAACTTAGAACCGCATTTGTATCAGTATATAATTTTTATTCTGGTCGATTTTTTAAATTTTTAAATTTTGTTCGTTTTCCAGCACTTGATGTCAAGTTTTCGCCGCTAGCATCTGAGCTCGCAGTTTGTGCGAATGACGCCACAATAACGTTTTTTGATTGGAAATCAGGCGAACAGACGGGTCAAATTGAAGCTGCGTTAGATTTAGATCCTGGACGGCTGGATACAGATGTGATCAAGGCGTCGACAAGCGGAAAGGCGAAGTAAGCGCAGTAACGTTGTGCCGATTAACCTGTATTGGCATCCGTAATATCGGCATCGGCTCTCCAAAAATTACCAATTCTCTGTTGATACTTTTTGCACTTAGTAGTGAGTTAGAATGCTGTCAATTTCACTTGCTGGCGTACATCAGTCCGTTTGATGTGGAAATTTTGAAGCCTATTGTGTTTCTGTTTGAAAAAATATATTGAAATTGACCGTTTTCATAAAATTATAACCGTTTGTGGTCGTTAGAGTTTAAACCAGTGAGTTTATAATGATGGAATGTATTAATAACAGCGGTTCTTTAAGGGTCATAAAAATTGGAATAGACATTGACATCGGCATCACTTCGGCATCGGCAAAAATTGTAAATAATAATGGTTTATTTTTGTACTTAATTTGATTATTTTAGATCGCTTACTGTCATTATAAATTCTGCTGATGGCGAATATATCTCAAGAAATGGTGCATCGATGTGTAGTAGAACTGTTTTTATAGTAAATTTTTCGTAAATTTTGTAGTTCTATATCGTTTTGATTTTTATTTCAAAATTTAAATCATCTTAGATCGTTTACTACTATTGATTACTCAACTGATGGTGAATTTATTATTGCTGGTGGTCAGTCACGCTTTGTCTGTTTGTACTACGTTCCACAGACGCTGTTGGTTCGAAAATATCAAATAACAATGAATTTTTCGTTGGACGGTGTAGCGGTATGTTTTATTAAGCGAAGCGAAACTCCGAACGAAGCTCGGAGTTTCGCGAAGCGTTTTATGTTTTGTACTCTTTGGTTGAAAGATGGACGTTCGTCTGTCCGTCCGAAAAGGATCTTAAGAACGGCTGAACCGATTTTGATAAACTTTTTTCCTTAAAAGCTAATGATCCTGGGGTGTTAACCTCGCATTGGGGTTTTAAAATTTTAAGCCGTTTATTAGCTACAGGCTAATTTGCATAATTAATTAAGCCTAAATTAGAACTTTCTACATTATTTCACTAATTATTACAGTTAGAAGCAATCTAATTTGAGCATTATGCGGCTTTTGGGTGCGAGGAATCCGAATAAATTGTTTACAAACATCCAGAATCGATAATTCAATAGTTAGCTAATAGCTAAGTTGCATATTAGCTTAATTGACAAGACAAAATTAGGACTTTAAATTATTTCAATAATTATTTGGGTTTACTGAAGGTTTTTGGGTGCAAGGAATCTGCAAAAATTGTTTACAAACGTATAAACCAATAATTGATTAGTTAGCTAATATATAATTTGCATATGTAAGCATAATTGATAAGCCTAAATTAGGCGTTTTTGCAATATTTCACTAATTATAGGGTTACAAGCAATCTAATTTCAGCAATAATGGGTTTGTGGGTGCAAGGAATTTGAATAAATTGTCTATAAACCTTCAACACCGATTATAGAATAGTTAGCTAATATCTAATTTGCATATTAGCTCAATTGATAAGCCTAAATAATGGTTTTTTTAAATTATTTCTCAAATTATTAGGGTTACTTTAGGGTTTTTGAGTGCGAGGAATATGAATAAATTGTTTACAAACCTCCAAAACCAATAAATGAATCGTTAGCTAATAATTAATTTGCATATTAGCTTAACTGCTTACGTGTGTTCGAGCTTCGCTCAATATATGTAGTCCCAGTACGACTGGTATTATGTCTATTTTTGTGTTTATAATTTCAATTTTTTGTCCAGTTTTAAACGTTTGTTGTGTTTAACTAAAAGTCGTTTTGGACACGGTACGAGAGGACCCCGAATAAAAGTATATAATGGTATATTGTAATTCGCTGTGTCTTGGTTGGAAAAGCAGTAAACCTTGAAAAACAGAACTATGTTAAGTATATTTCAGCGAATATTTATTCTGTTACGCCGTGGGGCAGACCACATTGAGTATTGTCCAAATACCTCGAGGTCTCTCGTCTTGATATCTATCTGTCCGAGCTCAGTAAAGCATTGAAACATTTTTGGATTTTGTAAGCACTAGTTTTGTTTTATACTTGGTTTAGCTGCCATTTTTGTTGGGTTGGATCAGTGTGTTTCTTATCGTTATAGCTTGATATCGACAGACGGGCAGTCAGTGATTTTGGAAGTGTCACACTTGTAGAAGCATTTGACAGCGATGAAGAAAACACTCCAGTGGGATCACAAAACGTTCATCCAAAACTGCCAGGGGTTCGAATTGGCGATATGAGTCAACGCAAGGCAAAGCCAGAAGTACGGGTCACTTCGATTCAGTTTGCTCCCACAGGTAAATGATTTTATTTTTTTTGATGCAAGGAGCCATATTCTTGTAGATGGGTTGACTTCAAGCATCAGAGAGTAGGTAGATTTTGAAATAAGCGAGTCGATTGAGAGCACGGTGGACCATTTTTGTAAATGACGGTTCAAAATAATATTGATTGGTGAAAGTATAAGACATTGATTTATCGGTTCAAAACTTGTTAGGCCTAACTTCCACAGGTAACGGCTCATGCAAGCCATGTCAGTCGTAGTCTTTTCCGCTTTGTGAATGATGAGAATACGAGCCCAACCTGACGTAGTAGTTTATCTTGATTTGTTTTAGGTCGTGCATGGTCTGCCTGTACAACTGAAGGGCTTCTAGTATATTCACTGGATGACATTGGGCTGTTTGATCCGTTCCAGTTTGATTCTGACGTGACCCCGCAACGCGTTCTTGAAGAATTATCTCATAAACGGTGTGGAACAGCCTTATCGCTTGCTTTAAGATTGAATGAAACCAAGTTAATTCGAAAAGCTTGCGAAGCTGTGCCTGTCAAAGACAGTAAGTGGTTTGGTGTATAATTGTATTTTTATGTGGTTGAGATCTTTGCAGAGCCTTTAGCTAAACGGATAGTCTGAACCTTTTGTACTGTTATAAGCAGCATTGAGTTCAGGGTGTTTCATCGTTACTAACAATAATCCTTAAAAGAAATTGCGACTCGTTTAAAACTAATAAGATTTAAATCATGCCCCCGCAACTCGATCGTTATTTAAAGCGTTTTGAAATTCTTGCTATGGCGTACCCTTGTATTTTAGAATCCACAAAATTTAGTAAAATCGGGACTTAATTAAGTATCTTAAAAACTAAACTGGAGGGAAAACATCATTTATAATACTTTGAATATACCTCGTTTATAACTGCAAGAAAATTTACGCAACTGCCAAATTTAAGTGAAATCGAGATTTAATATATACCTGTGCATGAATCATGTCACAACAACTCAACCATTATTGTGCAACGAAATTCGTTTTTAGTTCCGCTTATAAGTCAGTCAATGTCGCTTGCACTAGTTGAACGTTTTCTCGGGTGGATCGCGACCGAACTGGAAACATCCAGGCATATTGAATTTTACCTCATTTGGACAATGAATATCCTTACGTCTCGCACTGCTGCTTTAAAAGCGTCTGGTCGCTCTAAACTGTTGGGTATTCTCGCCTCGTTAGAGTTGAGTTTGACCCGGAAACAGTCGGAACTGGGCAGGATGTGAGTTTGGTTTGTTAATTTTTAAATCTGTGTGTTTTTAGTTTAAGCTGTGTTTTATATCTATGTGTTAGTTTCTATACTTAACATACACGAATGCAACTGTAGAAGGCTGAATTAAGTGCATGATTGCTGTTCAAACCGCAAAATTGATCTATACCGCTCGTTTCATGAACAAAATCACTCGCCAACACGATTTGTTTTGCGATGATCTATATTTTTAATTGATGGTAAGAGCGGTTACAGTCGCGAGTTCAAACGTGGATGCAATCGCATCCTCAAATACGACTGAGTCACGAGCATAAAAATGTTCAAACACTTGTAAAATCACGAACGCAACTATAGAAACGAATTTTCAAAAAAATTAAAATATCAACTTAATTCATATTAAGTGACAACTAGTGATGGGCATCGGATATTTCTTCATATCCGGATATCCGGCAATTCTTGCCGGATATTTATCCGGATATCCGTATATATCCGGATATCCGAAATGAAATTTTCTATTTCGGATATCCGAAACTCGATTTTGTGTTTATTGAGTTTCCTAACCTCAATTTTGTTTCTTAAGCACTTGTTTTAACTTGTTGCTCTAAAGGAAGTACCCTGACCCTCAAGCAAATTGACATGAGCATAAAAGATACAATTCTAAAAACGGTATTTATTATGCCAGTACTGCAGTGACCTGAATAACAGGGGGTATCCCTAATAAGAGTCCGTAAGCGCATAAAGTCGCTAAACCGTAATTAGAGTCCATAAATGTCAATTATTCCTAATTGTAGCGCACAAATGACTCCAAAACCAAATAAAGGTGAGTTCAAAACTTTGAAGCGTACTTAAGTTTTGAAAGTACGTTCCTAAGTATAACATTGCATTATGACTAAAGCTTTTGATATTAGGCAAATAAACATTCAATTCAAGGGTTAGTTACAATACCGGATATATGTGTAACGAAGTGTGGCGGAGGACGGGATAAAAATAAATTACAGTCCGTAACCGAATAACATGGGGTACATTCTGGAGAGGTCAAATAAATATCAGCCCCCTTCTTATTCGGGTCACTGCAGTATTGTTATAATTTGGCAATATTTGAGTAGGCACGGCCGCATAATTAAAATTATCCAGACAATTAACACAACTATTGAAAAACTCGAATATTGCTCCAATAAACTACAATTAACTAAAAATGACTAAATTCACCTTATTCTAATGAAAAAATGGAAAAAATTATTCTTTGTCTGAGTGATCGGTTAGCCCTCCCTTAGCCGTCGTTTGCCCAAAAAAGCTTGCATTTTGAAAGTTTCTGCATATTTGAGCTCCTGATGACATCCTGTAATCATTCCATGCCCAAATCTGGATTTTTGAAAAATTCGATTTTTAAGGCCACAAGTTCCCCCTGGGACCCAAAAATTTTTTTCCATAAGTTGGAAAACTTATATATCACTGACTCGTTTGGGAGACGTCTGATTGGAAAATATTTAACAATATTCGTCTTAGCTCCGCAACCTTTGTCAAATAGTATATAATTTGTTTAATTTTTCGACAAAACCTTTTTGAGTCCAGTGGAGGAATTTGGAACCTTAAAATTCGAATTTTTTATAAATTTAAGTTTTGGCATGGAATAACCGGAGGAGGTCATCGGAACATCAGAAACTCATGAGTGGAGCGAGTTAAACAACTCACGCTTGTTTTTTTGTAAGTATATATTAAATCCCAATATACTTTTGGGTTATTTCTGACAGCGAAACCTTTCAATTGCTGCAACCTCGCGATAAAAGCGAGGTTGAAACTATACGTATTCTTGTGTCAAATCACACGGTAAAAGCAAGCTTTCAATTTTGAGCACCCTAACTTTGGTCGCTCCATTGTCGACGAAACCTGGTGAGTGAACCGAACAAGTTGCCTATGTAGTTTTACATCGAATCTTTTGGCAAAGTTTCAATTCCGTTAATATTCATATTCTGCAATTTTCGCGTTTTTCGGACATACAATATATCCTGGTGGTCATATACACACGGTCACTGTTAATGTGTTGCATGAAAATTAGTTGGATGTCACCTAAGAACGTTATTTTGTACCATATTTACTTGCAAATTATATTTAAGAATCGTTTAATATTATTTTTCCATTTTTCCACCCCCTCAGAAAAAAATGAAAAAAAAATGGAAAAAACCATTTTTTCCGGTAATTTGTTTCCGGCCAACAACCCTGGCTCCGGCTACTTTGATGGTGAAACCATGCAAATTATTTAAAAACATTTTTAGACAAAAGCATTTCGGATATCCGGATACACGTTTCATTTCGGATACATATCCGGATATTTTTCATATCCGAATATCCGGTGTCCATCTATAGTGACAACTTTCAGCCTTGTGCATGAATGTCATAAATAGTTCGTGCATGTTAGTTAATATGCTGTTTGTTTAAATGACAAAATTCTACAACGCTACATCTGAACAAATCCTAATTGCATTTAGACTTTATTAAAAACCTTTGTTGTATGTTTCAGTAATGAAATTTTTATTGTTTTAGATACGAGTTCAATAAATACAGTATTGAATATATTTTGACAATGGGAAAATTGAAAGCATCACAGCGAGAACAGGCTTCTGGAAGCAAAAATTCGTCTGATAAAAATGGCGCGACAAGTACGGTGGTCGATGACAGTGATGATGAAGAGTTGATGGATAGAAGCGAAATTGTCCCTGAAGACCCATAGCTGTTGTTTGAGCTGTGAAGATTAAACTGAGACAGATTTCAAAATGATCTAATAGTTGGTAATATGGACCTGCATTTAACGTGTGTATGCGTTGTAAGTTTTCATCTTCGGAGTTGTTAAGTTATTCCAAGTGCTTGTCTAAAACTGTTTGCGTTTTTGTGTAATGTTTTTAATGTGTTTGTTATATTTGTTAAATTTGAAGCTGTGTTATAGTTTTATGCTATGTTGTTGATACCGTTAAAGTAAAAAATTGTTTTATTTTTGGCCGAGCGAGGCAAGCTGACGACCATCATTGTGGTAAACCATAATTGTCTTCGTTATGCATTTTGATCCAAAAGTAGTCGCAAATTGTTAGGTGTAAAGAGCTCGTTTTTGTAAAGTTACCCGCAGCATGTTTGAATATGCTACATTCGTTATGGGTCATCCACGTTAAAATGTACGCGCCGATGTAATTAATGTTCCACCCACCCCATTAGAAACAGGGCCCATGTTACTCTGAGGGGCGTCCCGTTTACCCACGGGACCGCAGTATACCCGGAGTGAAACGTTTTTGTTGGGATGGTCGGGACAGCTTCGAGCCCATCTTTTACCTGGGTTGGCCGGGACAGCTTCAAACCTATGTTTTTGCTGGGTCGGTCGGGACAGCTTCGAGCCTATATTTTTCCTGGGTCGGTCGGGAAAGCGGAGACAGCTTCGAGCCTATATTTTTGCTGGCTCGGTCGGGACAGCCAGGACAGCTTCAAACCTATGTTTTTGCTGGGTTGGTCGAGACAGCGAGGACAGCTTCGAGCCTATATTTTTGCTTGGTCGGTCGGGTCAGCCGGGACAGAATCGAGCCCATATTTTTCTAGGTCGGTCGGGACAGCGGGGACAGCTTCGAGCCTATGTTTTTGCTGGGTCGGTCGGGACAGCCGGGACAGCATCGAGCCCATATTTTTCTGGGTCGGTCGGGACAGCGGGGACAGCATCGAGCCTATATTTTTGCTGGGTCGGTCGGGACAGCCGGGACAGCTTCAAGCCTATATTTTTGCTGGGTCGATCGGGACATGTTGGACCCTATACTTTGGCTGGGACGGTCGGCACAGTCGGTACAGTTTTCGAGCTAGGTTTTGTGGGGTCGGTCGGACAGCTTCGAACTTATGTTTTTGCTGGTTGGGTCAAAACAGCTGGGACCGCTTCAAACCCATGTATTCGCTGAGTTAGTCGGGACAACTTCAATCCTATGTTTTTGCTGGGTCAGTATATATAGCAGGACAGCGTCGGAGCAAATATGTTTTCTGGGACAGAGCTGTTCCGGCAGTCCCGTCAAATATATAGTCAGAACTGCTGAACCTGCAAAATATAAGCTACGAACCAGGGTGCAACGGGATATCCGTTTTAGTTTCCGTTTTATAGAAACACAGGAAATTCTGTTATTTTATGCTACAAAATTAGTCGAAATCACGTGTATGTCTCGCAATTTTTCATTATAGATATATTACAATTGTTCACACTGAAATAAAAATTACAAAATTTATACCATATCTTGACATTTTCGGCGTATCCGCTATTTTTTCTTTAAAATTTTAGAAAGCCAACAAATTTGCGATGAAATGATAACTGCAATTTAACATGTTTTTATTGACTAATGTTTTACGAACTGCGGTGACGGCTCTGGTTTTTCACCTCCGCTTGTGCACTGCTCACCTTCGCACATTTTCTTCTCGTTGTAAACAGGAATGATACATCACTGTTATTTATTTTGCAAAAATATCTAAAATAAGCGGACAACGACTGGATCACAAAAATTTCATTATGTAGATTTGATTTTCCGTGTATACTTGTAAACTTTTCTATGCAAAGTAATTTAGTGTTCGAATTGGAATGCTTCATTTTTAGTTGAAGTTAAACCATAGCTATACCTACTTGAGATGGTGGCATACGTTTGATAACGTCCGACATCGACCGTTTCCGTGCCGCGCTTTATCGCTAGCTCATTATTTCCCTACATGGCAAAAAATTAATTGTAAATTAGGTGCACTAACTCCAGCGCAAAAATGACACAAATCAACTCAGTGCGTCGCTTTCACACAGTAATATATATGGAAATTATTGTTTTCCGAACTGTAGAAGATACATTTTTGTTCCGCAGTAGTCCATATAAGATTTTACAAGTGAAAGTATATATTCAAGTCTCAAAAAATTACAATTTAAATGAAATCATCAGGGGAGGCTACAAAGAGTCAAATCGGCATTATGTTCAGATATATTAGAGACTAGTCAGAAACTATCTTCTAAACCGAATACCCATTACTATTGAGAGAGTTGCATAATAAATAACTTTCAGAATTGCACGTCTTACGCTTACAACAATCAGCTTGTGAGTCAGGGTACTTCTTTTAGAGCAACAAGATAAAACAATTGCTTAGGAAACGAAAATTGAGGTTCGATAACCAAACAACGCGACATCGAGTTTCAGATGCCCGAAATAAAAAATTAAATTTTGGATATCAGGATATATCCGGATATCTGGATGTAAACTATATCCGATTCCCATTACTAATGCAAGTACATAACTTAAAGCCGTGCGTAGCTATATGCTGTGTTTATGTAACAAAGAGTTCAGTTGTAAACTGTCACCAAAGACACATTATTTGACATGAGGCAGTGTTTTCATTGAAAAACAGTCCTGTAGCATACAGTTAATACAGACTGAAGCACATTTATTATTTCTCCGTCTGGAGCAAAATGCCTGTAACTACACAAATTAGTATATTGCGCGCATTTGACAAATCATTGCTGTCCAAAACATTTGATACGGAGGTAAAGGTGCTGTCACTGAATCAAATAAAAGCACTGAACTTCAGAATAACTGCGTTCATGACATTCTGTATCAAGGATATTTCAAGACAAGCAGAAGCAATCATACAGAAACATTCGTATATCAATATTCATTCACATCAGAATCATTATGCAACACGTTCATAAAGTAAAGTATAGATTATATATCAAATTTACAGTTGTTTTTTCAACTTCCCAGCTACTCTGCACAGTAATCACTGGAATAATTCTTGTGATTGATTTTCTGAATCTTCCATATCAATGGCGGATAGCTGTTCCGGTCGAATTCAAATCATTTTTTGATAATGGACATCCCAATTGTCGGTCCAACTTATACCAGCGTGCTGGTGTAATAGTTCCTTGGATGATATATTCTTTACGTACGCTTCTCGGTATATGGGGTACGGTATATCCAATGATGCAAGCAGGTCAATTCGTACAGTATCTGGTGAGCATTTATAAAAAACCCACCCATTATTCATTTTTCGCATGAGTCCGCAATACTTTTCGTCTGTCGGGACTTTCGATAATTCGTTCATTGCCTGTTCGATTGCCTTGGCGTTATATCGACGAAATTTACGACCAAGCATTCGACTGCTCACCATTTGCCCTGGAAATATGAGTATTTCTTTCTTCAAAAACTTTTTTTCATCACCTGTTGCTTCGGCACTGCGCTTTCTGGAACATGTGCTGTGACCGCCACTTTCAAGCTGAGCAAATTTTTCGACGAAGATTGAAACTTGAGACCGAACAGCGTTGATTACTTCAAACCCGCGACGCACTGTTTTCAAGCAGATTTCTTTGCGCAGATTCTTCAGTTCGCTAGTATTGCGTCCAAAAAATTGATCAATTATGTGGAGTATGCCGGCGACTTTAACTGCGTTATCAAAATCTTTGGCGAAACATTCCTAAACCGAAGACATATTCAGACTGTTACATGCGCCTTGTGGCTATTTATAGTTCATGAACACAAGCAAACACACACGCATTTACACACCCGCGGACAAACACAACGGTGGCGGATCCACAAGTTCCAGGTGAGATGGGATTCGAGGTTGGCCAAACACACCTCTCAGTTGACAACCCCTTTCTGAAAATGACAATTTCCTGTCACTCACACGTATCCATACCCGCACTCCGCACACAAAATGTCACCTTCCCAAACAAAATTGGTCCATGTTATTTTTAGAGGCGTCCCGGTTTTTAGTTGGCCTGTAAAAGAGTAGGTTTATTAAAATGTTTGCAGAACAATGTTGGGGACATTATTTTTATGTGACAGAGACGTTAGGGGCACTGCTTCATTTAACCTTTGTTGGGATATTCAAATTTTGGCGAGATATAAGAATTTTGGTGGTAATATATACATTTTCGTATGAAGTTTGAATTTCGGCATGAAATTTAAAATTTGGTGGGAACATTTGCATTTTGGCAGGAAATTCAAATTTCCGCCGGAAAATTTAAATTTTGGCCGGAAACTTAAATTTTGGTGTAAATTTTAAATTTTGGTAGGACAATCAAATTTATTCGGTAAAACCTAACATGTGGAGCGGAAATTTTTTTATTCAGAGCAAAAATTTCCGCGCACAGTTTAGCAATAACAGTATGTCCGCGCACAGTGTTGCAATTACAGTATGTCCGCGCACAGTTTCGCAATAACAGTATAACTAGTCTTTTTAAAACAGTAAAGAGTGACGATATATGTGCGGATTGCACGTGTGGTAAAGTGTGAGTGACATCACCAGGAGTGGTGCACTATTGAGTTAAAATTCTGAAGCGGTGTAAAATTTTATTACGTGTCCAAAACAAGCGCGAAACCATTATTGATGTTTTGTCTTTAAAAAGATGGGCCCATATGCAGCACAGGGGCTGCCAGTTTTTCAGGGTGCAATATTTATGGCCGGGAATACATTTTGCTGCGAAAGGTGGAAAAAGAAAGATTTATTAAACGTCCAGGTATTTTCAGGTTTGTACGGAAAATCTGAAGCGTAAAATTTGTTTCAAAAACAGGAAAAGTGGAATACTTAAATACGTAGATTTCCTCTGCGTTGGTAGGGAAAATCTGAAGCATATGTTTTGTTTCGAAAACGGAAAAAAATGGAAAATTTAAAATCCAAGATTGGTAGATTACCTACACCTTTAACCTTTCCTGTCAACCAAAACTTTTCCCATTTTCCAAATCGAACAAAATCCCTATTTCCCAGCCTAACCAGTCAAACTGTACCTTCCCTACCATACCTAGAGAAAACCCATACGTTTAACTTTTCTCCACTTTTCCCGTTTTCCAAACCTCATCTACACCTTTAATATTTCCTACCAATCACAAGAAGTATAACTACGCTTGAATTTTTTTACTTTTGCGCTTTTCCTTGTAATTTATGCTTGTAATATCTACTACTAAATCAGCTGAGTTCATAGCCGTTATACAGGAATGGATGCGCTGCACTGTTGGTCATAAGTAGCAAAAGTAATTCAAACATTAATAGTGAATTAGGTGCGCAACACCAGTCATTCAACGGAAAACATGCCCCATTACAACTCAGCGCATTGAATTTGCAAAAATATAGATTTCTGAACTGTTGATAATACATGTTGGTTC
The DNA here is from genome assembly GCA_030248215.1 of Enoplolaimus lenunculus. Taxonomy (NCBI): domain Eukaryota; kingdom Metazoa; phylum Nematoda; class Enoplea; order Enoplida; family Thoracostomopsidae; genus Enoplolaimus; species Enoplolaimus lenunculus. The sequence goes on from JASANG010003260.1 coordinate 324,472, forward strand.
CGCCGTAGTCATTATAAAGTAATAAAAAGCTAAATTATATGTTCGTCTTAAAAAATACACAATTAATTGTAATCAGCAGGGGAGATTATGAAGGGCCAAATCGGCATTATGTTCTGATATAAGCCTACTTTGTTGCGGTCTAGTGGGAAAGCGGGCACTAGTTAATCAAGGGGTCCGGCGAGTGGGTGTATGCCGTAAAGCAGGAAATTTTTTTCTGATAAAATGTTACGATCTCTACCTTACAATTATCCCTCAAGAAATTTTTTTGATAAAATGATAAGGTCCACCGTACACTTTTTCCCCTTCGCAAATTTTTTGGTGAACAATTGCGTTTCAACACATTCCAGCCCGCACCCAGTCAGATATTTCTGGATTCGCCGCTGAAAGCGTGCACCACTAAAAGTAACATAGGCTGATTGTTGTTCGATTTCGCGTAAGTATATTTCAATGTGGTTCGTTCGTTTTGGAACGTAAAACGACTCATGAATATATAGTTCGAGGAAAGGGTGACATTTTGATAGAATCCCTGTTGCAGTGGTTTAAATCAGACGGAGACAACCCAAATCAACACAATTTCAGGTTGCCAACGCGTGTATTTATTGTAGAGCCTATTTTGAAGCGAGTCAAATTGACTCATTTTTTGCAGTGTTAGCCGAACACTCAGCACAATTAAAGCAGTTGTATAAAAATACTATTTTTAGAATTGTATGTTTTACGCTGATATAAATGAGACACTTGCTTTGGAGACGCACACGACATATGATGTACTCTTCAAGTGCAAAGGGTTTAACAGGATTTTGTTTTTTTGAAGAACGTATACAAAAAGAGGAATCAGTTGCCGATCCAGAATTTCCTAAGATGCACAGCCGACCATTTTATAATAATTTGGTTTTGATCCATGTTGGAGGGCTAGGCCGAAGTGCCCCTTGGATTCCCAGTGAGAGGAATTATGGTAAACATACCCTCCCGAAATTATCCTAGCAAAGCCCCTGGTGCAGATGTATGCCACGTGTAGTTTTGAACCTAACTTCTATGCAGCTTTCTAATATATGGCAGCTCTGTTGTGTGTACAGTATGCTAATTATCACGTGTTATCTAACTTTAACACTTAACAAAGCGTCGTTTTATTCTCCTAATGTTGTGTTTTCAATAACCAAATCATTTTTTAACATTTTTGCTCTTGTGAAAGCATTTATATAGTTTAAAATTTTTACGTTTTTACCGTGTTTTCCCGAAAAAACCGGAAAAAACCGTTTTTCCCGTCACAAAAATTTCTCTGAAAAAATCAACCCTGCTTTGGTGGCAGTGGGTCAAAATCTAGTAAAAGTCTCTGTGATGAAATAGTGAAGTAAAAACTCAGCGAAGCGATTGAGAAGTCAGGCTCATTTCTAGCATTGTCATGGTGCAAACTGTAATTCCCCGAGACCCACAATTGACTAACTAATTTTATTTGGTTTGAGTACAAACTTGGTAATAATTTTTAGACAAGCAGAAATTTTTGATGCATTACGTTTTTGCCATTACCATATTTGGCTTTGGTTAAAGATCCGGCTTTAAATAAAATAAATGGTTTTACAAAAGAACTTTATTCGAATCGAAACGCAAACTTACATCGGGCAGTAATGGAGGCTGCGTTGCAGTGGAACTGTTTTGTCCATGATCTAAGACGTAGGCGTCTACTGCATCGTATTGCAATACCAAATCGGCAGCATTATCCTGACGCAGTTATGCCAAATAATCCAAAGCTTCTTGACTTAATTTGTACTCAACCACTTCCTTTTCGGTATTACGGTGAAGATCATATATCTAGAAATTTTAAAAAACTCAAGCATGCAACAACTTAGAACGGAAATAACCTGCACAAAGCGCTTGTCAAGAATAGAGGGGCAGCCGATTGTGTATGGCCTACCTCAAGAATACGTGAACCAGATAATTGGACGCTTCACGTTTCCAAATACTTGTTAAAAGGTGAAATAACGTTTGCTGCAACCAGTTTTAGCAATATTAAAACCTGAACGAATATATAATTTCTTATTTTATAACGATAGCGGATAATATAAAGTAGCTACATAAAGTAGTTTTACGGCCCCGTGAACACAACGGTTTTCCGCGAATCTACTATTTTTACTAAACATTTTTGCTTATTATCCTTTAAAAGCATTTCCAACGCCAAGCGTTTGTTTTGCTTCATTTATGCTTCAGTGACCCAAAAAATAGGTGAAGGGATAAAAACGGCACTCATTTGCGTTAACACGGATATGACTCTGTATTCTTAAAGCCCCTAAATGCAAATAATGTTAATTACCCATATCAGCCTACGTATACGTAAGTGGTTCCTGGGCTAAAAATTCCGCACAAATTTTTTGGCGCAAAACAATCTTAAGCTTGAGGGGTTAACTTACGGTTCCTGAATTTACCGCGGGGGGACTGCCCCGACCTGCAGGGCTCTATGATGCGCTACCATCTCTGATGGAACCACTCATCGTATGCGCACCAGTTGAAAGAGACTTAAAGAACGAAGCGAACAAGCAGCTGGAAGCATCTACGTATAAATATGGCTAAACTAGTTTTGCAACATATCCCTATAACACTTGTTAGTTGCGTTCGACAGCGTATTTACTTCCAGTCGGGTTTCATTTGTCAATTGAACTTACGATATTCGCTAAAAGAGATATATAGAACTACGAATTGTTTTCAATTTCTTTTTCGGTTATTGTAAAAATATGGCAATAAAACTTATATTTATTTAGTGAAAAACACACTTTAAATCGGTTATTGCAACAAGCATTTATATACACGATAAGTACTTGTCAAATTGAGGCCAACCTAAAAAATCTGAATGGTTACAAAATGATTCTGTACTTGCTTACCCGTTCGTACATGGTCGTAACATTTTTAAGAAATTGGATCATTTGGTCTGGATCTGGCTGAGCATCTTCCATTTGGTTTGCTAATGCACCTTCATCATATTTTGTGGTAAAAGGGACACAAACGGGTAGAAAACGGTACAGCAGTCCGTCGGACGTTTCGTACAACTTGCGTAGGAAAGGCATGAATACGGCCGGCTGTGTCAAACCATGAATAGAAAATGTGCTCTCGGGTATATCAACCATTTGTTGCGTTGAAAATGCCTTCCTTAAATAAATGCATCACATAATGTCAAAAAACGCATTGAACATATACCCTAGCTTGAGCAACACAAGGAATTTGACTTAATTTCGATGTATTCTAATATTCTCGCGAGAATCTTGTTCTGACTCATATTTTCCCTACGTGTTACGTGTTATTGCGATGCCTTTATGTGGTGCCACGTTAAATATTGTCTGTTCTAACAGGGTAGACAGTTTTTTCACTCGACAATTTGCTGAAAAGTATCCTTTTATTAAAATGCAAAACTTTCCTACCACAACTGCCACAACCTCTAGCACTACAATCTACAGGTTCGAGCCATAAGTTGACCTCCGCTGATAACCTGTTATATACATTGTGTCGAAATAGTCTATGACTGAGTATATCGCACACAGTTTTTATTTAAGAACGTAGCGTGGTGTTAACTGCGTAACGAAGTTGAATTATCTTGTTTTGTAATAAATAAAGTTAAATTCAAATACCAATTGATACTATATACCCTTTGCGGCAACAAAATCAACCCGGTCTGATTGCCATTACGATTAACTTTAGGTCCTGTTAGAACCATGTTAAGGTGGAAACAACATAAACGTACAGTTTTACCCGCCTAAGCGCCAACACGTCACCAAATACTTCAGTCTTATCTTTGGGTGCCCAGATAATTTTCTTAACAGAGATTGCTCGGCATATACTTTTTTAGTTCTTATTTTTCCTATCTCAATCTGCTATGCTAGTTTTTTACAACAGTTATATGAGGACAAGTTAACACACATTTTCTCTATAAATAACAACTATTCTTATGCGGTAAAACGGCCGGCTTAACACAAATTTATATGTGAAATTTACCGAAATGGTAATCGGTTGAAATATTGTTCAGAAGCCCACGGAAAACCTTCTGTTTGTTCTGTTTTCGATGAGACCATTTTGTCAAGCGTACGTAGCAGCTCGTCTGATGCTAACACTCCTTCACGATTTGTTTGCAAAAACGCTAACAACCCTGCTTTTGTGGCGTCTTGAATATACAGTGCTTTTCCGGTATTTGCACAGCTTCTATAAGTAAATAATATATGTTTATTGTTTAGCATAAAACTTTTTATTTCAAGGTGGTTTCAAAACCTATGTGATTGTATACTTCCGAATATCTGAAAAATAAAGTGTGATTCCCCAGTGGGTTTATTTAGATCAAATTAACTTCCCCCTCCAAAAAACCTCACGAACCACATGCGAGGCACTAAAAAGGAGTTATCGAATTATTTGAATAATGCTCCGCTCATGTTGGCGTCTAAGAAAACACACTTTGAACTTTATGTTTATTTAAGCCACTGTATGGCACACGGGTTTCCGATTTTCCTACAATTTATAAATTAATATGACTCAGTATTTCTGGTCCGCTAGGGAAACTGAGATGTATAGTTCAGGCTCGGAAACCAGGAAAAGTGGAAAAGTTAACCGTATGGGTTTGTTCTAGGTATGGCAGGGAACGATCAGTTTGGGTCGGTTTGGCTGCGATATTGGGATGTGTGGTTCTGTTCGGAC